>JAFBJQ010000019.1:0-23378 GCA_016785345.1 Trinectes maculatus
CAGGATGTGTTGGACCTCAGGAAGGTAAATATCTATTGTCAGTAATAGTATATAGACATAAAGAGCTGCAGTGGGAAATTAAAGGAACAACTAATTTTCGTAAGTGCTCCTCAATGAGCAGCACGGTGTTGGAGTTATCAGAAGGGATTTCAATTCTTTAATGTTAAGAATAAACAACTGGCGTTTGAACATTGTTAAGAACATTGTAAGATTGTTTCTTCTCTGATCCACAGAGTAACTGGGTTAACCATCCTCAGGATGAAGGACGGAGGACAGTGCCAGTCTCTGTGTACAGACCCAGGACTACAAAGGTAACAGACAGGTTTTCATTTAAGTTCTGGTCGTAAATCTTGCCCTTGAACATATATATAAATACATATCCACAGTGAATGCTTATGTAAATGGTTTGTAATTGATCTCATTTCCTGCAGCCTGGTGCTCTGGATTCTGACCCTTGGGCTCCTGCTGGAGATAAACCCAGGCCAGTTTTCTCGTCCCAAGACATTAGAAAAGGAGTTCCCCGGCAGCTGTTTGGTTCTTTGCCGCTTTCAGCAGACTCTGATAACAGAGTTCCTTGCAGGTATTGAAACGCTGTTCTTTTTTGTCTTTCCTGTCTTTGTACCATGCTTCTCTTTTTGCTATTTAAAATATTTCCCAGGTTTAACCTCAGGATCCTTGCTTCATGCATTGTTTTCAAATCTTCTATCTGCAAGACTGTCAGCCACTAATGTGCAACACTATGCATATTCATACATTTGTCTCTTAAAACCTTTAGGTCAAACTTCAGTCATCAGCATGGTGGCGACAGAGAGGTAAGTGACCACCAGAAAAGTTGTGATGAGAGGAACAGCGGGAACAAAAGCCCTGAAAGAAACTGCAGTCGAGAGGCACAGGAGCACGGCAAGAGTGAAGACAGCCGAGCCTCAACTGTGCCTGTGCTTCATGTCACCAGCACGGATGATGACAAAGACAGAGGAAGCCTGGACAGCAGTCCAAGTGAGGCTCTTGCAGGTATAAATCCCATACAGCTAATTTAAAAGATTCAAAATGGGTACGTTAGAAGTGAAAAAGAATTATCTATTTTGATGATGATGATGATGATGATGATGATGATGATGATGCAGGACTTGAGTAAAGCGCTGAGCTTCAACATGTCTTGTTATCTTTCTTCTGCAGACAACCCTGAGAGTGCCCCGACCTCTCCCCCTCCCCCTGAACCTGCTCTGACAGAGAAGGAGGTGGAGAATAAAACAAACACTACCATTGATGAATGTCTCCACATTAACGATCTGAAGGTAGACAAATGTCACAAATATGTCTGAAATCATTTTGAGTTTGTGTGTAGCTAATTGAAATAATGCTTAATTTCAATACAAACTCAAAGTTGTAGTTGCATAAAGGAGAACCTTTTTTCAAATGACAAACTGATCACTCAAAATGTTCAAGCTCTCTCCTCTGGTTTATGCATTTTAGAAAGTGGAAGTCACCATAGAAAAAGAGGTGGAGTCAGTGGAAGTGGTCCAGAAGAAAGTCCTGAGTGAAGAAGAGCTCAAAAATAAACTCTACAGGCTCCTTCGGGACAAGGTCAAAACCCAGTGCATCATTGACTGGGTTGAGGTAGATGTGCTCATGTTTTTCTCAGTATGATTCCCTTAACATTCAAATATTCCCATGCAGTGTTTTGCATACAGGTAAAAGTTGAATGAGTAATTTATCACCTAGCACATTTAATTATCTTCTCTGTTTTTCAGGATAACTTGGATGAAGAGCAAATGGCATCCAACCAGTTCATTAGAGCACTGATGTCATCAGTGTGCCTGTCTGCCATCACATGTAAGTACGACTGATTCAGATATGCAGATGTGATATATACAATATCAGGATTTTGTCTGAACATGTGTTTGTTGCTCCTTGTTTCAGGTGACAAAACGTTCGGGGTGCATCCACAGCAGATCTGGAGGAGGACCAGTCTGCTGCGGAAATATGTTACTGATGAGGAGAAAGAGCTTCAGGCTCTTTACGCCCTCCAGGCTATGGTGGTGTACATTGGGAATCCTGATTGTGAGTGTCCTGTTGTTAGTCTGCCTCTGCTATGAGTAAAGTGTCATATGAAATGAAACCATCTTTGAGACAGTGCTAAAGTTATATATTTAACAGCTTTCTGTGTCATAAAGGATCTAATGTCTGATTGCTGTTACTTACTGAAATGAATGTCTACTATTGGAAGTTCTCTGATCAGTGCTGACCTGTGTTTTTTCTTTCTCTGCAGACCTGCTGCAGATGTTCTTCGATGCCTTGTTTGAGAAGCACATCATTGAAAAGAGGGCCTTCTACTTGTGGAAATCCAGCACAGACCCTGCAGAGCAAACAGGCAAAGAAGAAGCATTGAAATCAGTCAGCGCCTTCTTCACCTGGCTCCATAAAGCAGCAGTCTGACCATAGTGACTAAAAAGTTAATGCTCCTGACCCCTTTTGGCAAGGTGGAGGCTTCGCAGTTAGCCATAGGGCATCATGGACAATATTTACAAATCAGTCTTCAAAACCATCTTTGAGACAGTGCTAAAGTTATATATTTAACAGCTTTCTGTGTCATAAAGGATCTAATGTCTGATTGCTGTTACTTACTGAAATGAATGTCCACTATTGGAAGTTCTCTGATCAGTGCTGACCTGTGTTTTTTCTTTCTCTGCAGACCTGCTGCAGATGTTCTTCGATGCCTTGTTTGAGAAGCACATCATTGAAAAGAGGACCTTCTACTTGTGGAAATCCAGCACAGACCCTGCAGAGCAAACAGGCAAAGAAGAAGCATTGAAATCAGTCAGCGCCTTCTTCACCTGGCTCCATAAAGCAGCATAGTGACATCTGACCATAGTGACTAAAAAATTCACCCGTTGGCAAGGTGAAGGCTGTGCAGGTGGCCATAGGGCATCATGGACAATATTTACAAATCAGTCTTCAGTGACTACCCGTGGGTGGTCTTATTGTTTCCTGTAGTAGAGAACAACACTGCCTCCTTCCATTTACATTTCTGTATTGAAACCTGAGTACCTGACATTGATTGAAATATTTTAAAATAAATTAAAAAAAAGAATCAAATTACAGTGTCATAATTTATGGATTATTACGGAGTAAGTGGGTGACAAAAATCAGTCACTGTGGCTTGGGCTGATAATGAGGCTTTAAATGATGCAGCATTGGTCCATTTCAAACCTGCTCTAGTTAACCTTTAATTGCTGCTCCACATTCAGCTATAAAAGATTGAACGAACCAGCATGTCAATAACAAATCTGCTCATTTCCTCTGGGTCAGATCCATAGTCTGGGTGTCGCACATTTAATATGTAGCCACGTCACTTTCATTTAATCTAAAACCCATATGATGAGACTGGACTAAAAGGGCTAGTTAAAAGGGAAAATATGCTGACAGGCGGCCAAGAGTGTGATGGTGGGAGAGGGAGAGAAAGAGGTGTCCTTCTGTGAAATGCCTCTTTGATGCTTCAGTACAACCTGAGATGAAAAGTGCAGCCTTTCATCTCCAGTTTTTGAGAGAGACACTGTTGGAAAGTCTCCAGCTTTGAGATCGCCGCAAATATGACTGATGACAAATCACAAAGTAAAAGCACAAGTCTGCGTCTCTTACCCACGTTCCCATCACAGCCGGTCCGTCAATAGAGGACGGTCCACAGCTCATTTTGAGCAAGGCGATAAATGATATCGTTGGCATATTGTGTAATAACAGTGTAACATTTGACAAAGATCACAAGAACTAAACATCAGTACCGAACCTGGATTTTGTCCCATCCTGTTTCATTGTTAATCCAGTGATGCACACGCAGGACACAGATCTTATATTCTCATCATTTGATAAAAGTTTTATAGTTAAGCTTTAAAGCTATTCTCCTCAGAGTGTGAAATATCCACTGGGTGTATAACATCTTTAGGGATTTTCTGTTGCTTGTAATATCGACTAACATTGCTTTTGTTTCACTGCCGTCACCTTATCTGTTTTGTAACACTGACATAACAGGTGCCTCTCCAACACAAACCGAGCCAGGCCGTGGTGTTCCTCACAACCAAAAGCTTGATTCAGCTCCTGCTTTATTTTGAAATTAGTTTCCTGCTCTGCCTTTGTTTACTGCCCTCCCAGTTGATTGGTTTCACCTGGCTCTAATCAGACTGCTTGGAATCACCTGTGTCTTGTTCCACCCAGTGTATATAGTCCCTGTGTTTCCCTTTGTTGACTGTCATGCTGTCTGTTTGGGTGGGATGAGTTTGCACAGTGTTTGTTGGGGTCTTGCTGTGTTTGTCTGCATCTCTGTTTTACACCTTCCTGTGTTTTTGCACCCTGCATCATACAAGCTTTGGTTGAATAAATGTTTGTGTGTCTGCGTTTGTGCCATCAGTCTTGTCTGTGACACAGTGACACCAACACCGAACCGGCTGTTGATCAGTCTCTGTTAAACCCCAGTGTAACCTGACTTATTCAAATATGAACAGTAGTATTTAATATAAAACTAAAATGCAGTTATGGTTCTTCTGTTTTGACACTGTAAACTGAGAGGTGGCAGAGGTCCATCCCTCAAGAGGAGCTGAGAGAAGAGGCTGAGAGGGAAGAGGAAGAGAAAATGATCATCGGGGAAGATGAGTTAAGAGAAATGGGCGAGTGAACCCGAGCTGAGTTTTCCCGACTCCCTCTGCTCATCCGTTTCCCTGGCAGCCCGGGCGAAACAGATGAGCCAGTGGGAGAGGAGGTTTTCAAGGTGGCTCTCAGTCAGTCAGCGTGTTATTGATCACTTTCAGTGGGTCTGATGAGTGTCTGGGTACATTTAATTGCATCATGGGATACATCTGAGCCCTTTCCCAGCCCCGATGTTAGCGGCTAAACAGTTTTCACCATCAATAACTCGACAACATTACGTAACTCTACTGTCTGGGTGTTCCTTAGAGTGGGAGAGTTTCTTTCCTCTGTTAATCCAACTGCATTTAAAAACAGCACAGTCCCAACCGGCCTGATGTCAACAGTCCACACTGTTGTTACTGTTAGGGTCGATAACTTTACCGACGAGTTTTTAGCTGTGTGAAAAATATGAGATCTCAACCCAAAACCAAGTTCAAATATGGTACTAAAGTGTAGCACTGTCTATATTTACTGAGTTACACAGCTCCTAGCCCTGGTTGGCGTCAGATACCATCAGGGGGCGTAAATCAAAAGCTACAGCTCCCGAGGTCACCGAGCATGCGTCCAATATTGAAAGTCGAATACCATCAGTTTTTATTTACAAAGATCTTTATAAAATACACATTTCTTGCCAGTGACCCGCTGCGCCTCTTCAAAGACAGTAAAATGTGAAATATAGGCGTCTGTGCTTCTGGAGACAAACCGGGGTCCAGATGGAAGATGATTACAAATAAAGAACAGAGGTACAAAATCTGCGAGAGCTGTCTAGTCCTGTAATGCACAGGCAGACGTGATGACTGCAGAACCACACTGCGATGTTTTCTGATCTGGTCTTGGTGGGGGGGCGTGGGGGTGGGGGTGGGGGTGCATGAACAGTTTGAATAAAGGCCTTTATTTTGCAGCAGAAACAGGAAGAGAAACATCCCTCTGTGGTGTAAGAGCTGCGTGTCAGTGTGCTTCCAGCCTCACCTGAAACTCCACCTGATCACCATCAGCTGATCAACACCTCCTCCACTCCTCCTGTATGTTCACCTCCCTGCTGCTTGGTGACCATGCCGTGCTCAGAGTTCCTCCTGCACTGTGGACCTGACTCTGAGCTCAGTCTTTGCTTGTGGTTGTCTGCAGGCCGACAGCAGTGTTTTCATTCTACATCCAATCTTTACACAATGTATAGAGGCACTGTAGAGGCTCACCTCATTTTCTATTGTTATTTCCCAGTCAATGAGGTTACTGATTGATTTTTGTTGCTCAACTTCTCTTGCAGTAATTGTGTTATTTTGGCTTTGTGGACTCTTTATGCTCTCCCGAATCCCATTAGTCTTTGTTACTTTTTCTTTCTGTTAAAAACAACAATCACTGCTGTAAGAATCACGTTTTCTTCTTCTTCTTCTTCTCGTCCTCCTCTCATGTTATTGTGTCTTGGATGGAAGTTTTGCAGTGAACTTGTGAACTTACGACGGGAGTCGAGCCTTTCACCCAAAGTTTGTATTGATGTGAGAAATGTAAACACTGTGAAATTAAGATCCTTGGGATAAATGTTTCCATCAACAGTTTCATGTAACAAACATTAAAACTTTGGAACATCAGCTACTGTCTTCCATCAAATCACCAGGCAGCTCACAGTTTGTGTTTTCTTTTACAGTGTTAAGAAATCTCTTTTTAGTATTTTGTGTGTGTGTGTGTGTGTGTGTGTGTGTGTGTGTGTGTGTGTGTGTGTTCCCCCCCTTTATGGTATTCCTTCAAAAAGTATTGATTTCTCCTCTCCCACAGAGCGGAGCGTTGGAGATGGGTATGTGCCGGTCAGTTGGCCTGGAGGTAACCACTCCGTCTCCTCATGTGACCCCTTTCCTCTTAATGAAAACACATCCAGTTAGACAAGATGCATGAAAATCTACCAATTATCAACTGGGCCTTATGAATTTCAGATTTCTATCATTTGCATATTTAACTTTATGTGTCCATCAGTGGTATGCTATGTCATTATGTGTTCATAATGACACACATCACTGTGCTCACAATAACAAACGAGTGTGTTGTTACCTGTGCTGGAGAAGTGTCATATCCTCTAAATGCTCGTTATATCCTCGTTAGTGGAAAACCCCCCAAAACTACCCACAGCAGCGCCATCACACACTGGTCTTGCAGCGAGCGATAATCCTTTTCCAATTTGAAGTCCATTACCCATAAACCCTGTTGATTCCCGCCACGCGGAGGATGCTGCTAATTGTGTTCCATGCTCCAACTGTACCTGGCAGCTCTCCGCGTGTGTTTGTTTTTGAGTTTCGCTTAAGAGGATAAGCAGGTTCGGAAAGTGCTGTTTTCACACGCGGTGAAACAGCAGCGAGCTGCTGGTCCTCTCGTCAGCGGCCTCATCTGATCAGCTGTAATTACACTAATGTCTGGAAATGAATGCGCCAACGATAGATGCTGAATGCAGGCCTGTGTGCGGCGGCACAGTTAAGGTGAATTAGTGGATTGGATGGTCAGTTTAACATTCAGTCAAGTAAGTCAGTGTGGCATTGACATCCAGAATAGTTTTTTCAAGTCATAAGTGTCATTTAAAAGGACAAATATTTACATAAGCTGGGAAGTGGCATGAGCTCAATAGAAAGACTGTAGGAGCGAATAATCCATCCACTGATAAAGGTTGATGTTGATGATGCAGGCTCATCCCTGATCACGAGACGTGATCATACAGCCTCATTGTCTTTTACTGAAACTGTCTCATCCTCCCTGAAGACAAGTCGTCCCTCTTTCCTTTTCGTCTTCAGTGCATCTTTGAACATGCAGGCCTCCACAAAATCCAAACCGTTATCTGTGGTTGTGACGATCACCTTGATGGTTTTTTTTTGTTTGTTTTTTTTAATGTTCAATCCTCTGTGCACGTCTTCCAACAGCTCAGCCAAAGCAACATATGTTTGGCGCCTTGTGATCCTGCGCTGGGCAAATTTCCCCACAACAGATGTTTATCCAGAGGACAGTCACTCTGAAGAAGCTCCTGTTGTTTGATGGCTTATGCATCTGTTGTATTGAGCATGTGGCTCTGTTCAGACAAAACAGTCGACAGAGTAGTTTTCACTGATAAACACACAACCAAGAGTGCTCTCCTAATGTTCTCCTTGGTAATAAATGCCTGGAGGGTACATTTCTGAAGAAATTATATATCGGTTCTAATTTCACTTTTTTTATTTATGCTACATAAAGTAAATAAATGGTCGGCGAGGCTTTTGCTCTGAAATTGCCTTAAAGCTCTTAAACTAGTGTTAGATGTCCTGGAAGTTGAGGACATCTTCCTCTCGGGTTTGCACAGTAAGCACCCGAACGCACCGCCTTCTATTAAAGTCATATATTTGCCCAGGTGCAGCCACTGCGACGCCCTCTGGGTTAATTCGCCTCCGTCCTCGGTGTTGCACCCCCTCATCTGACATTTTTCTCTCCACTAAACTCACAGCTGAGTGCCTGTGTTCCTTTATTCCGCTGTTCCATGCATCAGCCCAAGGATCAGTATGTGAGGTTAGTGTCACGGGGGAGTGCACGTGTGGCGACACATATAAAACCATGAGTGGTGGTGGTGTCACATTGAGATTTTTTTTTTTTGGATTTTATTATAGACTCCAGCAGAAAGGTCGTCTGTGCTTGAGTTTCAGAAATGCCGTAGCCTGTGTGGACCCTCCAGCTCGACTCGATCAATACTGATAGTCCCTCACTCCTGAGACGCTGCTTGAGTCACAAATGGTTTGTCTTCATTCTGTCTGAAGGAGGCTCACAGTGTCAGAATTCAAAAATACCTAAGTGCCTACTGAGAAATACCAATCATACACATCTGCCTTGGATCCAGACACAGACGGATTGTAGCTTTACTTTACCCACCGTCGATGACTTTCCTGAGATGGTGTGTGTTAATGCAGACGCACACCATTTCCTGCTGGCCCTCATCTTGTTCACACTCACACACACACACACACACTCACCCCAAGCACTGCACCACATTTCATAATGAGAAAAAGATTAAATTGGACTTATGAGGAAGGCAGCGTTGTGTTACCGACCGGGGCTGTCTCTTAAAAATACATCCAAGCTCATTACATTGTGCTTAATGGCCTTCAAAGAAATTTGTCCCCTCGCCATTTTGGTCACGTCTTAAGAAAAGTGGCCACATCAGATTGAAGGTAAGTAATGAATACAGCCCAACACACAGGCGTACTCGGAGACGCCTGTAATGCTACTTTTGGAATACCATACCATATCTCATCTCCAGTTGGCCTAAAATTGGCCACAAATGCGATTCACAGGAAAGAGCAATAAGTTATGATCTAAAAATGATGGAGAACCTCATCCCCCAATTAGAGCGGAGATTGTTTCCAACATCTGAAAAGACTGGCTGGAAGTCCTCATCCGCTGATGTTCCAGACATATGTGAGCGCTGCTGTAAGCCAAGGTCTGAACAGACTGTTGGACGAGAACCTTTATCGGAGACGTCTCCTTTTTTTAATGACTGAAAAGAAAAACGTTAAAAAAAAACTTGCAGCAACGCTGGCAGCAACACAAACTCGCGCAGATTCCAGTCGCGTTGCGTATTATCTTTTCTACCTTAAGCAACATCCGCTATGAAATAACTGTGCAAGTCCAATGAGGCCAGCATTGACTTGAAGTGGTCAGTGGTTCCATTGAACAGAACTATAATTATCTACTTCTCCATCTGCTCATGTGGCCTCTGGTGCCAGGAGCGGACCTCCTGCTGTCTGCTGTCTGAACAGCGCCAAACACAGCTACGTTTCTCAAACGGGGTCAAAGGAGCGGACTTGGCACGGAGATGGGCTGCAGCTTGGACATTGTAGTTTTCAGCAGTATCAATGTGGGCCAAATAACTCGGGCCCCGTGGCTCCTGCTGTAATGTATCATCATTTGTTTTGATTATTTTTATTTCTAATCTTGTGTGTTTGTTTTCAGAGTGTGCTGATTGCGCACATGCGTCATGTTCATCACCATCAAACGTATGGAAACAAAGAGTATTTGGGTCATATTCATTAACCTCTGGACAAAATGGAAGTTGTTGTTAATTCCACATAATCCTCCTCCTTGTCAAAACCTGGCGCCTCCATTACCCATGATACAACTCAACAAGAGAACTGTGTGTTACGCCAGAGTCTAATTTATCTTTGAGCAATTTGTTTCAAGTGGAATGAGACGACAACTTCCTTTGAGGCCACAAAACAACTTCTCTGTTTTATTCCATGTTTATTAAACTTTATTAAACTATTTTCAGTTACTCATTCTTACATTTATTTTGTGTGATTATACAAATTAATTGGTCTTTATTTATATAAAATACATTAACGAACATATGTATTTATTGATTTGTTAGCTAAAGGATGTTGTTTAAGTCAGTGTTGCTTTAGCGAACCCGCAAATCTTTCACAACTCTTACATAATTAAAATAGAATAGATATAGATATTGATTCATTGTAATGGAATTGGCGAAAATTAAAATGAAAAACCAAAAAAAACCAAAAATTAGAACGGGGAAGAATTGACGTTGCAGGTGGATGAGGTGCAACAACGATGAAGGAAACAATGAAGAAGGAGAATTTGGTGGCACCATGACAAGTAAGAGCTCCAGATACATCATTGTCAGTTTTATCTAGTTTTTATCCTTGTTGCTTGCTCTCATCCGGAATTCACCAAACGTGAACTGACTGGATTGTTTCTCATAGCACATTCAAATCAAATCACAGCGGTCAAAACATGAGAGTCTTGGATTTCGCCATTGTCCAGCAGTGATAAGTAGACCTGCCAACACTTAATGCAAACCACTGTCATTAGTTTGCAGGAGGTTGCTTATCTTCAGCTGTCTCCTCTTCTGCTTTTATTAAGGTACTCTCAATCGTCCACACACTTTAAAGGCACTCTCAGTTAAATAGTGAGGCTTTTGTTCTTCAGTGTCCGAGTAGGAGGACAACTGGGAGGCTTTGACTTTTCCATCTTCTTCTCGCGCAAGCCAGCGTTTGATGGTTTGCTGAAAACAGACACTGTCTGAACTTTTGGTCTGTTTGGATTTCAAGAGCTACATCTGAAGCTTTCGTTCATTATATGCACCCCGAGCCAGTGGGCCGTCCCACTCCCACTACACTACGTGCCCCCGACACACACACACAGCACTCTGGTACTGTTTACATGCACAATATATTGATTCCTCAGACACATCTGTATTATTTATGCATCTAACGACATCAGAACCACAAAATAATATATTCATGCTTCAGTTATGACTTGCAGTAACTGATTTTAATGATGTGGAGCAGGTGCTATCAAGCATTATCACTACATGGTGCAAGCAGCTGTGTGCACCAACATGTCCACGCCAGGAACCAGCGGTTACATACAAATTTGGACGCCATGCCCCATGGACTCACACACACACACACAACACACTGCAGAGACACTTCACATAAGTCAGTGTTGTTCTTCAGTCAGTCATTCACTCAGCAACACTGTTCAAACAATCAGCCTCCCTGTCCAAACATGTTAATCCGCCTACTTCATCGTTATTCCCATGGCCACTGGCTGCTGTCTGCCACCACACTCCTGCTTTCTCCTGGGCACACACACGCAAACAAGCACACATGTGCACGCACACACACATGCATATATGCACATGCAGAGAGGAGCATTAGCAAGCCTCTTCAAACAAATAGCCCCTTTTGCATATTCAACTGCGGAGCAGATCAGATACCACAGCAGGGACTTTGGATGGTGTAAGGAAAAACGGGTGAGATATTCTCACAGGAAATAAGAATAAACAGTGGTGTCTGGAGACGGTCCAGCTTTGTGGCTTTGTTTCACGTGGCCCTGTGTTCTCTGGAACCAGTGAAAAGACCAGTGTTTTGCATAAGTCAATACTTGGCAAACAACAGGGAAAGACTTTGTATTTATTTCGTGCATCACTTCCAACGTTGACATCATCTCGCCGCTACTATATTGTTGCCTCTTTGCCTGTTGTGCTCATGCTAGTGTTTGAATCTGCAGCCAAATGTAGTGT
Organism: Trinectes maculatus; assembly: GCA_016785345.1. Taxonomy (NCBI): domain Eukaryota; kingdom Metazoa; phylum Chordata; class Actinopteri; order Pleuronectiformes; family Achiridae; genus Trinectes; species Trinectes maculatus. The sequence goes on from JAFBJQ010000019.1 coordinate 11,717, forward strand.
GGTCTTCGGAGGTGGCTACAAAGGCGATACTCCGTATGAGTAATCAATGCATTTTCTCTACATGTCATATTGATTGTTGGTGCATGCTGCATGCTACATGTTACATGCGCTGCAGTATACAAGAAGCACATACAGGAGATGGATGGGGTCAGTTAGTTTTCATATCAGCAACACACCACACTGTAGCTCATTTCCTTGAGGGGAAACAAGGAGAAACATCACTGTTGAGACAGATTTCTGTATTGGTGGACCACCGTCTTCTAGCTGCTTAGACATCACGTTCAATAAGATACCCTCCTCATGCTTGCGTTTTTTTGTATTTGTGTAATTTCAGTGTTTGTTGTGTGTTTAGAGGTGGGTAGGGTATTAAACTCAATATTTTGACATACACAAACTTTACATTGCGTTACACCGTGAGTTAAGCAGTGAAAATAAAAAACCAATGTTCTGCAGTGGTAATCATTTGAGCAGACCGATTAGAGGGACGTGACAGTACACGCAAAAAGACCTGCAGAGCTTTCTCATTCAATTTGACACACTTTACCTCACACTCGTTTTCATCTGGAATCTGACTCCTGCTTGCCAGGTGACTCAACCCAACTGTTTCATTTTCATTGTTCATTTCCACTGACCCATTCCCAACTAAAATATTAACTTTATTCTGACTTGCTTGGGGGAAAATGTCACATTGCATAGTTAGCTAAAAATATGTATGTAATGAGTATGAATGGAGTCGAAAGCAATGTTATGCAGAGAATGAAGTTCAAGAGACAATTTACAATTTGTCAACATTCCTTTGCATTACACATTACACTATCAGATATGGAAATGTGGCCTCTTGTGGGATCTATTACAAGCTCTTCCTGTAATGGGTGTGAGGTTGGACCCAAGAACAGCACAGACTGACACCAGAGTAGGAACAGTTTAACAGTTTATTGAACAACCGAGGTTGCAAAAATCCACAGCCAACACACAGGCAAAAGTTCACAAGCTGATCCAAAGCTCCAGGGAGGAAATCCAGCAGAACAGAAACAGGCAAGGGGCGAGCAGGCAGAGGAGTCAGGGACAGAAGGCTGGTCGGGTTACCTGGGCAGAGACGACGAGGACGGGTCAGGGACGGGCAGAGTCGAAACCAGGGAAGCAATCCGGAAATAAGTGCGCGAGAGCTTAGCATGCTGCTGAAGACAATCTGGCAAAGAGTGAGGGGAAAGTGTGGGTTTAAATCTGGTGAGGGAACACAGGTGAAGGTGGTTGGACTGATGAGGAGGGAGTGGCAGGCAGATAATCAGGGGAGAGAGCACAGGTGAAAGTGGTTGGACTGATGAGGTGGGAGTGGCCGGCAGGTGAGTGGAAAAGTACTGCAGAACTGGCAGAAGGAATGAAACCCAGGAGCGGATCATGACACTTCCACAATCATGACCTTATCTATTTACTTCAACTGTAAATAATACAACAAGGCTGTTAAAATCACCAATTTCTTCTGTTTCATTCTTATATTTTATCACATTTAATGAAGAAGCCCTCTGTTCCTGTTTATCTTGCTACCAGCTGTAATGAATGGATTCATGTTGTATAACTGCGCAGCACCGCTCGCATCACTTTGACAGTCATGTCTTGTCGCGTTGCCGCTGTGCTGTTCTGAATTTGCTTTCTCTGACAAAAACAAACCCTCTCTGATCGCCGCTAAGCTCCCATCAGCGAAAGAACTCTGACTCCGTTTGATTGTCACGTTTCAATTTGAGGCTTTTAATTTGAAACATCTGGTGGAGTGTGTGCCGAGTTCACGGCGTTTGGAAAAAGATGAAATCGGGGAACTCGTTAGTGATGGAAAACAGAGCGGTTAAAGAAAACAGGGCGGAAAAGGAAGAGTTGTCGAGTAGCGAGAGTGATTGCGGTACTGGTTCTGCGGTTCGTCTTCTTTTGGATTGTCCCATTTTATCAGCCCTGGCTTTACCTCCTACCTGCACTCTAACCCAAACACCAAGATACCGGCCTGCATTTGAAATGCAGAGATCACTGCACTGACTCGTGTCCACTGTGAACTGTGATGCTGCGTTCAGTGACAGTCTGTCCACGACACCCGACAACCAGAGAGAGACTCAGTCTGAATCCACAAGGAGAAAACTCTCCGGGGCCCACTGCTTCACATTATGCACATCTGCTGCTGCTGCTGGAGAGAAAACCTCTCCAGCACGAATCCATAAATTTATCAACACCGCTCATGAATCATAGATCACATGTGATGGTAATCCCAAACTCGTCCAAGCAACACTGTGCACTCCTCCAGTTGGAGTGGAGTCGTTGGAGCGCCTTTGTTTAGGCCGACTGTTCCGACTGTTCTTTGTTTCAGTGCCCACCGTGTCAATTCAGCGACATCCCGCCTAAAGGAAGAGCCACTGGGATTTATGTTTTTGTTTTTACATCTCATATCTGGATGTACGAAGTGGCGTGTCAATCTGAGTGTGTGCATGCAGATATGAGAGTGTTTAAACGGTGTCGTTTGTAACGCGCAGGGCTTCAGCGTGCACATGGAAGAGAGGGAAGTGGAAGCATGTATGGGGGAGTATTTCTGTGGCGGACTGTGATCTCTGAGCTGGTGCTGTGGGTGGCGCCGCTTTGAGGCTACATTTCCGACCAGTGTGTGGGAGGGGCGCAGGGCGACGGATGGACTGAGTGGAGGGAGGGAGGGGAAGAGTGAAGTGAATGATAGAAATTACACATGCCTTTGTCAGACACCCTTGGTCAGACATCAGCTGTACACACACACACGCACACACACACACACACGCACACACGCACGCACCTCTAAAACCAAGGTTCTGGCTGAAAGAGAAAAGGTGAGGAAATTTCCTAAGTGAGTGAGAAAAGAGGATCCAAGGAATGAAGGGAATATTTATCAATAAAAAACACAGTGAGGTTTCTCACCGCGTGACCTTGTGGGTGGAAAGTGATTTTTGCTGTGGTTTGGTTTTCTGCAGCACCTGCCACCTAAGAGGATCATTAAAGTGACTTGGCAGAAGGCTGGCAGCTCCCTCTGACACACGCTGTATATCAAGTGCGGCAGTCTGATTAACGTTAACTAAAAAAAAAAAAGAGAGAGAAAAAGATGGAAGCTTACCATGCGCGGGCCTTCACTGATCCTCTTAGGCGCAATTAAAATCTAATTGGCGAGGCTATTTTGATGGCATATTCCAAACGACTACCAAATGTGTGAAGGAGGAAATTACGAGGCGTTTAAAAAAAAAGTTGTCCTTTAATTGGACGTGAGCGGAGAGCGCGTGATTTATGGTGGAAAAGCATTCGGAGGAGTTTGGATGTGTGTCATAAAAACACAAAAATATCAGCCCTCCCCTGAGTAACGATGTTGTAAACCTCGCGGAGAGTGCGGCGCTGCAATGGCCGACCGGGCAGACGTGGTCACGCATGCTGACGCGTGCCAATGTGTTAACATATTTCAAAGGGTGAAAGGCAAAAGCTAATATATCAGCTTTCCTTCCTTTACATTACAAATGGCTGTTTGCTTTGTTTTTCCAAGGCCGAGGCAGAAGCTGTACGACTGTGACGGTAGTTTCACACTCGTGACGTATATGAACCTATAAAATGTCAGTGTGTTTTTAATCTATTTGACCTTGAATAAAAAAAACAACATTTAAACGCACAAATAAGCAGACGCACAAACCTTTGAACAAAGAGGACAAACGTCCCCAATAAGCCACTTGATAAATAGAAGTAGAACTGAATGCATCAAGTATTTATATTAGCGAGTAAAGTCATTTACATGGACTGTAAAAACAGTGGTTGATTAATCCCTGAGCCTCCAGTCCTTGGATATAAATGAATAAGAAACATTATTTATTTTCTCTCTAATTTTACAGGCTCTAATTTCAGCTCCTGGCTTGTGGTCTTTACTCTCACTCCAGCTGATCGCAGACACACACTGGGCCTCATGTGAGAACACTGTCATATTCTTATCGGAATTTTTCCTTCCATGTTTTCATGCGGGGTAATCGAGATAATAACGTCAACATAAACACGCAGAGCAATTCTTTGTGTATAATTACTTTAAAGTAGGGTCTAAACTGAGATTGTGTTGACATTTGACCAAATATTTTAGTTTTTACCAAATCTGTCTGCATGAATGTTTCAGTGCTCTGAGCCAAGTACACAAAGTAGGAGTTGCTGACATGCGGAGTTACACTGTCACTCTATCATCCACAGATACAGTCGTTGCATCACACATCTATATGTGATCGAACTCATTTCCCATATGCTCGCCTCTGTGTCTCAAGTCAACGCGTCAATAAAGTTAGTTAGTTCGAAGACACAAACATGGGAAGCAACACAAAACCTATTCAGTCATGCATTTAGTGTAATCACTTATTGATGTACAATTGCATAGTGGTGTTAGTGTGGCTGTGTGAGTGTTGCCACGTTGATGTGAATATGAATGTGCATGTGCTGTGAATATGACTAAAACCGTTGCAGGCAGTGCTGCCGTCCCTGGTTTGTGTCATTCAGGAAATAATGATGCATCCTTGTTAAAAACGCAACGGAGTCTTGCCAGTGGGTATGATGATGTTCCATTTCACTGGGTGGAACATAATTATGGCTTAATGAAGCAGTGCTAGTCACCCGTGTGCATTACCTGGGACCGGTTTCTGAATAGCAGTCATTTCCTATGTAGGTTAGCATCATCGAACCTATTCTAACTGTATGGAACCAGGCAGACGTGACATAAGAAATCAATTAGCTTCTCTTTTGTTGTTTACTTCTTCCTTGTTACAATAAATATCTTTGGTTACTGCATCCATCCTTTGAAGTATCTTTCATTTACTTACATGCTTATATAATTTACTTGCTTATATACAGTATGTGCGTGTGTGTGTGTGTATTTGCATAATCCAAATACCATTCCAAGAAAGGGAAAACCACAGTATATTAATGCCACCTCCTTACAGATTAAATCACATAAACATTATATAGCAATCCACCAGTAAGTTTCAATAGGCTTTGATTACCTGAATCTCATTTGCACATTATATTTTCTCGCGCACAAAAAGAAATAATAAATATTTCTTGTAAAACCAAACTACCGAGTACACCCCTGGTCAATAAAATTTGAATGTCAGTTTAACATCGTTTTGTTTTTCGTGAAAACACAAGCAGTCAGCAGATCATATTTCTGACTGATGGCCAGGGCAGTGCAGTCTTGCACAGGTTTGTGGAGCGCTGCCGGGCCATTGGTCCCAGATGATTCCGTTCAGCTGCTCCTGGCTGCAGGGCTTTTTTGTTGCTCTCTACCTTCTGCTATAAGACACTGTTGTATTTGCAGTGGAGTCACAGCACATACAGTATTTTGCCAGGCCGTAGTTTTCACTCGACCGTTTCCCAGTGTGTCCGGTATCACTCATGTTGGAAAACTCCTCTTGTGCCAAGATTCCTGAGAATCTTGTTATCGTGTATTTGCGTAAATGAATTACCATTCGCAGTGTTGTCTATAAATGTCATCCCCCCTGACAGCCTTTCCTCTAACGCAGCCTCGTATCGACTCTGTCCTGCCTCCACCATTCACCGTCCAAACCAAACACGCTGGACCTCATCTGATCCAGACGATTTATTTTGGTTTCTTGAGACCAAAGGAAGTTCTGCCAGTATCCATCAGGCTTCCTGCCGCTTTCTTGTTTTTGGCAAAGTTGAATCCCGAGGTTTCATGCTGTTTTCTGAGCAACTGTTTTCTCCTTGGACATCGTCCACATGCTTTGACTCCATGTGCTGTATCATCTTCCAATGATGACCACTGTGCATTGGGTCAATGGAGGAATGGTCTCTTCTGCAACTCTGCTTCACCTTGTTCATTATTCCACTGATGCTCCTCTGGTCCATCGTTGCTATGTCCCACAATCTGGTTTCCTGCATGTTCGGCCTGTTCCTCATCAAACATCTTGATTTAGTGACAGATGCAGAAATGCAACTATTTCTTTTTTAAACGTTGTTTTCAAAATGAAAAGAATCTTAATTCACCCTGGTGAATTCTCCAATCCAGTCCGACGTAGGATACATCCAACTTTCCACCTCTATGGAAAAAAAAAAAAAACATCCTGTGACACCTGCGTGGTGAGCTGACAGGAAAAGTGTTGCCGTCGTGTGATACACACCTCCACAACACACCCCTCACAGGGAGAGAGCAGAGAAACACGACACTGTCCAGCACAGTTCTGCAGCACAGCTTTGTGGTCTTCACCTCACCTGGCCCCCGGTCTTTCACAGAGGTCATCATGCGGTGAGGGAGTGTGGTGTTGTGCTGACAGTGTGAAGTCAGTGTTGAGAAATGTGTTAGCCACTGTAAAAAAACCAAAACAAAAAAAACAGACACCACCCTATAAGACTAGAAAGCCAGTACAAACAGGAAGTGAGTGGATGGGATCAGTTTAGTGCTGGGAGAGTCTTAATATCGTCACAGAGTGATCCCAACGATCGATCAATATGATACTATAATATGTATCTCGACACTCATCACATCATCTGAAAGTCATCGATAACACCCTGACTGACTGTATCTCCCCTAAGAATCTCCTCCAGTGACTGCTCGTCTGTTTCCATGGCAGCTCTGGTGAAGAGTCGGGAAAAAGTCAGGCTGTGTTCACTCGCCCATTTCTCAGAGCTCATCTTCCCAGACTATCTCTTCCTCTTCCTCCTCTCCCGGTCCAGCGTTTCCTCCACCTGCTGCCTCGCCTTGTCTTGATGGATCTGCCTCCGCCTCTGCCTCTGCTGGCTGCGTCCTCTCAGCTCAGGTCCTTGGTTGAGCCCTGAAGGAGAAAATCTGTTGGTTGGATAAACATTGTTTGGAATATTTCAGTCCTCCTGTTTATCTGATTGCACCTCATCCAGTTCACACAGATACGATTTTCACAAAGCCTTTTTTTAATTCAGTGTTATCAGTCACACATATGTTTGAATCAACTTTTTCAGCCTCGGTTTTCTTCTTTTATTTAGTGCCAAACTAACATAAAGGTTTTTATGCTGAGGTTTTAATAGCAGTTTTTAATTTCTGCATATCTGGGTTGCTTCAAGTGCACACAGTGCAGAATGTGGTTACAAAAAAATTAAAAACCCTCAGCTCTCACTCGACGCTCTGTCTGACTCACTAAAACAGGCTGAGGGCTAAAATGAGTTCGTCAAGAGGTAGAGCCAATAAGGAAATTAGCTCCCCCACCACCAGCACCACCAGCACCACCATAAATAAATCCTCCCAATGACTCAATGACCTGCTTGTCCGGTTTCGGCGGAACAGAGCGGCTCCTCATGAAGCACATCTGAACCAGAGTTTCCGTAACGTGGAGGCAGGAACCGCTCGCTGTGGAGAAAGAAGTGCTGACTAATGCGACGATGACCCTGAGAGAGGTCACGCCGACCACTCTGAGACAGGCGTCTGGGTCAGGACAAAGCACCTCCACGGGCCTCACATTCAGGTATCTGTGGGAGGTGGGCACTCATCCACTCCGAGCCCATCTCTCTGTTTAATCATCTCCATTTTGTGCAATCTCATTTTAATTCTCTCTCTCTCTCTCTCTCTCTCTCTCTCTGGTCCAGGGAACAGCTCACATCATCAGCCTCCGATGAAAGATCACTTCTATCTGTGAAAAGGTCCAGCCGAGGACCCGTGGTTCAGCCCGGCTCTTTTATCAGCTGATTAAATGGAAGCTGTAACAGCGACGGACCCTGTTTCATTCAAACGCTTCTTCAATGAAAATAATATTTGAACTTTGATTTTTTTTTTTCTTGTCACCTGAACTCAATTTGAAGATTAGATACCTTGTGCCTACTGATTTAAAGTGAGGGATCAGCGCTTTTCAAAAAGGCCCGTATTCATTCCAGTGTTTGTTTTTTTTAATGTTTGTTGATGGAGAAAAATGTAAAACTCCAAATGTCAACGAACCCCTGAATGTCTCAGAAATGCCATTGTCTGGTCGCAGCCTGAGCAGTGAGGACGTCATGACAAGCACACGCAGGGCCTTTTATTTACTTTAGATTATCACTGGAATGGAATCGATCTTCTAATGAACTCAAGCATGAAGCAGTTTTACAGGACGGCAAATAAACAAAGCAACCTGTGATGACTTCATGAGATTCTTTATGAACCGGTCTGGGAAGAAGATGAGCTGATCACAGATGATAATAAAACATCGGGGAAGAATTGATTCTCTGTGTTTCCCTCAAAGTGCAACTGATGCCTTTTGAAAACACAACAGAAAAACAAAGTGCATAGAACGAGCTGCTGAGAAAACGTTCCAGTGACACTGTTTTCAGTTTTTGCTTCATGGGACATATTTCCAGTGAAGCTTGTTATGTCTCTAATTTCTCCTGCAGCTTCACACTCGATAAATCTGAATGCTGGAACCCAAACGTTCTCTAAAAGCCAACCAGCGCAACAGGACATCATTAGTGCTTTTGTATGCTTCCTTTCGTGTAGTATCCGTGGCAACTGCACTACCTGTGAGACACTGATTAAAGTTCTCTCCCTCACTGCCGGGCCTATGAGAGCTCGCCATCAACCGACCACGCTGCCGCTTTGTCAGCACACTAATGAAGCCACCGTGTTCTTTTTAAAGTGTCATTTCGGATTACGGCACTAACATGTGGGTGAGAGTGGATCTGTGTAACAGCGTGATCCCCTGAGGTCCGGCCCCCTGACGTTCCCTCGCGTTACATTGTAGGGACTTGTGGGGCCCCGGCGCCTGCACGGCCCGGGATCCCTGACACTGGAATAATCTCATCTGACAGGTGACTTAACAAAGCTTCGGTCCGTGGCAGGCGGCGAAACCAGAGGCCGGAGCATGTGTGTTGGGTTCTTTTCACTTGGGAGCTACAGTGTGTGTCCGGTCTATATTTATTTACATCTGCGGCCAGATTCTGATTATTCCGATTTTACTCACACACAAAAAAAGGAAAAATTAAAAATCTGTCTGATGCCAGTACACGGTCGAAGCTTTTCATGCATTTATGCTTTCTGTATTCTGTTTTGAAAATATCTTGTGAGACAAGCGTGATGTCACAGTGCAGCCTGGGAGCTGCATCAGGATAAATGAGATGCTGCGGACAGGGGTCATGAGAGCGGACAGGGGTCACGGACAGCTGCCGCTCAGCCTCTCAATGTGTCACACACTTATTGAGGAGGAAAAATGAAAACATCGACAGCTTGAAATCCAGGGTCACCGCCAGTGGAGGACGGACAATGCAGATAGATCCACCTCTGGGGACAGAACCGATGTCCTCACTGTACAACCTTCTCATGAGACAAACAACAGGTGTTAGCCATCAAACGGCAGGTGTTGGTAATTATATGACAGCGACACGGACAGTGAGCCGCGTTTATGGCCGTGCACCTTAATGGCGCGGGATGCATCGAGCGTGGTGAAACGTAATGAGCGGACACGTTCACTCCATCAAACTGAACCAGTGCAGTGCAGCAGTCAGTCTGACTGGTGAAGAAGAGCATTCTATTCATGGCTGCAGCATCAAGTTGCATTTTGGGCAGCCTGTATTTCTTTTTTAATAACTTGCATCTGCAATTGAAACTTGAGAAATGATTTCCTTGGATTTTCTGTATAATGAAATCTCCAATTGAATATGATCTATTAGTTGTTTATTTATTAGTTAGTAAGTTAACTGTTCTTACACCATCGCCATTTTCATCTCTCATACCACACTTTGGGAATCCCTATACCATAACAACATATACAAACAGAAAACAAGTGAATCTGGAGCCAAAAAAAGATGTGTGTCAAAGAAGTGATCGGTTGTGTTATGTCGGCTATGAAAGTGAAAATAAAAAAGGACGGACGTCAGTGGGTTTTTTATAATCAAAACTTTCTGGAAGTGACTCAGAAAAGTTCCCATTTGCACCTCATCTCTCAGCTGTTGTTTCTCCGCGAATGTTTGTCATTGACTTAAAACTGGGACTATTTTCTGATGTCTCCCCTGCCCTGTAATAACCTTCCACTGGGTTTTTTTTCCCCTTCCTTCCCTTTTATTCCACCGCAATTCATTTTAACCCTCTTTTTTTATTTACTTGTTCTACATCTAATTAAAAATAGCAGCTTCCATCATTTTTACTGCCCCTTTATCTTTGCTTAATTCATCTTTATGTCTTCATCTCGTCGAACTGCTTGGTTGTTAAAAGGTGCTATAGGATACATGCTGCTGGCGAAATGTCTTCATCAATAACTCTCTATCAGTGACCTCACTGTTTAGAGCTGCGGTCTCAAAGGCCTTTTAGAGAGTGCACAGCGCGTATTGTTCATCACCTGCCACCTGGATCTTATAAATATTACAGCAGATCTATAAAGCATTAGTAAAGTTGAGGACCTGTGATCATAAAACTCTTTATAAGAGGTGTCTTATTGGACGGTGTCGCACACTGACACAGTGTGGAGCTGTGACGAAGAGCTTTGTCATTGCCGAGTGTCTTTTTAATAAAATTAAAACTTGCTCAGGCTGTTTTTGTTCGAGGTATCCTCGTTTTTTTTTTTTTGTTGTTGTTTTTTTTTAGAGCCGATCCCAGGATGAGCTGAAAAGAGCCGCTGGAACGCCGCGTGTGACACTAAACTGTACGAAAACAATCGATTCGACAACCACAAAAGTTTTCGCCCTCCCTACGAGGCTTGGCAGAAATCCCACAATCCTCTTTATGTATTTGAAAAAAAAAAAACCTATAGGTCACTGCTGCTAATACACCGTGGGATTGTACACAATCGCTGCTTGTTATTACAGAGCGATCAATGTTTTACAACAAGGGAGGGTAACTGTGTATCAGCCAGACGGGTTAGAGGCTCCTATGGAGCCGATACCACTCAGAGGAATCAAGCATGCAGAGGCCGCAGGCTCACGGGGAGGAGAAGGGGGGGCGGGGGGGTGACAGACCTCCAGTCGGGTATAAATCAATACCCAGCATGCGGTGATAAATCCTCCCAGCTCCAATGACCGACTGGCCCTCACACCCTCACACACAAAACAATCTTGCTCCCCCATGTCAAAACAGCCAAAAGCTATCACTGCCATAGATCACCGGCACCCTGATGTGTCAGCTCAAAGTCAGTTTCAAGAAAGACATAGCAAGTCCTTGGCCGCGGCACAGTCACCTGTGTGTGTTGGATATATCCAAAACGTCCAGCGCAGAGCTTTGGGTCCATTGACGTCGGTCCGCCATGTTTACACAAATTCAAATATCATTGCATTTTACATGATAAATGATATGAATCTGTCCGCGCAAAGGGTTAATCTGTCCACGCGCTGACCACGGGCACGTCGATGGAACGCAGAAGTGTTTCTGTGATTCTGCGCGGCACCTTTTGACATCAGCAAACCTCTGCATGCGCCACTGATCAGTCTGCCATGTTTAGACTGAAACACAAAAGGCGTCATTACACGGCCGAGCAGGTCCACTATTGCTGGTATCAGGCCGGTTGACTGTGGCATGTTGATGTATTGAGGTTGTCATCATTCAAACAGTGTGTGGGCTTTGGTGCAAGGCCACAGCCCAGGTTGTTGTTTGAAAAATCAATAGGAGTCGAGCAGTTCATATCTGTGGAAAGGATGAAAACTGGGGGGGGGGGGGGGGGGGGGAATTTTTTTTTCCCCCCCCGAAAACGGGGGGGGGAAAAAG
>JAFBJQ010000019.1:23402-153351 GCA_016785345.1 Trinectes maculatus
AAAAAAGAGGGGGGGAGGGGTGAAGGTGGTGGGGGGGGGGTGAAGGGGGGGGGGGGGGGGGGGGGGGGACATGTTATTTCTCACTCTGCAAACTGGGGGCTAACAAAGAGCATCAAATACCAGCGAACGCACTGTTGTTTTTCTTTTATGTATGATATGCAAACTCTCTCAATCATAAGTTTGACAGACTATCAAAACAGACGGGGACGTGGTTTAATGCCTCCCATGACTGGTGAGCGGCGCAATGGAGGCTGCAGTGTTTTCAGGGGGTGATCTACTGTTCTCCATTCACACAGCTGATGCATTTTTTATGTTCCAAACCAGAGGGGCTTTCTCACCTTCAATTTGAAAAGTGTTTACTCAGCAGCAGTCCCGGGAGCTGATAAAAGAAGTTAGTGCACCTGAATTAAAAATGATTCTTCGGCGGAGAACCTGTCCCCAGAACGTCCCCCTGTGGTGTCTCCTCCCTTCCCGTAATGAGATCAGGAAAAGGTCCTGCCTCACAAATAAAGGCCGACCTGCCAGCAGACACTCCGCGTTTGTCTTTGACTATTTTTATACATCTCTAATGCAATATCTGTACTGACAGCGCTCCTGGAGGTCATAGTTCCTCTCCACTGTTCAATAAATAGATCGATAAAACATTATGAATCAGAGCGTAATCAATTAATGTGCATCAATTAATTTAGTGATGTATTGAAATACACGCTTAATTTATTTCATTTGACTTAAAAAAAAAACTGTTATACAAACACATATATTTATTATTATTTATATGTCTGACAGAATTTGTTGATGACAACATTGACTTTGTAAAATGTCAGATTGTCAAGGTGTTTGTGTTCAGAGACACAGTTTTCTGGTGTAATAATGTGTTTTCATGAATTTCTTAGTGATGCATGTTTTTGTTGTGCGATGCTAAGTTTAGCCCTCAGGGCCTGCATACATAAGACGACACAGGTTAGTTACATAAGCCCCGGGGCCGTCAGCAGGAGATACTTTATGGTACACAGTATGTAGTACGTTGTAGTATTCAGTTGAGTCTATCAAATAAAATCCCGATCTGGATTCATTTGAACTCGGACACCGGAGAACTCCAAAACTCCTCGAACGGAAACTGTCACAAGATAAAGAACAAGTAAAGCACGAAATCCAATTGAACTGTCACTTTTGGCACCTTGTAAAAACCACATTTGTGGGATGAGGAGTAATGATGTCCTGTTCAAACATGTCCCCAAGATGGCTGCCCCGGGTCAATGTTGTGCCTTCGGGGAATTTCGCAGTGAACAAGATGAAGCACATGTTGGCCTGGGTGTGTGCTGGCCCCAGGAAGCTCGCTTTACTCCTGTAAATTATTTACAGTGATGTATAGTTCCCGCTGCTGGGAAGCCATTCGGTTTTTGGCTACCGCCTCATATCTGTTTTCCAAGATGTATCTGTCAGTGGAGAAACGGAGAAAACGGAATGGGGGGACTTGATGTATGTTTGGGCTCTTTTTTTTAGTGCGGGACTCTTCAACACCTGAGAGAGGGAAGGGTTTTATAACACACTTATGAGGATTAGTGAACACAATTCATTGACTCCTGAACAGAGCCGGACAGGAAAACATAAAGCAGAGCTCATGTTCAACGTCTGAATATGGTGCGTTCACGTGCAGCCGGGATGCTCTGGATTTCAGAGAGCTGACTGCACTTCCTCACATCAGTAACATATCCAGAATATTAATTATCAAAGTTGTGTGGTTAGCTGGGATGACTGTGCAGTGAACATGCAACATTTTTCTTTTCTTTTTTTTTTCATTTTTCCCATTTGTCTAAAGAGACGATCACATCTCAAGCAACCTCCAACAAAACAAAGCCGCTGCAGATTTCTACATAATTCAGGACTTATAAAATCCCTTCTCTCATCCAAACATGACAGACCCAACTATGGATTAACATGCGTTAGACAAACGCAGCAAACATGGAAAAAGAAAAACAGGCTCAGGCGACAGCTGAAACTTCAGTAACACAATTTAACATTATCCCTGTCCCTTTAAAGCAAATAACTGCTTAGTCCCAAAAAAAACAATACACTTCACACTCTATTCTAACTATGTATTGTGCTTTGAATGATTTATCTGTTGACGTTGAATAATGTCATGAAACACTTTGTGATTGAAGTGACTGATGGACACGGTGTTAGAGGCATCCTGAAAATATCTGAACAAAACTTTTAGTATTCTTGATATTTTTTTGCTTTATGGACATAATGATGATATGTAGAGCTAAGGTTGGGACACAGGTTCTGCACATGACTAAGAAATACATATAGTGTACTATAGTGTGTTTTTAATCTACATCAAACTACTGGTGATTTATCTTTTATCCATCAAGCCGTCGCCGGCTTTAACAGCTTCCATTCAGGTACAGTATGTCTGACTGCCGTACACCTGAAAATCCACGGATCAGATCATCTGGCACCACTGGCCCCCCTTACAGGCGCCGCGAGACCCACTTTTATAAGCCCTTCACTTAATTACAATTTCTGTGCCAGAATCAGGACACAAAAAACCATTAAAAACATCATTAAAAAGAAAACAGCTGTTACCCTGCAGGTAAGGGGGACAACAGCTGTAGGCAACGACTATTGTTAGTGGGGCAAACTTAATAGAGTGAACTCTCTATCTCAGGAATATTAGCTGTGCACACAACGCAGTGTCCTGAGGTTGTGGCACGTTTGTGTGTGTGTGTGTGTGTGTGTGTGTGTGCAGGTGCTACATGATGGGGAAAAAAACATTAAAAACTCTATGAAGTAGATCCAGACTCCTGCACCCCAGTGGACAAGTGGACCTGCCAGTGGAGCTAATCATGCACAAAGTTGTTATTGTGTTGTTACACTTTCCTCATTAGTCTGCATATATTCATATCATATCAGTGTGTGCAGCACTTCCCGGCCTGTGGAGGATTTTCCTCTCGCAGTCATTAAGGTTTTCTGTCCACGTTGACGCAGCAGCGCCATTTAGTTATTGACAGTGCGAAATTAGGTCACGGGAATGTGGAGCATGTCTGAGGACACACAAAGACCCTCGTCAGCCTCTATAGGTTTATCCACAGGCCCGTTTGGAGTCGGAGTCATTTCAGGTCATTGGCATTCAAGCAGCGATGAGCTACGAAGATGGTTACTTAGCGTCCGAGGGCTGAGTGACGGCTTCGATTAAAGTTGATTTTGTGAGTTAACTTTAAGAGGTGGATATTGATTGATCTTGTTTTTGTAGGAGTCTCCATGCGTGTGATTGAAACTGCTCAATTGCCCCTGGTTTCCTGGCTGGAGAGTGACTCACTTTCCCGGAGCTCCCCGAGGAAAGAAGTGCGGTGGTTTGAAGCTGAGATCAAGAAGACGCCGATGAATAAAAATAGCACCCGGTGCATTTAGCACCCAGCTCTTTCCAGGCTTCTCGGCAGCAGTGTGAGAGGATGGACAGGACGTTGGTGTTCGTCGCTGAGCAGTACACTACAAAGACAAGTCTGTAAAAACGATCTGTTTATTTCTTCCAATCTGCAGATTTCTTTTCATTTCAGGATCCGTCCCCCATATTGAATATGTCGGCAGCACATACACAAGGACACACAATACACACTCACTGTGTGCGTGTGTGTGAGCAGGATGCTAATTAGGTCTAGGGCATATGATCATCTGCATTTTTTATAATCATCATAAGGCCTTAAGAAACTGTGGAAACTTTAGGACACTCATGAGTGCACTGCCATCTCAACATGACATCATTCCATCTCACAGCATATGGAAAAACTTATCTATCATGGAACGTCACAGTATCATAACATCATAACTCTCACTTGTCCAGATTCCATTCAAGCTACAATGATGCTCACAACAACATGTTATTTGCTTATTGTCTCATTGCAAATCTAATATGGCTGATGTGTTGTCAGAGATAAAAGAATTATCTGGAGTCATGTTTCTTGGCTTCTTTACCCCTGAACCGCAAAAAAATGCATGCACGGCCGATTTTGTGTGTTTGCTGTTTAGTGCTGGGCAGGTGGTGCACAGGGATTTTTCTTTTTTTCTTTTTTTTTTGGCTAAGAACAGCTGTCTGCTGTGGCTGGAAATGAGGCTGACGGAAAACCTGACAAAGTCATTTAAGTCGTAAAACAAAACAACGGGAGGTGATGAAATTGCTCCACTGGATCCAGGTCTGCTCCAGAGTAACAGGGTTTCTCCAGTAACATCACACTATTGGCAAAACTATTGATTATCTTAGATTTACAGATCAGGATGCAGAACAACAATACCTTTACCATAAAAACTCTAGATGTTGTTCATCAAGTTCAGCGCCTGCAACAATCTTACCAAATAAACTAAGCCACTGGAAAAGTTTGGAGCCAGCTGTTTTCTAAATCCACTCAGCACCTACACACGTGTTCAGTGGGTTTTGACAGACGAGGTTTGACATGGAGATTCCTCCTCCAGTCTTTCCACAGACTTCCCAGCATCCTCCCCTGTGTGTTGTGCAGCGGTGAATGTGTGAGCGGCGAGGTGGAGCCGCGTTATGAGAAGATAATGTGAGGAGATTGAGCGATGCGGCGAGCACGACACTGCCTCAGGCTGCACTCCTTGATTACCAGCCATTCGCCGCTTCTCTAACCTCAGCGGGGCCCTTCACCATGGAAACTCCTCATCGCTCGCCTCCCACTGTGGCTCATTACAGAGCCACAGCCCCGAGCGCTGGTCCAGGACCAGCTCACCTGAGCCCCGCCACTTCAAAACCCACATTTCCTGTTATTAAAGCTGATCCAGGGTCAGAGTGTGGAGACAGTGTGTGCGTCTCTCTGCCTCAAGCGGCGATTCTGGTTTCGCTATAATCAAATAGGCCTCCTGATGTGATGTTATTGGCTCACCTACACAGATAGGGCATCTAGGATCATGTAACCACAAGTGCACATGTTAATGAGGCTGGTGCTTTTTCCGTCTTTCTGTCGTTTATGGTAGCATCTATCTTCTGGTTCCACTCTGCACCAGCAGCCGCCATGTTGGACTTGGGCGCCAGATAGAGGCAGCTCAGGCTCTGATTGGAAAATCAATGAGGAGCGAGGCGAGCTGATCGATGGAATGACTCGAATAATCAGATAAACTGTGGCGTTTCGTTTCGGTAAAAATTCAAGTCCGAGCGGTGACGTATTGATAACGTCTGCCGTCAATGACAAATCTCCAGTGTCAGAGGAGATGGTTGGTATGAAATCAACTTCTTCTCCTTTGTACATTCAGCGTGTGAAATGATCATAGAGCACAGGTGATGTGCCAGCTCGAAACACAAATCAGGAAATATAGCTTTCCATGTGCTGAGACAGTATTTTTGGAAACAAAGCTCAGTTGTCTGTATATTTTTTTAAAGTCTTCTCAGCTTCGTGTGTACGTACACAGCGACACAGGTTGCCCTCATAGTCTCACATTAAAATGTGCTGTGGCTTGAATGTTAGTTTTTACCCATCGCCTGTAAAACCTGGCAACGTAAGCGCGTTTAATTAAAATGACTAATGACAGTTGCCTGAGTATATGCTGCAAATCCCCTTGTTACTCTCTGATTACTACAGAGGACGAGTGCATTACCATGTTGATCCCACAGTCAACACAGGTGAAGCTCTTATATCAACTCTCTGTGCTGTGTGATGACAGGTCACATGAGGTCAGACAGCGAAGCAGCTCCTCTGTGACGAGCAGCGTGCACGTTTTCGGACACGCAACAGGCCACATGCGATCATGCGTCAGTGCTGAGTGGCTTCAGGTGAGAATCAGTAATAGCACCACTGCTTTGTGGAGGTGCTGTGCTGGCATGGCAGCTCTCAGGGTTCAGTCAGGCTGGTTTCTGAAGCCAACAGAGGAAGTGGCGGGGGGTAAAAACAGGAAACTGGCTGTTAGGATGAGCGAGGATGGCCTGCAGGCATCAGCAGCCAGGGGGATGAGGATGAAGAGGACATCTGGATCCCATACGACAGTTCTTATCATCTCTTTGGCCACCCAGTGCAGGCGGGGAGCAACTCCAGCCTCAGTGGCGCCTCCAAAGTCCACCACTGATTGCTTCAGGTGCTGATGTGTGCCAGCAGCTATAACGCTGAATGATGGTGCCTCCTGTCCAGAGCGCCGTAGCCTGAGCCAACGCCCAGGCAGCAGAGTCATCACCGCCTGCACTGAACATTAATCCATACGCCGCTCACCTGCGTTGTTTTTAATGGGTAGTGGTCTGTGACGTTTCGCAGCACGGGCTGACGGCGAGGCACATAAAAATCTGCAGGTTCTTCATCGTGTTCTGTTTTTTTATTATTTGCGCTGTAAAAAAATTCAATCTGCACTTAATTCAGAAAGTTAACGTATAAGCAGAACGCCAGTGAAAAGACTGCATCATAAAAAGAGGCAATGACAACACTGTGATGTTCACTATGAAGGTGCTAACATGTGCAACTGATGATGTCCGCATATCAGTTGCACTAATATTTGCTATTAAGCACAAAGGGCAACTGAGGTTAAATTGAATATCACTGTTTGTTGCAGGTATATGGTCTTCATCATTTCTGACCTAATGATGGTCATCACTTTTTATTATGAAACCATTTTATGGCGGCTCTGGAAAAACAGAGATATAATTCATCCTCTGGGCGCAATGATTGTGTTTAATTCTTTTTTCGTACTCATTGTTCGGTGTCCTTGCGTGTTTTAAAGGCACCTATAAATAAAATGTATTATTATTATTATTATTATTATATTACGTGGTGTCAGTGCAATTCATGCCATAGACTTGAACCAAAACAGGTGCACTGACTGACACTTCCCCTCTGGTCATCCTACCAGGAGGGCTGGCATATTTATTATCATTTTAAATATCATATAAGCCAGAACTTACTATTATTGTGTTGTGTAGTACACCATCTTATTCTCTTTGTGAATCTTTGGTTTTTATTAGCAGATGTTAAATTTTTGTTGTATTTATTTTCAAGCCACCTGCACGGTTGAAAAAATATAAATGCTGGGGCAACCTAGCTTTATTATGACTCTATTATAGTATTATCATATTTAATAATTAAATCATATAATATGATGACTGCTCACAGACAGTTAATGATGATGCATAATGTCCTCTCTGTCCTGGTTATTTCTATCTGTGTGGTCTCCCCCTGGAAAGAATCTTGTGTCCTTTAAAATGGTCAAGATCAAATTTTGATGAAAGGGATTTTTCATTTTTCTACAACCATCGGAGTTGAGTAAAAAAAAAAAGGAAAAGTGAAAATGGGTCTTTAACGAGGCAGAAGTCTGAAGAACAAGTGGTTTTAATTAAAGGCAAATTAGGTTCCTGTTGTGTAGGAAAAGATGAAAAAAAAGACATTGTCCAGGTTAAGAAGCAAATCCAGGTTGTGATGCACGAACGAGTGCGTTGCAAGGACTAAAAATCCATTACCGCCCCATAATGACGCTTATTAATTTCCACCCTTGCTGAATTCAGCCCCTTAAACATGTTTCAAATTGTTATGAATCTGGCATTCAATAAGACACTGACACACGATGGATTCCAATTAGTTACAATTATGCCCTTTGGTGCATTGTGGCTCTGTTTGCTGGAGTGTTCTGCTGAGGTTGCCCTGTCTGTCTCGCGGAGCCTGCGGTTCCCACTCGAGTAAACTGGTGCGCTCTCACAAGCATATTCCCATTTTCTGCTTCACTGAACTGGTGGTCCCCAATAATCCTAACACCATCATTTAGTCAGGCAGGGGAGTGGAGTGTTTTTTTTTTTTAACTCTATTTTCTCCATCCCACACAGTAGGCTTAGATTCCCTGAGCCCAGCAGAGTAGAATTAATGTGTATAGCGTTTTTTTTTTTTTTTTGGGCCTCTTTCTCTATGCGTCTTTTAAAAAAAAAAGTGGAATTGGCTCAAGAAAAGGTGTTTAAATTCACACAGTGGGTTTTTTTTTGGGGGGGGGGGGAACAGAACGCTTTCTTCTCTCCTGATATAACCTGGTTCTGCTGCTCGCATCTTTTCGACGGGGCCAAGTTTCTATAAGAGACTGTAGCCTGTGCTGAGAGCTCAGAGAGGCTTTGGAACACAGGCGCCCGGGCAAAGTGATTCTCCATCATCTCTCCCATGTTCTGTCATGCGGACAGC
This sequence comes from Trinectes maculatus, assembly GCA_016785345.1. Taxonomy (NCBI): domain Eukaryota; kingdom Metazoa; phylum Chordata; class Actinopteri; order Pleuronectiformes; family Achiridae; genus Trinectes; species Trinectes maculatus. The sequence goes on from JAFBJQ010000019.1 coordinate 31,553, forward strand.
AGGTTGGAACAGAGCGGCTGCTGCGCTTTTATACCGACAGAAAGGGGATTGCGAGATAGACAAAGACCCGGGCCTGGTAATGGAGAAAGTAGAGCCTTGCTGTGATGCTGGCACTCTGTCTCGGTGCTTCTAACTGTCTCCCTGCTACAGCTGAGACAAAAACATGGAGCCAATTCATCTGTAACAAAATAAAAAACAAGAAAATCTCCCCAAGTGTGGAACGCACAGCCGGATAATGTCGAGTCAAGAGAAATAAAAGTGACCACGTTGTTTAAACACTGCTGCTTTTTTTTTTTTTTCCTTCTCTAAGATGGGGATTTGATTTTCCGGGACAGGCTGTTTTTAAGCTTTTCCGTCTGAGTTCCACATCCCAGATGAGACAGTGTGTTGTGGATATGAATCGAATGGGAGCGCTGCTTTGCTGGAGGAGCTAAACGGCTGTGTTTACTGAGGTCGGCGAGGAACAAAGGCGGCGGAGGCTTACGGTGATGGACGCAAATCCTGAGTCTTGGTAACTACCGGCTGCTGCTTCCATTCCTCGCATGCCTGATGGGAACTTTGATCCCTCACATCCAGTCACCTGGCTGCTTTCCACCAGCTGGGATAAGTCTAGACAGATAATGTCTGCACACAACTTTGCCTCCACTGAATTTCAACCACTTACACTGACAAATGTTATGTTTTGTTTTGTTTTGTTTTGTTTCGTCTTTTCCTCCCATGCTGCTCTGCCTCCGACCTGACATCTTACAGGATCAGAGATGAAAATATACACGATAACAGTCCACCTTAAAATACCAACTGTCTCTTCAAGGAGAAGGGACGAGAAAACCTTCGCTTTTAGACATCTGGAGCGTTTTGATGTGGAATCTGAGTTTGGCAAACGAGGACTAACACAAACACTCTTATCGGTCACACAGGTAATACATTCGCACACACTTCTACTGTATGTGAGACTGAATCCCACCCAATACTCCCATGTCTGACTGTAAGACAGACAAGCCTGCAAACACAATACAGCAAGCATCAAAGCCAGGAACAGCGTGCGTGTGTGTGTGCGTGTGTGTGTGTGTGTGTGCGTGCGTCGAGCCATGTTGGCTGGCTGATATTGATTTAGTGTTTCACATCCACCTCCTCTCACCTCCTGCATTTTACCTCATTTAATTTCATGTCATGCCCGCTGACAGGAGAGCAGGTTACACACAGGCCACGGTGTCAGAGTACAGTCTGCACAACACACTGCACTGCACGTGATCAAAGTGGGTGTGGGAATTTTCAAATTAAAAGCATGACCCTGAAGAAAAATAACACATCGCCACACTGTGACTTCCTCATCATCAAGCAGTGTGTTGATTTACAACTGAACAATTGAATCATCACAACAAAGTTACAACAAAGTTGCTAATCCCTCTAAAACTTTGTTAACTTTGTAATTAATATGTCAAACTGTATTAAATGAAAAACAAAAACAATCTACTAATTGGATAATTGATGGGTGAAGGCAAATTCACAATGGGGGAAAACTACAGCTAATTTTTATATATACATATATAACGCTTCTCTGGGTTAAAGAATAAAAAAAGACAGATTTCTTCAGCCAGCCTAAAGCATCAGTAGGTTGGTCCACACCTTCTCTTCCCTCCCTCTCTCTACGCGTCTCCCATGTTCAGCATCTAAATGTGAACCGTCAGAGGGAATTGAGAGACGGAGCCGTGGAATGAGCTGAGGGGCCACACTGCTCTCAGGCCTGTGTGCGACGTCCCGACGTTTCCTTGGCCTTTCAGAGGGGGGTCCTTCAGGTCGCGTGCGCCCTCAAAGTTTAAACGGCTCAATTTTCTCTTTATCTCCAGTGTTTGGTTGGGAGAGGCTCAGGTGAAGCCATTATTGAACCCTCTGATCCTCGCCGTGATATGGTCTCCCTGCCTGTATAAGCCGCTCTCAGATATTACAGGTTGATCTCCGTCCTTTGGAGAACGTCGAGCTCGGCGGTTTGCGCAATGCGTCAAGACCCCGCCTCTGATTCTAGGGTTGGATGCAAAAGAAAACCTGTGATTAAAGAAAAACCCAAGTGAGAAATTTCCTCGCTCGAAAATGATTTTTCCCTTTAAGCACCCGCTGCTGCTGTTGAAGTGCCCTGGTGAATCCTTCTAAACTCCTTCAGCTGAGCCACCATGAGGATGCACTGTGAAGACTTTAAAAGCAAAGGTCTCATAAATAAAAGGGTCTTTTATTTACCTGCGACAGCGGGCCCTGCAGATCAGCCATGATCTGAACCGATGTCGTCATGTAGTGATCAAACCCCAAATGAGAGGCCCCCTTTAATCCAGCTGAGCAAAGACGTACTCTGTGTAAAATAAAAAAGATGAATTCGAACCGATTCGGCACCTGTTTAATCACCACTTCTGTTCCGGCATCACATCTCTTTTTGCTTTGCAAGATCCAAGGATCTTTTTTTTTTTATCTCCCTTTGACTGTCGCTGATGCCAACTAAAGGGAACGAGGGATTCGCCCAATTAATTTACTGAAGCCGGTAATAAAACGAATGAAACACCAGCGTCCGAGCAATTCAGTTAATTAAGTAGAGTGCGTATTCGGCTGCACACGGACTAGCGTGGTTGTGGGATGATGTCACGGCGCTAACAGAGAGAAAAGTTGGGACTTTTGTTATCACTGCAGACAAATGTTTGGACGTCTCAGACTCAGGCTTGTGTTAGTTTAGCAGTGTGCACAGTGCCATGTTTGTCATTGAGTGGACTTGTGTAAATGTTAGTCAACAAAATTAATGTCCCACTGGGACAATAAAGGTTTATGTAACAGTATAACAGACTTGTAGGCCAATGGGAAGGTGTGCCAGAGTGGGGATGTTTACACTGGTCCACTTTGTCCAAGAGAAACTCTGGCAGCTCTCCACCACATCGTCACAGGTTATCCAAGTAGATGCTTTTCTGTTGTTTGCTGCTGTCAAAGACAAGTGTCTGAGATGACTCTGCTGAAGGGATGTTTACCGGAAACATGTGTCTCTTGTCAAAGGTGTTTTCTTTCCCCCAAATCTCTACAGTTTAAATAATGACTAGAGAGGGATTAAAGGATTGTTATGTGCACGCAAATAAGAAGAAACAAAATTTGGGAAAGACAAATGTGATTTTGGATTTTCAAGGTTATTTGCTGTTTTTATGTCCTCACTCCGGACAGTGGATGGAGAGATGACATTAAATGAGGAAGAAAATATGCTTCAAAACTAATAAAGTATTCAATATCACAAAAAATGATTAACAAAGTAGTGGGTAAATATAGGTGGTGTTGATGACTTCAGGGAAGGTTCTGTGTTGTTTACTGTGCATGGCATAAATATAATATGTAACATCTGTATTTGTCTACTGTTGCATCCAAAAGGTCTTGCTGTGAAAAGGTCTTGTCATCACGTTGCATCACGATACCGCTCATATCGTCATGGTTCTGGATTTAGGTTGGGTTTCAGTTTCCTCTCCCCTCCTGTGTGTGGCTAGCGGTGTGGCTGGCTCCTCCCGGTGGCACGTGACGATTCACACCTGCATGCAATCTACTCATCAGCCTCACCATAAATTGACCGGACTTCTCTCCACTCCTCTGCTGGATAATTCCTTCTCTGTATCTCTGTGCCTCTCACCTTGTGCTTTGATCGCTGTTCTTGTGTTTTTGTACTCATCGTGTTTTTTCCTGTTCTCCAGTTCCCTCTGCCTCGTCGCTGCTCCTGCCTTGACACCGAATCTTTTGGTGGCAATGAGAAGACAGGTCATAATAATATTTTTCTCACTTTTATTCCCTGCACATGACATTACCAACTCATATTGAGTTCTTTTGTTTGTTTTTTTTCCCCCCACAAATTGCTAAGTGAGTTCATCTGATTCTAAGAACCAAGCTAATTCACTCATTAGAAATAACGAGGTTAATGGAACAGAAACAGATTGTCACATGATAGAATCGTTAGTGGCAGTGGTCATTATGCTGATGTTCCACTCGGCCTTCATCTTCACCTCCAGTACCCACATGATACCTTTCATGACTGAAGTTTGCACTGTTGACAATTGTAACAACTGTGAATTAGTGATATAACTAAATGATTTTTTTTTGTTTTTTTAAAAGTACTTTGGGACACTGAGGAATCAAGTGTGACAAATACTATGTTCTAAGAGTCCAAATAGTAAATAGTAAACAATACCATGATGATAATGTTTGTATCCCAGAATAGGGAGGTTTGATTTCTCACATTCTGAATGTACAACAGTGACAGAGCAGCATCTAAATAAGGTAGCGAGGAGTCAACCTCAAACACAGGAGCTCTGTGTCTGTGCGTAACATCATGTTCGGTGCTGAAGAAAATACCCAGGAGCCACGGTCTCTCGTTCCCAGCGTATCAAAGGGAACACCTTGTCTGTCTGGAAGCTGCAGCGTGCACATACACATCGCCCTTACAGCCAGCGTCTCTCAAAGCCAATCGTCAGAGGGAGAAATAAGGAGAGATAAAGGTGCAAAGACGCGCTTTTGCTCTCTGTTAGTTGCAATGCTGTTGTGTAAGCCAGGAAATAATCCATTTCTCCTCACGTTCGCCCAGGGTTTGTCATGTTTGCCCAATCCCAGCTGGCATCCGGAGGATGAATTTGGTTGTTTGAATATGTATTCAAGAGGCTCGGCGGCTTCTTAAAGAGCAACTTTGTTTATATCATTGCCAGCTTCAACTTTGTTTTGTACTTAGATTTTTTCAGCTGTTTGGCGTGTTCATTCCCACTGTCAGACTCTGACAGCCTTAAACTCTCTACCACGCAGTCTGGCCCAAATCTGATCGACTACCTATACTGCATAGATACAGTATAGACACCTTGTTTCCAAATAAACAGCTGAAATAAATTATTAACACCTTTTTCCTCCACATATTTCATTCTCCCTTCACTGGGAACAATACAAACCCAGGTCCTCTTTTCATAATCTGTAATTTAACTGTATTTAATAAAAACAAAGTTATCAACAAAAAACTAAAGTCCCAAGACTAAAACATTTATACAGTATATTAGCTAAATCTATTATTTTAAAACACTAACAGAAAAACATTAATAGCCACACTATTATATATGCACTAATATATATTTCTATATAACTATAACTATATCTCTGCTGCCCCCGGTGCCTGTCACAGATACACCTCTATTGATTTGTTTGTGGATACAACTTCTTACTGGTAGATCATATAGAAAATATATATTAGTCTGCAAAGTAAGGAAAGCATTGCTAAATTGGTCATGTGCTGCATTGTTTCTTTAGAAAGGATCTCATTAAAATCGCAACATATTTATACTGTTCATATTTCCATGGACTAAGAATTCATGTCTAATACCAACATTCAGTGAAAACAGGGTGGTGAGGCGTTGTGCCCTCTACATAGTGTGGCAACAAGGACATGGAGGTTTATGTGTTTAATCTATCTGCCATCACACTGCTCTTCCCCTCACCTTAACCTGTCTTTAACTGGGACATAGTCGACAGGCATAAATATTTACTCAGAGAATTACATTTTTTTAAAAAAAGCAGCAGAATCACTGAATGCAATCAAGGCAACAACTTTGTCAATATAAACAACAGAATACAACAAGAACATGTGTTGGCTTTTCTTTATCTGATGCCCCTAAGAAGACAGTTGTCCAGTGTTGTGCTTTGGTCTACATCTCCTTATTGTATTATTGTTATTGTGAAGCCGCTTTATGGATTGGATATGTGGATATCCATATAATAATATGGATATATATTGAGGTTCTGTCATTGTGAGCTGTGTTTTGTCCCCATTCGGTCCCTGGTCCAGCGTGTGTGTTCCTCCCAGGTGTAGCTGCTTTCAACCAGCTCACCTGTGCACCTGAGGATCATCCTGCAATCAACCCTCCTGCTCTACATATACCTCACCAGACGCTTCCATGCCGCTCAGCCACCAACGCTGATCATTGAGGAAAGAAAAAGACACAGTATGCAGACTATGAGATAACTGTGAGGGGGGGCAGCTTCATCGAGCATCCATCAGTACACGAGTATGTCATGTCAAACATGCACTCATTATTTAGGCCCTTATTGAAATTCCTGTGATTCACCCACACTCCTCGAATAGATCTGCCTTTTAAGCCGAGCATACGTTCACTGAGAACATTCACATGGAAGAGGCGTTGGGCTTTGATTTCCAAGCATAGGCTGCATAGAAATGCAACCATCATTGACCTGCTCCAAGCCTATAAGACATAAATGGCATAGTCATCATCACGCCTGGCTCCAGATCTCCAAATCACCGCTCAGTGCATCTCGGGATTTGTTAGTGAGAGCTAATGAAATGGCCGTACAATCCAATTATGCATGTATGCGACAAATGAAATCTGGTTTCTGTGAGTGTGAAGGAATATTCCGCTGTTGAGTTTTCTTTCTCACTGAAACACCAGCGTGAGGCGTGGGTGTTTTTTTCCTGCCGCATGAAAGATCGAACACAAGCTGGGATTCGCAAAAAGGTAGACAGAGAGGGAAAGAGGCAGAACACGAGATTTTAAAAAAAACCCTCTTACTCGAGGCACCACATGTGGTTTTTATGAGAAACTGCTAAAAAAAAAGCTCATCACATTCACAGATGGCTGCCCAATCCAAGGCAAATGTCAAAAGACTCACATGACAGCCAGAGCACCTGCAAAAGAGAGCAGAGCACGGAGAACGCTATGGATTTACAGATGGTTATATGTGCACTGGAGATGAAGGGAAGCCCACGACATGTTGTTTAATTGAATTACGACAAATAAAGCAAAAAATGGCACTGTGTAATGGGAATATTGGCAGCAGCTCTCATATTCTGACTGTGTCTGCAAAGGTCACCTTTAAGTAAATATTAATTAGAAACAATTTAATTTTCTCTCCCAGTATTTCACAGTATTTAGCATATTTCTCCAGGGATGCTTTCAAGAAGAAAGAAGGAAAAAAGGTCATCTGGGCTTTGAGGTGAGGCTAAAGGCAAAGGCGTCCGCACAAAGCTACAGTCTCTCTCCGGCCTTTTCTTACCCAATACATATGCTAATACTTTAAGTCGCAGTCAGTCAGAGAACTTACAGTATGAATCATTCTACTGTTAAATTTATTCAGACCAGCAATCCACAAATGTCCAGATGCTAATGTTGGACCAAAAGAGGAAATATCCAAGAAAATGCTTTTGTTTGTGAAGCTCTAGTCAGACAGGACAGCCAGGGATCAATCAATCAATCAATCAACCAACCAACCAACCAACCAACCAACCAACCTATCTATCTATCTATAGAGAGATAGATAGGTAGAGAGAGAGAGAGAGTGAAGGAGAGCGAGAGAGATTGATATATTATAGAGATATAGATATATTATATGTTATATATTTTAGCATTAACAGCTAACCCAGCATGAGCTAACGAGTCTCTATTATCTAATGCAACATTTGTAGTGTGTTTCTGTGTCCACACGTCATCATTGAGGAGTTGATTGATTCTGGATCAGATCAATGCTACAGCAAGCTGATGTGCAGGATATGTCAGGGGCCACAAAAACAATATGTTTGTCTGTGTGTGCATTAGAGGGCGTCAGAAAAGATTAGTAATTGGAAAGATTTATACATTTAAGAGTTCACATTGGATCGCTCGGAGCAATTAAACAATCCCCTTCAGTAAACTCTGTTTACAATGTGCTATCATAGGTTAATGGCAGATGAGACAATGAGCTTGCAGTTGATAGTGAGGTTTTTTTGTATGAGATTTCAGAAAAAGCCTCCGATGAAATAAAGTTACCTTTTCTTTGTCCTCTGTGTTTTTCTGCCTTTGAGTTACTTTACCATCTGTTTCCCCACCTGCTGAAGAAAAAAGCCACGCTGCAGTTTATTCTGCCCTGCTTACTTCTATCACATTCACGTTATATGACGTCTGTTACATTTCATGTATCGGCCCTGATTCGGTTATGGCTTCATATCTTTCTAACTTTAAATATATCTTTTATATCTTCGACATCAGCGGCAGCAAACCCGGAGGGTGCAGCAATAAGCTGGATCAAATAGAGGAGACCAGAACAGCAGTGCAAGCTGAGGCACCGTCGAGTCCGACATATGGGACAGGAGAAAGCTGACAGATTGGAGTCTTAATTATACAAACATTTCAGAGGCGCAGAGCCGCTCTGGTAGGAAAAAAAAAATACCTCATTGGTGCAATTAAACCTCAGCGGACAGATCGGAACATTTAAATTATTTATTCATGTAAGAGGGCAGTAGGAAGTGATTCAGTGATTCATTACAGTTCAATACAATTAAAACCACAGAATCTAGAAAGCAATCAGAAATGTATATACTATATACTATAGTATATATATATAATATTAAGAAATATAAAAAGTTGGTTAGGTTAAATTTCTCATTCAATTTTCTGTCACCTGGTACAGTTTCAAGTGAGTTTATTTATTTTCTGCCATCATGCAGCTTATTCAAATCTGTGCCATCGGCAGAGTTGCACATGCCCTCAGACTTCACAGCAGTGTTCAGTAACTACACAGATGTGTGTCTGTGGCAGATTTTTGAAGAGTAAAAAAAGAAGAGACACCTGCAAGATATATTATAATCAGCCTTCTTTATGAATCAATCAACAAAATGATAGTCAACATCACAGCTGTAAAATCAAAAAAAAAAAACCCTTGAGTCTGATCGGTTTGTTTCAACATTCCAGACCATCACACTAACATCCAGAAGATGCCGAGCAGCTGATCTATGCTTTAGTCAATGTGTATGTTTGCGATCAATGGATGTGTGTGTTTGTGTTTGTGCGTGTTTCAGCTGAAATGAGAGTGGTTACCATGGAGAGTCCTGATGGGCCTTGGTTATTGCCATCTTAGCTCTGTCACAGTGGCTAGTGGAGGGCAGAGGAGGAAAAGGGTTATCTCCGTCGTTTTCAGCTTTATCTCTCCAGCCATATTGTGCCTCCAATCCAATCCCCTGCCTTTTCAAGTCCGCGGCCTCACTTTTTCTTCCTTTTTATGACAGATAGAAAGAGATATTACCCTCTGTTCTCCACCTGGGGGAATTCTGAAGAGGATTCATCTCGCTTTCTGCAGGTTGGGCCTCTGCCTTATTTGGAGGCGCGAATACGAAAAATCGGAGAACGGACAATAAATTAAAGGCGAAGGAAGTGTAAACATAATTTAACTCGCCCCGCGGACCACAAAGCCTCACGCGCGGCCGCTTTCACTGGCACTAATGCAGCTTTTATTCTCGGTCTGGCCCCAAAATTGATCACTTTATGCACAAAACGTGTGCTATTACAGCGTCCCCGAGGGAGGGGGCGCGCCGTCACCTGCTGTCCACCTCCCACTCGCACTCAGCTGCAGACAGAAACTTGGAAAGCATGGCCGCTTTCAAAGGAAGAAGACGGAGCGGGAGAAAAATGAAAAAGGAAGAAAGCGAGGTTGTTAATAATTAATTGGACGGAGTTTTGGTCCTAGGAGGCCAGAGGGAAATATATTGATGTTTGAAAAATGCTAATTAAAGAAAGGAGCACGCTTTGTTTTGGAAGGCATCCGTCTGCCCAGGCAGTTTGAAATCTCGCCGCTGCCTGGGCTAATGGTGCTAGTAATGCCTTTGGGGAAACATGGCATGAAACACAGAGGCGGGCGCTAATGAGTCTCGCGGACCTCTCTGGCACACAGGATGAATGAGGGCGATGGAGAGAAGACTCTAAAGGGGAAGGAGGCACACTCACACGGCGGAAGACGCCTCATATTCGTTTTGAATTTCACGGCAAATGATGGGGAGAGGAATCCTCCAGTGGGGAAAACTGGATTCACACGCTCACAGTCTGCTGGCAGAGTCCCTCTGCAAACAGGATCAACACACGAGAGGCAATGAGCAGTGAGCAACACGTGCAGTGTTGCTTTCACACAACACAAACACACACACACACACAATGTGAATACAACACAGTGACATGGAAATAATACGACACGCACACATCTCTCATTTCTTTTTCTGCTGCCGATTCTCAAATGGCTTTGTCCATATTAAACAGTCTGATCTGCACGCATCATAACACATATCTGTTCTGACACAAAGGGTCACAGCCACACTGAGCAGCACAGCGACGCTAGCGTGGCTCCAAATGACCATGCTAACATCTACTATGCCTTCAGGAGTTATGTTTCTCCAGGCTGCTTTTAATATTGTTGCCTCATATGCATGCAAGGTCATGCATACAGGGGATTGAAAATGCACTCCACACAACACCGTAAATAACACACGGCTACCAATAAATAAATAAACAACCCACGGTTAACTATGGACAACACACAGTAAATAACACACATGAGGTCAGATGAGAACTTCTGAGAAGACAAGGGAAGAGGATTTCCTGTCATGTATCATGTAAGTTGTAGTAAACAAAGTAAACATTGGCGATGTCTGTATGTGTTTGTCTCCTGCCACGCACACAGGAGATGTACACAGTGCGGCATTAAAGGGCCTGTTCCTGTGTGTGTCTCTGTTTACTCGCGACTCCCTGAGGAGCATATTCAAATGATTTTTCACGCGTAGCTTTGCTTAACCTTTTGAAGCGAGGTGGGTTTCGTTGCCCCCCCCCACACACACACACACACACATATCATACATAATAGATCATATCAGTCTTATTAGGAACTCAAACAAGGGGAGCAGATTCTAATTGCTATAATAGTGGCCTCTCACATCAATACGATGAGCTGAGCATAATCAAAGATCAGGGCTTTAATGACGTTTACATCGACGCGTCTCTCATTTAATGTGGAAATGTGTCTTTTAATGCAAATCAAGCGTGCGCCCCTGCCAGAGCAGCCTCTGCTGGAAGCTGCTTCGTTAGATGTCCCCTCGCAGCTTGATAGAAGTGACTTATATCTCCTACTGTATTCTATTCCTGTCCCATATGAGATAGCAATCAGGGGACGGAGGAGAGATATCGTTATTGTAGTGGCAGATCTTCAGAAAGACGAGATCCAATCTCTCCATCTCTCTCCCTCTCTCTCTCTCTCTCTCTCGGCGGGGGACAGATAGGCCTGATACATTGCACATGCGAGGTCCTTCCGAGTTCCTCCTCGGAATATGCGATGCACCCAGATGATAAAGTTGAAAGCAAGCGTGTGAGAGCAGATATCTCATAACCAGGAGCTGCCTCATACAAACTTGTGAGATTAGAGATTAGAGTCTGATTAGGCACAGAGATCGTTTTATTGATCTCCAGCTCTGATAGGATCATTAATTCAAAGCATCCTATTAAACAACGTCACCCCGGTGCCAAACGTGAAAATCGGCACTAATGATTCACTGCGTTCCATCTTGTGCACAGACCATTCGACTCCTAACTACAGCCGCCTCAGCGCACAGGTCGCCTTGTCAAACGAGCAGCATGGTTTGAAGAACTCACCAGTTTCTTTTCACACGTGCGGAATCGATTCCCAAAAGTCTTAGTTCTTTCAAAAGGTCATAAATCTGCTGGTGTGGTTGGAATATTCTGACCCCCTTTAAATGCAAATCAGCTTCTGTCAGGAACGTTCCCACTTCCACAGTCTGCTCCGGTCTTTCATGTTTGAATATGCGGGCACTGGTCTTTATAACAGTTATTATTGTATTATAATAACAATAATGATCGCCTTCACTCTCGTCTTTTGTTAGATTCCAATTTTTGCAGATTGACACTATGAAAGAAAAACCCATTTAGTCCAATTAAACCGTACATTTTCAATTTTTTTGTACTATTTTTGCAAGACCTTTAGTGCAGGATTTCATTTGTCGTAGTGAGGGTGTGTAAATTGCGGTGCCACTACTTCTGTGAAAACTTTGACCATCGCACAGGGGAAACCCTGCAGCCTGAAATGGGATCATACACAGCACAGTTGTAGCTGGCTTCACACTGGGAGGCAGGGACTTAATGTTCCCGGGTGCTCACCTTACAGTTAACACCACAGGCCATTAGCATTCACAGTGACTCTCGCCTTCCTCCTGCCATCAGTCCCACTCCATCAGTTAAACAGCCAGCTTCTAACCCTGGCTTTGTTTGGTGGGAGCGTCCATGTCTGATAAGGGCCCCCCTGATATGGCTGACATCATTAATCACCAGCACCGTGGGAGGACACGGTGGGCAGGTTGAGAGCAGCGAGAACCACCAGGTCTCCCTGTGGATCCTTTTTAAGGGTGCCGTGCTCCTAATTAATAGAGCCGGTCCTCTCTCTGCATAGATATACATCAACAGCCATGTTGGGAGAGGGGTAAATAATGGTTTAAGATTACTGCTCCCCGTCACAGACATATACAAAGCAAGAGCGATAGAGTGAGTCAGAGAGAACGATGCCACGTGTTTATACTTTAATGTGGGCGATAAAGGGACAGTGAAGAAGAGAGGGAGGAGCCTCAGCCGACAGAAAACTGAACCAGGGTACCTGAAAGCTGTAACCACAAATGTCACTAATGCTGATAATGCCACCTTGTTGGTGACCATTTCTTGCCCTCAGTGTAAAACGCGAGTAAGGTGACTCAGGTATGAAACATATGGGTTGTCAATGAACAGGCCTCAGATTGAATTGTTCATATTACTGTACGATTATATAAATATAAATATATATATATATATATGGATGGATGGATGGATGGATGGATGGATGGATGGATGGATGGATAGATAGATAGATAGATAGATAGATAGATAGATAGATAGATAGATAGATAGATAGATAGATAGATAGATAGATACGGTAATAGACAGTTTGGTTTAGTTGCCGCCTGTAGTTGCAGTAGTAATTGCCTTCCACTTCTTAGTTTGTGTGAGTTTATTTGCATCGCGATAAAGCACAGGAGAGGAGACAACACACTTAACGCGCAAAGTTAAAAATGCAAATTGCTTTTGTGCGCAGGTGGGGTTCCAAAAAAAGGTGCTACAAGTATCTCACAATAGTAAATACATAAATAAATAGCAAGTGGAACCAGACTGAATGCAGGAGGCAGTTTGGCTCCTGAGTGCTCAGGCTTCTTATTTCCATACTAATGTCACTAGTGCACCCATGACTGCTGCTGTCACTGTTCAAATTAAGGGCACTTAGTCATTACCTCCACCTGAGACCAAAAAAAAAGGAATCTAAAAAGATGCTCCGCCAAGAACAAATTGAACCTCCTCATTAATTACAGAAGTTTTCAGTTACCCACAGAGTTTGTTTTTTTTTTCTTATTTTGCTTTATTGAGTGTGGAACCTCAGGGATCCTGTTCCACCCTGAATATTATTGTCACCCGAGTTTGAATCTAATTAAAGAATAAACAAAAAAATGTTAACATCATTCAGACAGTAATAGTTTGTCCCCGCAGGCTTTTGCACTCGTACAGCAACAGTAATCTGAATCCAACCAATCACTGGCAGCAATTTAGCAAGATTGCTGCAATTTGTCTTAATTGTACTTTAGGGCATATTTAGTGGTCCAGACAGTCCTATACGTGATCAGCGCGTTTCAAAACAACAAATGCCATATCTAAAGTTGTTACTGAATCTGAAAGAAATTAAGATGATTCTCGGTTCACATTTGTAACATCAAATCCAGTCTCCTCACTAAAACACTGGGGAAGTTGATGATAAAACAAAGCTAATAAGCTGCTGTAGCCTTCTCCAGTTGACCCCTCCAGCTTTCTTCTTCCTTTAAATATGTCTGCATACTCTATATGCAGACATCTGTATGTCTGCAATAAAGTTGTAAATGTAGAAATATTTCTGCATTCTCCTGTAAATAGATATAAAGGGATCTAATATACATGTAATAAGCAAATATTAACAGTCACAGTCTGTAAAGACACATTTGCCAAATCTATGTACAAAGGAAAGAAAAAGGACTTCAGGTAGTGTCATATAAAATGGGTACATCTTTATTTTTAGGCTTTAGAACCCAACCTTGAATATCTCGTCCATTTTGTTCCCTCTGGACCTGAAACCTTAACAGATAAAACCACCTTTTTTATTCCTAACAGCCTTAATTAGCGGCTGTGGAAAGTTCACCTTCTTTCACGTCTCCTTTAAAACAAACCTGCGCTCTGGAGAGCTGGAAAGGGGGAGTCTGCCGAGTGAAGTGAGTGTGTGTGTGTGTGTGTGAGATTAAGGAAGACAATGATGAAACGATTTCTGTTGGTAAGCATACAGTGGGATGCTTGACACCCGCAGTGCTGAGTCTCTCTCTGGGAGGTCCCTGCGTGGAGTATGAGTAATTACATGTGTGAGTACTTTCCTTTGCCCTATAGCTTCACAGATGATCTCCACAGACAAAGTCACACTCAGACTCCGACGCACACCGACACCACACTCATATTGCTGCAATCAGTCTCTCCGGCCTGCTAATTATGGGAATCGAGAATCGATTTTTGTCTGCTGTAACATCCGTGTCGGTTGGTCTCATGTTTGAACGAATGGGATGAGTTTCTGCGGCTTTAATGGCGGCGCTAGTCACAATATACACAGTGTTGTTATTAGGTCATTAATCTTCTGTAATCCCGTACGCATCACTTTCTATTTCGGACCCCTGTGAATGGGGACAGGATGCGGTGCGGATACGTCTTCCTTTGTTGGCCGATCACATTGGCTTAAGCTGACAGGACATGATCCCACCTTATTCATTTACAGTACAATCACATTCCCAGTTAAAGCGTCCACCTTCGTATTACTTAAAAAATAATTGGAGTGAGCGCTCCCTCCTAATCCATAATAAGATTCCTGTCGGCTTTACAATTGATACTCCATGATAAACTTTAATGGCGAGTGCACTTTTTGCTTGGATTACAGGCTGCAGAGAGGGAAAAGGAAGGAAAAAAGAAATCTTTTGCCAAGTGAGGGGAAAGTAGTATTGATCCATATGCATTGTCTCGTTAATTTTGCTAGAGGTGTGGATTCCTTCTGATCAATATCCAGCGACTGCATCTTTATTCTTCTGTGTAACCCATTACTGTCGGTGAAATGCAAGCCCATACCACAATTAGGGCTGTGGGGCAGGCAAGGCCAATCAATAGCATAGATGTATGATCTGTATAGCAGGAAGCAATAACTAGTCCGAGGTACAGGATGTAGTCTTCCAAGGCTAAAGGCTAATCTGGATGACTGACTCCGTCTTAGTCAATGGCCACCGCAGTTCCCCAAAGCCCAGCTTTAATAAGAGGAGTGGACCTCAAGGCTTTTCACCACACGGTCTCCGTCTCCAGGGTGATTTCCATCTATCTGCTCCTGTTATGAAAGTAATGATCTTCTTTGCCTTTTGCATGATGTGCCGCACCGCCAGAGAGGTTATACAAACTCTCTGAGTACACATGGCTGCAGTCGTGTATATACAGAGGCCTTAGAGGACAATTACGAAAAATACACTGCAAATGTAAAAATACCAAAGTCACAAAGAGCAGAAACTCAAACATCGACACAGGCAGCAACAAAAAAAGTGATTGAAATTGGAAGCACTGGTGCACAACTGGTACAAAGATACAAGTGTATTACAAAAGATTGATCGTCTTTGCATTTTTTTTCAGTCAAAAATGCTAACAGCGACAAAAACATGACAAAACAGATTACAAAGTAAACAAACTTAATGTATACAGAAACACATTTCACTGTGATCCACAGCTGAGATAACGCTTGTACAGCCTCATTTGTTTCCAAAACACTGCATAGTTTGATGCAGTCACGTAACAGGTCTAAGTGTTTCTTAAGAGAAAAAAAAAATCAAAATGAAATCTCATATTGTTACCCAGCAGGAGATTAGAACTTCTATCACATTTCTCCTGTCTGCTGAGTAAATATTGAATTTCAGATGATAAATTGTCCTCTAACACTTTATATTTACGTAAGCTTAATCATTAAATGCATGCTAAATATGTGTCAAATAGCATTTATTTCCCAAAGAGAAGTCTGAACGTTAGTTCAAGGCAGCTTCAGGTTAGTTTTTTGTTTTTTTTGATGGCATACCAGAGTGAATGGACAGCATTTACTTGAGACTAAAGGCCACTTTCACCTATTTAAACGCACCTTCATTCAGGCCCTCAGAAACTGTGACTGTCCCTCACACACAGAGTGAAACATTCAAACACAAAAACAGGAATATGCGCACGCCAGCCATGCATCCATCTTTTCTTACCTTCCAGCTCCCCCTGAGGGCTATTTGGGTTTAGCCGAGTAAGCAACATACTGAAAGACACTTCCCAGTGTAGACATCATCTATTTGACCTCTGCAGATACATCAGGCCAAACAGACTCAAGAGCACCTTCCACCACAGTGCCATTTAAGAACCATGTTTACACTGAGTGTATATTCTCCTGACTTATTTTCATATATGTAGGACCAGTGTAATATCTGGTCTTTCAATATGTTGCATTGTTCTTAATATATGACTGTTCCGAGGGCTATAGTGAATACTGTTAATACATCCATGATATATTGTGCCATCTGAATTAGTGTGGACTCTGTGGAGAATGGAATCATGGCTGTCGAATCCTCAGGGTTGCTACTCGAAGCTGCAGAAGATGAATAGAGCTGTCTGGTAAACACGGCTTGTTTTTTCTCGCCTATTTTTACTACGTTATCGTTTTAGACGCTTCCATCGAGGGGTTGTCAACGACCCGTCATGGTCTCAGGAACTGGCACAACCCAGTGCCTGGTTTGGCTTGTTGTATAGTTGTTGTATAATTGTGTAAAGTGGATCCAAGCAGCTTCCCGATTGGCCCACATGTGTTTCCCATCTTTTCGACTGCAGCTGCGCGTCAGTTTATTCTGCATAATGCCTCTCTCTGTATGTGGGTCAGTTCAGGTCAACTTCATGTTGGATGATTTCCTGTTATCCTCGGTTATTAAGCAGCGCTGACTGTGCTCCGATTCCTTTCACACTGGGTCTCTTGTATTTAAGAATTTATGCGTTACAGATTTTCCAACAGGTCGTACGTGGGGGAAATATTCTCTGACGATGCTCGTTAAGGATCGAGGAGCGAACTAATTAAAATTTAAAAATAAACCTAATTGTAATGACACGTGAGTGCTGTGATTAAACCAGCGGTATCGTGATGGAAATGTTTCCATGGAATCAGCGTTGTCGAGCTCAGCGCTGACGACAGGAGCTGCAGACTGAGATGACAGCCCCGTGTGGCACAGGGATGTATTTTCATATCAGCAGCGCCGTGGCCGTTTGCATATTAGGCCGTCCTTTTCTGCCAGTCCCGACCGCGCTTTACAAGTAAATGAAATGGCTATAAATCACCACTAAATCACACGGCAGAACTAAGATTATGTTTAGAATAATGACATCGCTATAAATCTTCCGTGCTGCTGACTGGACCAGACCAAAAAAAAAAAAAAACAAGTTTATTCTGGGGTTTGTAATGTAATTTTCCATTCAGATTAGCCTGACAGTGATGGATTGTATCGTCGTTTTCTGAAAATGCAAAGTGACTGGGTTTTTTTTGACACCTTGACAATTTCATATAAGTTTATTGTGTGTGTGGGCTGCCCTGTCAATAGTTTGGAGGGGTCGGGGGGGTGTAAAAGTCAAATTAAATAAATGGTCAAATTTAGAAGTTTGTTATTCACTTTGGGCCAAAGTTTGAGGGACAAATTGTGCCGCTTGTCTTTTTGCCACGTGACCACACATAGTGTCATGTCGCCGAGTGCTCGTGCAGCAACCAGGATGCAGCTTACAGATAGATATTGGTGAATTGACTGTCTTGCAGCCTCATGGCTTTCTCCGAGAACGCAGAGGCACTTACCGGCGAGCGGTGATGGCTGCTGGTCATTTGCGTATGGATTTCAGTGCCACGTTTGAGGAGTTGCGGCTCTCAGGTATTCACTGCAGCATGAAAAGCAATAAATAGCAGAGCTATCTCACTGTTAAAGTCCACTTACCTCTTGAGAGCCCAGTGTTTTATATGTAAATGAGAGTGCCTTGGAACAACTATGCACACACACACACTCACGCACACACACACACACACACACACAGATATTCTTCATTTTCAGATGCATGAGTTTTACATGCACATACACACCCATTTGCCACGTGACACTGGCAGTGTTCTGCCTTTGATGAAAACAAAATACCTAATGAAGTTCTCTCCTGCAGCGGCTCAGACCTGAAGTAGCTGTGTCCTCCGGTATTCGAGTGTGATGCCTCTGTTTCACACCAACTCCCAAACAGCTGAATTAGAGGAATCACTGTCTGACTTTGGAAGTGGGCCGTCCCGCTGGCAATCCCAAAACTCGGAGCACGGATGAAAGCCAGAACGTTTCCTCTCTGCAGCATGATGCAGACCTGAGATAGGTCATGGCAGCTGCGTGTCCACTGCTCATGTCTTCATGGCGTCTTCATGGCAGAGACGGTCAGACATTGAGCGGCCATGACAAACAAACTTCAAACATGAAGTGGGTGTTTAATCAACCATGACAGCATGGCTCGCCTTAACGAGCATTTCCTCACTCCAGCCATTCACCGAGGCTTCTCACGGTTGCTCGGGGCAACTCAGCATCTTCTCCAGCTCGCCACAGAAACGAGCGCGACGCTTGCCAAAGCTTTGTAACTCTACCGATATGAATACAGTATACAAGCATCCTCCTGGTACACTGAGAACGAAGCCTTAACGAGCAGTGTTTCATGGTAACTATTTTTAATAGGCCTTGAATAACAACGCGCAGCTGCCCAACATATGTTGTGTTTTTCTTTCTGATTCATGAGTGGGTTCTAAACATGTGGGAAAAGAAACACATCGCTTCTCGACAAATAATGATGTTTACAGAGCTGTGATGGACTGGGCTGGTGCTACACATTCAATAACATTAGTTAGCCGTGCAAAACATATGATCATGGTCAGCAGCAGTCAGCAGCACCACTCAATCTGTTTGGCTGTAACATGCACCCCCTCCCCGAGGCTGTGTTTACTTTGGCCTACAGACCTGCTAAAAACCCCTTATTAAACTTCACTTTGAAATCTGACTACACAGCAGGAGACAACATCCACGAGTGCACTGCACATAAAAATAAAAACGTTCCCTTCAGGTACAAAACGCATTACAAGCCCCTCTAATTACACCTTTAACCCCACTTCCTGCTTGACCTCTAATCTAGCCAGGCGCGCTAAATGCCAATTTCAAAATGTACCATTTACCAAAATTAAGTGTTTACAGGTTCATAAAAAAAATATATAAGAAATGTTATCAAAAGCGTTTATTATTTTACGACTTGACAGATTAAGCTGTGTGGCACTGGCCGTGCATCTTTCTGCAGCAAGTGTTGTGTTTGTGTTGTTTTAAATCATCGTTAAATAGTATTATGTTCTTTCCAAAGTCTCTACAGTTTTAACTAATACAAATTGCCTCATATTGCCAAAGCACAGATTATTAACATATCCTAAAACACGCTGGATAAAAAACGCCGGCAGCAATTCAGCGAGTGGCTGTGACTCACTCTTTGGTATGTACTTCAGTGCTGAAACACTTAAAGGCACAGTAACCTGCCATGAAACACAACATAACATCACCCTATGGTGTTTTCCAGACATAACATTTGTACACTGAGAACGAAGCCTTAACGAGCAGTGTTTCATGGTAACTATTTTTAATAGGCCTTGAATAACAACGCGCAGCTGCCCGATATATGTTGTGTTTTTCTTTCTGATTCATGAGTGGGTTCTAAACATGTGGGAAAAGAAACACATCGCTTCTCGACAAATAATGATGTTTACAGAGCTGTGATGGACTGGGCTGGTGCTACACATTCAATAACATTAGTTAGCCGTGCAAAACATATGATCATGGTCAGCAGCAGTCAGCAGCACCACTCAATCTGTTTGGCTGTAACATGCACCCCCTCCCCGAGGCTGTGTTTACTTTGGCCTACAGACCTGCTAAAAACCCCTTATTAAACTTCACTTTGAAATCTGACTACACAGCAGGAGACAACATCCACGAGTGCACTGCACATAAAAATAAAAACGTTCCCTTCAGGTACAAAACGCATTACAAGCCCCTCTAATTACACCTTTAACCCCACTTCCTGCTTGACCTCTAATCTAGCCAGGCGCGCTAAATGCCAATTTCAAAATGTACCATTTACCAAAATTAAGTGTTTACAGGTTCATAAAAAAAATATATAAGAAATGTTATCAAAAGCGTTTATTATTTTACGACTTGACAGATTAAGCTGTGTGGCACTGGCCGTGCGTCTCTCTGCAGCAATTGTTGTGTTTGTGTTGTTTTAAATCATCGTTAAATAGTATTATGTTCTTTCCAAAGTCTCTACAGTTTTAACTAATACATATTGCCTCATATTGCCAAAGCACAGATTATTAACATATCCTAAAACACGCTGGATAAAAAACGCCGGCAGCAATTCAGCGAGTGGCTGTGACTCACTCTTTGGTATTAACTTATTTCCTTTAGCTGTTAAATTACTTTTCGGCGTTATAGCTGATGTCCCTCAGGGAAGTGGTCTGGGCCCTTTTCATAAACTTAAATTCACTGCTGAATAACTTCTAAGAAAGGAGGCAACTCAGCAGCCTGAGAGTGAACCCGACTATCTTGGCAGACAACAGCAGGATTTCACCTTTTTGTTATGAGGAAAATGTGTTAAAATAGCTTCACATAGGCGTAATATTCAATATGACAGGCTCTGGTGCGGGTGAGCAATTTGAAAACAAGTTAACCACCCCTGTCTGTCTGTCTGACTGTCTGTGGTTGCACGGTGCGGTTGTAGCCCAAGCCCAGCTCCATCATAAATGAAAGTGACTTTGAGAGCAAACAAACAAACAGAGCTTAAGTGAATCAGTTAGGCAGAGAGAGGCATGTGGCAGGCAGGCAGGTGATGGATGGTGGCGCTTAAGAGCCGTGACTTTTGGGTAAGTGACAATGACACACATAAAGGCCACCATTACCCATTTTAAGATGCGGTTAAAATCCTTATCGACCCGCCTGCCTCACTTGCCAATATGCCGCAGCATCACAGCAGCTGGGGCTGGATGGCAGACGGGGAGTGATTTGCATTGACGAGAACCACCTCGTCGCCTCCCTATAACACCCTCTCTCTCACGCACGCGCATCACCCACACACACTCGAACACACACACACTACACTCCGACAAGTTTCCCTATGCCAGCGGGGTTGAAACCAGAAAGAGAGAGAAGCGCCCCTAGTAGCAGATCATTGATGGATTTCAAATGCTGCACTCTGCAATTCGACACAAATGCACTCCAGAGTAAAGTGTGCTGCAGAGTCAAATTAAAACCTGACACCAATTTGGTCAAGGGCACTATCTTCCACCCCTCTTAATGCTGCGAGAGACACTCACCAGTGGCAAATAATTGCATGAAATTACAGATTCTTCCACACTTTTTTCCCCACACAAATCTGCACTTGGCACAGAGTTCAAACATCACGAGATGCATCAGGCTGTGAACCCGTCCACAGTCATGTGGCCTTATTGCCTGTGTGTGGCAAAGCCTGGACGCTGGGAGGGGATGTTTCAACCAGGCGTTCACTGACACACCTATACTACTGTGTGGCAAAAAAAACAAAACAAAAGAACAAATGTGATTCCTTTCTTGTATTTAATTAAGAATTAAGAAAATAGCTACAAGACCAAATTCTGTAACCAAAGTTTTTGAGTTTTTGTGTTGGTGACAATAGAGTTTGATTTCTTGAAGCAACTCAACAGTGACGGCATGAGGTTGATGAATCCGTGAAGGAGTGTTATTGATTGTGAGTTCAGCTGTTTGTTGGTCTAAAACTTTCATTTTTATAGCATTTGGTTCAATCTTTTTTTTTAAATATTAATTTTAAGTTTTTGAAACACCATCAGTTCACCTCATAGTTAACTTTTTGGAAAGTTAGTAAGACTTTCTTGTCTTAATTGTATTAATTTTCTATTCTGGAAAAGGTAAATAGATGATATTTAGTTTGCCGCCTGCAGCTACTGTCTGAAAATGAGGAAGAACTGGATACGATACGCAAAAAAAAAAAAATTAAATGTTGAGTCATTTGTAGTGAAGATGAGACCATCGAACACCTTTCTTACAAAAATAGGTCATTTTAACAGAGGGGGTGAAAATTAGGACTATTTGTACCTGACAAGCCTGCTACCACAATGTTTTATTCAGCGCTCTCTGCTACAAGGGAAAATAATGTGAGCTATAACATGAGAGTTATGTTGGTGCAGGAGGTCGGCTAATATGCCAAACAGAACAAGGACAGTAGCTACATAAGAGCTAATGCCTGATGAGCTATATCTGGTTCATCCCAGCATTAACCGGCTATAGACTCCCTCGCGCTGCCATCTAATTTTCCCTTCATTGTGGTTACATGAACAGCCCTAGATGCAACGCTTCCACTCCCAACCTTGTTTATCTGCCATGTTGTTTATCTTTGCTTTAAATGTAATACCCCTGTATTATTGTAAACAGATAAATAAATACCTGTCAGACGTGTGGACTTTCACTGGTTAGGGTGTAATTATTAGCATATAAAGTGAAGACCACGAGTGCCAGCCAGTTATTACAGGGTAATGCACAATGTTTTCATACCTACTGTATATCATATAAACTATATAGTCACATCTTACCTTCACGGTCACACTGTATGATGGCGCAATTCAAAATTACCATTAATGGAAACTAAACGTTTGCCGTTTTCAATGTGAAAGTGTCAGCGATCCATCGATTCGGGTCGCTCAGCGTTGTGCTGAATCGCGCCGCCTGCCCGCCCCAATATTATCACTTCCTCTTGAATTCATTATGTCCAAAAAGTCATGAACAAGCTCCTGTGTGCCCTGCCCCTATCCGACAGCCCCGCCTGCACATACTGATTTGTTCCTTTGTGAGTGGGACCCGTTCCAAAGACCCTTGGTCAAGCCTGTGGTGGAGGTGAAATGGATAAAGACTATGAATAGAGATCCTATTTTCCCCATGCAAAAGCATGACACACAGACACACTGTGCTAGGAGAAAATCCATAAATGCAAATGGCGTCTTGAATGTACTGTAGTGGCTGCGGGACACAAGAACTTCATATTATAGCTCACGAGCTCATTGGCTCATGAACAGCCGAGTGGGTGCTGCATTGATTTCTTGCAAATGCCTTGATGTTGATTCGCTTATTCTTGTTTTTTTTTTTCTTTTTTGGTTGTCATGTCTTTTTTTTTTTTTTGCTGATGCAAATCCTTCTTTTATTCTGCACAGCAACCCCAGGGGGGTTCCGTATACCGTGGGTAGAAAGACCAGATTTGACAATATTATTATCATACGTGGGCATTTCAGTTTGAAACCGGGGGAGGGGGGTGACACCTCAAAAATACACGTCTTACCATGTGAAGTGTGAGGCTGATGTTTTGTGCATCTGCATTTCATGTCGTTGTCTAACAACGTCCCCAGTTCCAGCAAACTTGCATGTGTGCAAATGGCTTCCACGGTTTATTGCGCAGTGGTAAAGATGCACTGACACTGTAGACACACTGTTCTTATACTGGATCCACAGGAGAAAATCTATATATAATGCAAATGATGCTGTGTTGATTGTGGTAGCTACTGAGCAAAGGGATCTTCATGTTGAAGTGCAATAAGCCAACTGGTTGATCCATGGCTCAGTGGGTTTGACGTTGATCGCAGAAAAAAAAATATCCTTGTACATGTCGATGCACTTGTTTTCAGCTTGTCGTTTACTCTCCTGTTTTCCCAACGTCAAGCGAGCAGAAAAAAATTGCGGAAACAAGAGCGCTCCGTGATGCAGATGTCACATAAACACTAACATCATTTACTTGCCTAAAATATTCAAGCTCCCCCCTCACCCCCCAAAAAAGTGGCACTCGTCCAGAATAAAAAGCGAATGAAATTGATTACTCCCAACGCTGATGCATAAGCGATGACTTCGCTAACACGTGCAATTATCAGTCGGCTCCACTGTCGAAACGAAGTAAACACATATGCATCAATTATGCCAGCACAGACAGGAGTAATGACCACATATGTATCATCGCTACAATTTAAAAAGTCCACACAAAACATTTTAAATAAAAAATAACTGAAGAAAATGATTAAAAGCAGACGGAGTGCTGGAGCTGCAGTCTGTGATGTCAGTGCGATAGATTTGGCCTGAAATACAAACAGAGGTAATGACTGTTGAAAGTGGGCTGATTCAGCAGCTGAACAGGTGCTGTTGGAAATGCATCAGGCAGAACCCCACTCGTGTTCAGTATCAATCAGCCCTGCATCCGTTTTGCACTCGGCAGCATAAAAATCCACAAAGGAATTTTTGCTAATTATCATCCCGACTGCAGGGTTATACCAGAGCTAGATCTCATCACTTGACCCTGATAAGACAAAGAACATTAGCATCGCAAACACAGTCCAGAATCATTTTCTGTTGTTGATTAAAAGCCTGGAGAAACTTGGTTTCACAAGTAAAGCATTTCTGTTGAAGGTTTTCCTCATGATGTGTAAAAAGCACTGTGGGAGTAGTCTGATCACATTGACAGTCACCTGCCAAAAATGATTGTCATTGTGTACTGTGAAGTGGCTACAGAAATGTGACACTCCTCCATAAGGTTTGGGTTAGATGAAGAATGCGCGTCGTGGATGCTGCAGAGGCTTCAGTTTCCTTAACTTCTGGTAATAGGCTCAGTGAGGCTTCGGAATAACTGGATCAAAATGTTTCCCATTATTCAATTTGGTTAAACACAGTACATCTTTACTTATTCATGCACGCTGCCTTTAGCGGCAAAACTTTTCAAATACAGTTTGACAACAACTAATATAATATCATTAGCCATAAGGACAAATAGCCAAGCTTATGTTTTGAGTTGGAAATTTAATTTAAATAAAAACCTTTATCTCATTATTTTACATACAGTACATCTGACCTCAGTGCTTTCAACAAAGGCAAGAAAAGGTTGTATTATCTACATGGGCATCAGGTGACTGTAGATACTGGACTTTATTTACAGCCGCTGCACGCGGGTAAATGTTAGCCTGCTTCCACACATGCAGCTGGGAGCAGGCCGCCATAACCCTGCCAGCTCAATTCATCTGATGTCCCCGCCCGTGATTTATCGGGGCTTTCTGCAAGGTTAAAAAGTTATAGCTGAGTTACTACTTGTCTTCCATATTAATTACATAAACAGAGCCGCGTGCGAGGCCGAGATGGGCACTGATATTCCCCCAAGTTGCACAGATCAATCAGTATTGATCAACAATACCTTGATGTATGGCAACATCTCACGGCTTAGACCTTGAGCGGCTTGAGTGATGATGGCATCCAGAAATGGCACTGTCTCCAAAACAATTCTCCCAAAATAGATAGAAAGCAATTGAGATCTAAGGCGCAACACACACACACACACATGCTTGCTGTCTCTTTTTTTTCCAATCTCTCCTGAAAACCCTAATTTGTCTCACCACCACACAAAGATGGATATGAAATGAAATCCATATGGTTCTGTCAATAACATAGCTGCCAACACAGCTCCACAACCATTATGTGTGGCTACACCGCGGGCAATACACGAGCTAATGAATAGCCAAAACGAAACATTACTTCATGGCCTCGTCTTCACAAATGAATAAACATGAGGGGGAGAATGTGCAGTGATGAAATGTTTGCTCATAAAATTCCCGGTTCACTTAAACGTGTTTTGGATTCGCACCCCCGACACTTCAATTTAACTGTGGGGCTTTTATTTCGATCAAATCGGAGGAGGGGGGGTGAAAATCAAAATGGAAGGAGAAACGGTTTGTAGGAGAGTAAACACACGCACACACACATCTATTTCCATTCGCTCTCACATGACCACACGCACATTCAAGGACAGAGGGGAATTAACAGCAGGCGGAGGCAGGTCTCTTTCCCTGGATGCTCCGGGCTATTTCAGGAGGCTATTTCAGGTCTTCTGTCTTCTCTTCCTCCTTCTCCTCTCCCCATACATCCATCTGCCTGCAGCTGAGGGAGGGCGCAGGAGTATTTTTAATGCTGTGTCTCAACATCGCTGTGTTTTGTTGTTTTTGTTGGGGGTTTTTTTGCATATTTTTTGTCTATCAGATGTTTCTTTAAAGCACGAAGGCAAAGGGGCCTGTTCGTCTGCAACTTTTAGCTGCAAAAATAACACAAACCATTTAAACCAGCGCTGACACAGGGAACGGAGCAGACAAGCTCCTGCGGTGCGGTGACTTGATCATGAGGGAGAACGTGTAAAACTTGACAGAGATTGCATCAATACTGAGGGTTTCTGATAAGAAGAGATACAAGTGTCTCCTTGTCTTGTGATACTGTGCTTTTCAAAGCCTCATCTTATTCTCAATGCAAATGACTGTTCTGCAGTTTTCTTATGCAGCCCTTTTAGGGAAAATACATAGACACATATACATCTGCCTTAGCAGTGAGAGTAAACAGTGGCGTGGGGAATTTATATTTTTTTCAAGTCAATTTAGTTTGGTGGAAATGACCAGTGAGCTGCTGAGTGCAGCATGAGCAGAGCCAGTGATCTGACGGTAGGTGCAAACGTTCGGGGTGCTGTGATCGCACACATCCACCTCCGCTGAAAAGCCGCGCATGTATTTCTGCAGCAGCTACACCGGTGAGTGAGAAAAGGAAAGAGACTGGAAGGAAATAACACGACAAACTGGTGTTTGCCGAGTTCAGTGTGCGCTGAACAACGCAAATGCACAGGCGGTGAGTCTGTTGCTACAGCTGACATTTGTTCGTTGATTGTTTGGGGTCAGTAAACGTGGTCCAGCAGTTAAATTAGCCCAAATGACAGACGGCAAAAATATCCCTTGTTTTTAAACGCACCTTCAGAGTCCACAGCCACAACAGCCACTTTGCACAAGTGCACAATGTGTGTGTGTTAGTTAGTCCACTATCATTTATCATTTACATTTGAACTGATGCTCATTCCGCGTAATCATGGCTCACAGGTATGGTGGTCCTCGGCGTTCTCGGCGCCTTGTGGCCAGAATCAGCTCACACAAAAACAGACAGTGGGTATAGCAGTGCCTGGCAGCTGATGTGTATGTATGTGTGCGTGTGTGTGTGGGGGCACAGCTGCTTTTATGGAGCTCTGCCATTTCTTCACATTTCCCCACAGGCTCGGTGACAAGCTGACTAGAAAAGAGTAGAACAGGACGTATTGATCAGCAGCTAAGTGTAGAACAGAGCCACTCAGAGTATCAGAGCCAGAGGGGGAGGACAGAAGAATTGGCACCTCTCCCCCGTGTGAGTGTGAAGGACTCTACTGGGGTCTTTTGTCTCTGGTCTGACAGGGCCCCTCGGTGCCTCATTACACTCGGCTCTGTCTGTCCCCGCGCTGACGTTTTTAGCTCAGCTTTTTCACCGAACCCCCTCCTGTCTTCCCTGCAGCCCTCCAACCAAATATACCGCCGGAGCGCCAGGTTTGGAGACAGGAAATGTTAAACACTGCGGCACAACACAAAGCCGCTCGTTCTCTGTCTGTTTGTCTGTCCGATCTGCTCTATGCCTCTCTGTGGGTAAGGAACAAAGGAAAGCACGTTCACGTTTGAAAGATAATCAGCATCTCTGTACTGAACGGAAGAGCGGAGGAGAAAACTCCTTTCATTTTCCTTTTCAAAGCAGTGGCGCCACAGCACCTTGCTTCGGTAATTGTTACCCTCGGAGAGCTGCCAAGAGGTTTGATGGGGTGCCAGATTAGCCGTGTGTGGTTTGTCTCTCACTCGGGCCCACCATGTACCCGGCCTCTTGCCCAAGCCCACGCTGGCATCGGCGCCAACCATCTGTCACAAACTTCAGCTCTGAACCCCGCCCCCTCCACCAAAAACAGTGATTCCGACACAGGAAATGTTAAGGTAGCAAGTGATGAGAGCTGCAGAGACCGTGGAACCATGCTTGTGTTAACTTGGAAAATCCAAGAATTATAGGCTCAATTATGTTAAGGAATAAAAACAACAATAAAGAAAAGAGCCAAGACGTTTACATTCAGTCACCTGGCCGTGTTTGGTCCACTGTTTCTGAGTCACCTCACATGGATGGAAAGATCAAGGTAAAGAAGTTATGCAGACGATGGTATTGCAATAACCGTTAGTTACCCTGCTCATAAATGTCCGTTAATGGGCCCATATTTTACTCTTGTCCAGTTCTTTTATTACAAGTTTTTATTTCCACAGGAAAATTTGTGGTTTCAAGTAAAAAAAAAAAGTGCAGATCTGGGCTGTGCTGAGGCAAAGTTACCTAACGGGCGCTGCGTGTTTCACTGTGGACCGAGCAATCTGATACATGCACAGTATTGATGTAGCACCCAGACCTGCTTTATAAGCAAAAAATAAATAAATACATGGCTCGTTGATACCACTTCCTTACTTACAATATGTGGTTTCTCGGTTATTAGTTCATAGTCGTTTTTGTGATAGCATGTTTTTGTGAGAGTATTATAGATTATAGTGAAAGAGTAAAAGTCATATCATGATTTTCTTTTATTATTAGTATCATTACATTGTATAAAGCATTCGTTGGTAATTAAAGAGACAAATCGTGGAAGCACTATAATCAGTAAACTCTGTTTTACTAAAAAGTCAGTTAATTCTTTAAGACCTGCTTTAATGTGTATTAGCGTCATTATAACATATCTCTTCATCACTGATCCCTGGTCCATGTCAAACACAAGCACCAACAAAAGAACTGCTTTTTGACACATGTGACATGGAGACATGTCAGTGGTTGAAAGCCTGTCATTTATAATCAGTCACACTGAGAACACACACACACCATCTATATACACTCTCTTCTTAACCCTTTACACCAAGGATCCTCTCAGAGGAGCCGCACCTGCTTGTCAGAGCCATTGCTTGAAAGCACCCGATCACCGGTGCAGAAGGATGATCACAAACAACCAGCAAGCGAGAGACAGACAGACAGAGAGAGAGAGAGAGAGAGAGAGAGAGAGAGAGAAAACAGTGTCACCGTGATATGCTTCAGCTCGGCCACACACAGTCACACACAACACCTCATACTTCACATGTAATGAGATCAAACAAGGTCCAGCTGATCTGCAAAGGCCAACATCAACACGTTCTCACTCGCATGTCGTCACATCTGGAAGCGCGGCCACACTGGCTTCCCGTTCAGCGTCATTTGTCAACATCATATGCAGGGTGCAGCATGGCTGTACCGTTACAGTGATACAGGTGTGTAACCGCGGTCCTGTCTCTGGTTAGTTGTAACACATGAGAGTAACATTGTCATGTTCCGGTAGTTAGGCCTTGTTTTTGTTTTGTGCTTCTTGTATTTCCTTTGTTTTGGTTGTGTTGTCTCTGCTTTATATCTGTTTTACCTTTAAGTCTTCACAGGAGGCGTGGCTTGGCTTTCCCACTGCAGCAGACGAGGCACACCTGAAACCAATCACCTACTCTTCCTCTCCATATAATGCCTGGTCCGACCATATCCCTGCGATATTGTCCTGTGCCTTACCGTTTGAGTGAGTTGTTACTTTGTTACTTTGATACTTACCCAGGCTTCTCTTTGCTCTTCAGTTGTTCCTGTGCCTCTCTGCTCGCCTGTGGAAGTCGTCTGCCATTGCCTCCTGTTTACTTGTTTGTGGCTTTTTCGACGACACTGACCTTCATGGTTGTTATCTCCAGTGATTAGCTCTGTAGCTCCTGGATGCTTTTTGTTGTCTTTATTAAAGACTATCTTTTTGTCACACTCGTTCTTTTACTCTGCTTTTTGGGATCCGGGAACTAAAACCTAAACAGGTCCTGTCTTTTCAAGGGGTTAGAGTCCGGCAGCAGGAATCTACACTACAGGAGGTAGTCAAACAGCTCGGCCATGTTGCTTCCAATCTAGCCGACCTCAAGGCTCGGGTGAACCAGCTAGGCACCACAACATCGGCTCGGGCATTACGTCTTCGCTGGCTGTGTCTGCTACTGCTGCTGTCTCCTCAGCCTTCTCTGGGCCTTCCTCTCATCCTGTAACCCCAGGCCTGCCACCGCTATTAGCCCTACAATTAGCCATTAGCCCTACAATTAGCTAATCGTGAACCTTTCATCCAGCCACCAAATAGATACTCCGGTCTTTGTGGCTCTCCTGGCCAGTTTCTTTATTTATGCTCCCTTGTATTTAGCCAACAGCCTTCCACGTATGCTTCTTACAGGTCCCGCATAGCATTTATTTGTAGCTTGCTAATCGATAAAGCGGCCGCTTGGGCCCTAGCCATGCATAGTTCTAACAACCCCGCTAAAGCTAACTGTGATTTATTTGTCTCTTAGATGAGAAAAGGTTTTTACCATCCCCTACGTGGTAAAGAAGCGGGTAACAGGCTATTAGCTCTTCGACAAGGCTCACAGTCAGTTACTACGCCATTGATTGAGTTTGGGTGGGACCAACAGCCGTTACAGGGACTATATTTATGGAATGAGAGATTAAAGGATGAGCTGGCAGAGTCTTTACAGGGAGGCAGAAGCTTTTCCCTTTCAAGCAAGACTGTGGCCGGTGCAGTGGATATTCCTCCCCCAGCAGATGACTCCACGTTCAGGACCAGTCCGGCAGACTCCTTGGAGGAACCAACGCAACTGGGTCATATGAAGCTGTCTTCGGCTGAACGCCAGTGCTGGTTACACCATCGCCTGTGCCTGTACTGTGGAAAGGCTGGTCATCATGCTCGCTATGGCCAAAAGATCAGGCTCACTAGCTTCAAGGGGGATGCTAGTGGCCAAAACGGTTCTAACTTTGTAACCAATCGGCTGTGGTTACAGGTGTGCTTTGTTTACCCGAAAACTGACGTCAGCGGGCTGCTTCGCAGGATTGGGCCAGTAGTTTCCGGGTACGGCTCCACAATTTATTGTTCGAGAATTGAAATCGCGATCTTCAAGTGAGGGATTTTCAAATGAGCGATTTTCAAATTGCAGGGACGTGCAGTTTTATTACCATACACGTCATACTACAGCTTTTGTTCTGCCTGGAATAAAACAGAATTTAACACTGCTCTATTAAATATCTACCAGTGGCTGTGTATATCTGCCTAATATCATTTATGTCCTCTAATCACTATTTGTTTGATTCCATTAGATGGAGTTTGTTGTTGTTGATGTGTAACATGCAGTTTCTGCGTATACAGCCAACCCCCATCCCCTGCTCCCTCTGTGATCTTTCAGGAAGCAGGGGAAGACTCCGCCCACGTAGCGACACTTCTCCAGTGTAATGGAAAACTAACCGTTCCATACCGTACCGAGTCACACTGTGCTGTACCGAGCTGAGCTGACGCTAATAGAAAAGCGCCCAAAGAGAATACAACTGCCTGGAACCCTCTACTATTCACAAGTATCCCACTCATTAGACGTGTTTATTGACTCTGGCTTCGACGATAATTTAACTGACTCAAATCTGGTTAAAACCCTGAGTCTACCAACCGAAGCCTTACCTCAACCCGTGAGGTTTTTGCATTAGATAGTAGACAATTAGCTCTTGTAACCAAAAGACAGCACCATTATCATTACTGTTTGCTGGTAATCATTCAGAGACTATGATGTTGTTCGCTACCTCCTCTTCTGCTGCGCCTTTGGTTTTGGGGTTACCATGGTTAAAATGACATAGTCCACATATTGATTGGGCAGCGTTATTAACTGGAGTCAGTTCTGTCACTCTCACTGTCTTCATTCTGCCATCCCCAACTCTGTTTCTGCCAACGAGTCCCCTCCTGTCATTGACTTGTCTCTGGTTCCTTCTGAGTACCATAACTTGCAGGAAGTTTTTAGTAAAGGCCATGTACTTTCCCTACCACCGCATAGACCGTACGATTGTAAAATATTAATTAAATGTAATACCTTACATTAAGGACTCCCTCGCCGCAGGAATTATTCAGGGGTGAAACATCCTTGTATTGATTTCAGGGGGCTTAATGACATTACCATTTAAAACAAGTACCCATTGCGCTTGATTGACTCTTTTGCCTTTGCCCCTCTTATCCAGGCTACCATATTCATAGAAATGATGACGATGATAATAGAGAATTACAGCTATTGTTTTAGCATTTCAGGAGTGGAGGCACTGGTTAGCAGGGCATCTCATCTGTTTATCATTTGGACTGATCATAAGAACCTTCCTTATCTCCCTTCAGCACGCAGGAACTCTCTGCAAGCCAGATGGGCCCTATTCCTGGACAGATTTCACTTCAGCCTCACCTAATGGCCATGCTCGAGGAACATTGAACCAGATGTTCTGTCCAGACTGTTTGCACCTCAGGTTGAAAATACTTCCATAGACCCCAGTCTTCCCCCCACCTGTGTGTTTGGAGCAGCCAGGTGGGAGATTGAGGAGTTGGTCCAGGAGGCTCAGGAGCAACTGGTCCCTGATGGATATCCGTCGAGGTGTTTGCTTGTTCCTCCTGCTGCCCAGTCACCCTTTCTCCAGTGGGCTCATACCTCCAAGATCGCCTGCCATCCTGGTATTACTTGCCCCCTCGGCCTGCTTCAACAACAATTCTGGTGTCCAACAGGTGGTGTCTACAGATGTGAAGGAATTTGTAGCGGCCTGCTCTGTCTGTGCTCACAATAAGGCATCCCACCGAGCCCCTGCTGGCCTTCTCCGACCCTTACCAATTCCTCACTGCCCCTGGTCCCATGTTGCTCTGGACTTTATCATGGGCCTTCCTTCAGAAGGTAACAGTGTCATTCTTACTACAATTGATAGGTTCTCTAAATCTGCCCACTTCATCCCTCTAACCAAGCTGCCTACTGCTTTGGAGACCCCGGACCTCCTTATTCTTCGCATCTTCCACTTACATGACATCCTGGTCGACATCGCCTCAGTTTGCCTCCTAGGGGTGGGGGGCATTTTGTGAAGCAGTAGGGGCTACAGCTAGCCTCTCGTCTGGTTATCATCCTCTGTCCAATGGCTAGAAAGAACGGGCCAACCAAGATCTGAAGGCAGCCATACTGCCACCAACATCCTGCCTCCTGGGCCTGTCCACTACCTTGGATTGAGTATGCCCACAACTCCCTGGTCTGCTCCACCACTGGCATGTCCCTGTTTCAAGTTGCTTGGTTTTCAACCCCCTTGGTTCCCGTCACAGGAGAGAGAGGTTGCGGTTCCTTACATCCAAGTTCACACTTAAAGGGCTCGTAAGGTGTAGCAAGAGGCTCGGGCAGCATTGGTGCGCACTGCCACTCAAAATAAAAGGCTGGCCAACCGTCATCAGACTCTGGCCCCCAAATATCTCCCTTGTCAGAAGGTTTGGCTGTCATCCCGAGACTTACCTCTGCCGGTCAATTCAAACAAGCTCGCACCCTTTATTAAGGATTTTTCTGTACGTCACCTGATAAGCTTGGCAGAATGCCAGGAGCTAGCTCTGTAGCTCCTGGAAGCTTTTTGTTATCTTTATCAAAGACTATATTTTTGTCACACTCCTTCTTTTACTCCACTTTTTGGGATCCGGGAACTAAAACATAACAAACATATCATTAAATATATCATCCAAACATGGTTAGATTTCCTCCGAATGTGCAAAGTGTTTT
This sequence comes from Trinectes maculatus, assembly GCA_016785345.1. Lineage (NCBI taxonomy): Eukaryota > Metazoa > Chordata > Actinopteri > Pleuronectiformes > Achiridae > Trinectes > Trinectes maculatus. The sequence goes on from JAFBJQ010000019.1 coordinate 65,075, forward strand.
TAGTGTTGCAGTGTAGTTGTGCAGAAACCTAGTTTTAAGCTGACTGCTCTGCACATTCCAAAATAATGCCAGTGGCAAAAGGGCCCTGACCAAGCAACTGTATGTGACGACTCGGGAGGGAGAGTGTGTTTGCCTCATTTGTCTTTTGCACACAGAGTCAGCTTCTAATTATGCACATCCAACAACAGAGTATCATTTATAATTCCAGCTCTTTCATTCTTCTAGCTGGAAAGCATACGCCCCCCCCCCCCTTCTCTGTCCTAGTGTGGAGGACGGAGGAGGCCTATGCTGGGGCTTCCTCCCACCAAAGCCCTTTTAATAATAATAATTATAAAGTTGATGGAAGTTATACAAGCTTCCTTGATTGACCGGGGAATAAAATCAACCCACAATTTGCATCAAATCTGGTGTGCACATGACAACAAACTGGTATTTGTGGAAGGCCTCGTGTCGCGTACTACCAGCATACTGTCGCTGATGGGTGCTCACATGTCTTTACTTGGCAGTCAGTGCTTCACACACAAACGCACACACCTGTACGTTTTTTTAATTGCATCTCGCGCAGTTGTGACACTTTTGTCGTGAAACCTGCCAAAGTTGTGAAACCACCTCTGCGTGACCGTGCCTCCAGGGCCGCATGAATAATGATAAATGCCAAGCCGAATACATTATTGTTGGAATTAACGTGTAACAGAAATCTGTCTGAGCCCAAGCTATTTCTGTTTATTTGCCAGATATGAGCTGTGGTCTTACTGTATGTTTGCATTTGTATGATTTGTATTTTGACAGACTATTTACTCTGTGTTGTTTCCGTTGGCATTTGGGCAAACACGCTGCGCAAATGTGCTTCTGTGCGTTGCGTGGGTGGTAAAGAAAACAAAAAGATGGAAGCACATGACACACATGCAGTGTGGCATTTGCGTTTTTCCTTTTTTTTTTTTTTTTTCTAACCCCGGCCCATAAAAAAAGTTTCCTGAGTCCTCCCTTCTGCTTCCATCAGCATATCACTTTCAGCCCTTATTATGCAAATGCAATCACAGCTCTATAAAGCAAATGTGAGTGAAAAATACAAGCATGTCCAGAAGAAAGTATGCTCATAAATTTGATGACGGATGCTCTAATAATCAGAAAGGTAAGTGAAACTCCCCTGTTTGGCATTTTACTGTGATTCTCTCAATACATCAGAGTCATACGTGTCACCTTGTGTCAGACCGTGAGGGATCGTTTAAAAGTTGCCATACAATCCAAATTTGCATCAGCGGTGCTCAACTCGGTGCTGTATTGATCGCTAATGACTGATGAATTAGCTGAAGGATGACGAATCGTCTCTTTCACAGACAGAATATTTATACCTGGGAGCAGTGGGGGTTAAAAGCTGACACATCAAGCAGAGCTCAGAGTGACAGTGAGATGGAGAGACGTGTGGGCTGCGAGCATCTCATGAGCTTCCACAGCCCCAACAACATTAATAATAAATATCCCCACAAACAGCCGATGGTGGGGTCCAAGCATGTGATGATTTGACAGCGGGAATATAAAACTGATTCATCATTTTGGATCAATGAAATTAACTCTGAGACAGATGTAGCAGCAACTAGCTAACAAAATATCTAACAAATATGTGGTAAGGTTACTGCAACCAAATGTGATCATATTGACTTTAAACCCCTCCTGATGTTGATAAAGGAATAAGGATCTATGCATCGGTTGTACTCCTCATGTCTGTGCATAAACCTTTTCTTCACTGTGGTTTGTTAAATGTTCAAATCCAAGATGTTTCTGTTTTCTCTCAACACTGCTATTCTAACATTAATAACACTGGCCTGTCGTCCTGCAGCGTCAGACTTCACTCAGCGTGCATCCAGACCGGCAGACGCACTAATGATTTCCATGAGTGATCCAATAAGTTCAGAAGTGGGAGACGGCTACTGTGGACTGAGGACAGATCAATCAAAGCACCAGGCGCGACGGCTTCACAGATATACCAACTCCCATTAAGTTTTAAATATTTCAGCAAAAAAGATTTGTGCCGTTTCGGCGTAGACGTTAAGTCAAAGTAAATGTGGTTGGTTCCCAGACCGGAATTAAGTTGGATAACTTTATTATCCTACTGGGAAACGGTTGGCCGATCAAACAAGTGCCATGAAAAGGAGTCTTCCAAAGTCTTCAAAAATGAATATTATAATTATCTTTAATTATAGAAAATACATTTCTTGACATTTTTGTAGCTTATGTGTCTTTAACTATTTCCCATTTCTGCATTTAATACTCCAATCACTAATTTGGCTCCACATGAGTACATAAGACAACAAACTTTGTTTTTTATCATTTAAGTGTCACACGCAAGTGTCTGTGTGTTGTCTTTCTCTGTATATTTCCGGTTTTAATTTGTTAATTCCCCTGTTGTGCGTGCTGTTCTTTGTCCTTTGTGATCACCTGATTGTTTCCACCTGTGTCTCGTTGTTGTCTCCTCCATGCTTGTGTATTTAAGCCCCAGTGTTAGTCTCGCTCGATGTCTTTGTGTTAGTGTTCCAGCAGTACTGTTGTGGGTTTTCTTGAGGTTTGACTGTTTTGCCTGTTTTATTATTTGACCTTATGTTTTGTACTGTTGCATTCTCTGTTTTTGGTTACTAGGTTTTGGAGATTTTTTTTTTCTTTGGTTTGTTTCTTTTGTTTTGTGTGGGTTGTGCGTCTGACACCTTGCCTGAAAAGATCCATGCAAAGTCAACGAAAAGGAATTTAATGCAGCAGGATTCATTTCTACTGAAGTCAGTAATAAAATCCCACCAGCAAATGACAAAGCTACTGACAGCTGAAAAATTACAGGAGGAAATTAGAGAGAGAAATACGTTGCTGTTAGAAATCTGTCTTAAATTCTAACAACAACAGAGTGAATACACAACAGGAGGCATAATCAGACAATTTAATTAAGTGTGTGTCATTGTGATGTGATGCAAAAAAACTAAACTGTCTGATGTGGAGAACAGTGGGTTCTTTAAACAAACATACTGTGATGAAATGTCACTGTTGCCTTCATGGCACAGTGATGTCAACACTAGCACTCTACAACGCCACTGTCATTCAAGCATCATCTGGTCCAGTCCATTGTTTCACTGTAAGAATACTAATTACCGTGGTAACCACACTTAAGACACAAACCACTGATGACCCTTTTGGTGCATGTCTCCACTTTCCCACAACGTTTCTTCTGTCTCCACTGTAGATATCCCATAAGACATTTAAAAAATAAAACTATCATAGCATTTAAAAAAAAAGTCACTGAAACACTGAAAAGGATTTTGGCCAGATTTCCAGTGTTAGGTGTTGAAACACTCTCTATGAGTGTGTGTGTGTGTGTGTGTGTGTGTGTGTGTGTGTGTGTGTGTGTGTGTGTGTGTGTGTGTGTATTTATGGCATAAAGATCTGCAAATAAACGTCAGAACGTAAACATTCTCGTGTGCATGAATAACTCGTGCTAATGCAATATTTACAAACTGGACACCGATTAGCCAGATAATGATCAGCTGGTGTCCAGGCTCTCAGCTTGGCTCCTGCTGTGTTAATGGGCTCTGGTCCATATCCATACTATGGCCTGCCCAGCGTGATAGTCGTTACTTGCGCGCTCACACACACTGTGGCCTGACGACCTTCACAGCAGCCTCACAAGTGACTGGACCGACACGTTTGTTTGTTTTCAACACAAAAGATGAGAGCTGTATCTTTCACCCTGTCCTGTCTAATGAGGGCTGATGTTTGCACTGCGATGAAAAGGTGTGTTTAAAATGACAGTCTATTTTCCAGTCAGTCATTATAATGATGTTTGCTATTTTATGTTTGTGCCTTTCTAGTCTGAATTCGACTTCGATGATGAATGAATGTTGAACAGCATCTTTGATAGTGGGAGCATAGGGCAAAAAGTAATGACTTAATTCATTTATTCATCACTTAGAATAAAAAGTGAACTGGAGAGTTCTGAAGCTCTCGTCTCAGCTGGGGCCAAACTCGACAGAATACATGACTGTGTCTGTGAATTAACTTCAGATTTGAAGTGAGGGTATCATTAGTGACGGTACAATTAGCAATAAGAAATTACATTGACAACTATGTTTAAAAACAAAATTGAATTAGGGCCACATGAATTTGTTAGTGAGGGGCCTTTTGAGATTCACTGGTGGTTTAAACGTGTTTGGATTTATTTGGGATGTTTTCATGGTAAATGACGGATGAGGAAAGGCTACTTTAGGGACTGTTGCTTCATGTTGAGCTTTAATCCCTTTTTTCCTCACAGGAAATGTGTACTTTAAAAAAAAAGATTAAACAAGCACCTTGTTTCTTCTTTTTTTTTGACGGTCTTAAAACACACAAAGCTCCTGTAAGATTTTAACAATTTGCTGAAATGAAGGGGAGGACTTTATATGAGTCCTCTGTGAGTCTCTCCTCTCCTGCACGGCCAATATCCCTTTCTTTACTGTCTAATACTTTATTACAACCTTGCGCAAGCATAAAAAACTACAAAAAAAAAAAAGAAAGTAATTTACGCTGCTAGATATTTTCAGATCAGGGGATTTTTACCTACACATATGCAGCTGTTCAGCTGTTTAATAACCCCCGCATTTGCATTCTACAACATTAGGAGCTTGTCACTCAAGGGGATGAATTATGAGACTTGATGTTTCCCTTGGGCCACGTGTTGCTGTTGTTATATGTTGGACGATTTTGCCTGTAATTGTGTTCATAAGCACTGGATGCATGACAAGCTGTTTTGTTTACCCCCATGCGCTTTTCTCCTGCTCCCTAAATTGACTTTTTGGCTCAGAGCACCGAGTGGGCAGATCTGAACCTGTGAACCTGCAGAGTTAATGGGCCTGTGTCTGTAACACGAGTCCGACCTGGCTGTGGTGAGACAGGAGACACGACGTCCCTCTGCCTCGCCCGCAGGCTGTCACCTTCAAGAAAAGTGCACGTCCGCTCTTATTGCAGGACAATGAGCATCGGAATTTCACGCGAGCGTGCGTCTCGAATGTGCACAGATGATAATGTAAACGTGAGGATGGAGGGCAACACAGCCCATCACATACACACACATGCTCCAGCACACACACAAACGCACACAAGTGCACATCTCAGGCTGTGTCGAGCCTGAGGGGCTGATCCAAACCAGCGTATAAAGGCTTTCTTGGTTCTCTCTGTCTCGCTCCCCTGAGGCTACCCTGCCATCCTCCACATCTGAGACAAGCCAGAGATGAAACAATAATTACGCCCATATTGGGGTTACATGTCACATATCAAACAATATGGATTTGGCTAGTGGGGTGTGATCAGATATTGGCATTGCAATAAAGCGCTCCTCTCCCTCCCTGCACGGCATCAAGATGCTCGGCTCAGAAACAGCCCCAATGATGTTCCCATTATCATCGTGGAAAATTCCTTTTTTGTAAGGTTGAATCAAATTATATAAAAGTTATTTTCTTCACATGCCTCCTACTGTATGTTTTCGGAAATTTCATCACAACGACTGGTGAAGTTTCAGCTTCTCTTTTGCAGCTATGCTCACTATTTGATGGAGGTCCGTTTTATCATACATCCAGTAATGGATCTAAAAGCACAGCGCCGCCCGTCAAGGTTATTTGGCTGCCATCTCAGCACAATTTCACTACATCAAAGTCTGCATGCTGAGGACAATTTTGTCCTCTTTTGGACGACAGGAACACACCGCAACTCGCACATAAAGACACCGAATGCAAATAATCTGTTATGAGTCAACATGAAATGTAAGTGGTAATTAAAGACAAATATGTTCCTCATGGTTTACAAGCGTCATCAAAGAGCCGTTACACTCAGCAGGCAGTGAATGTCACAGGCCATTTTGCATATTCAAAGATAAGGACCAGTCTAATATGAATATATTTACATTTCAACTGCGAGGCATATGTCACTGCTGCCATACAAGGCCCTGAAGCCTGGAGTATTTATACACTGCCATTGAACTTTAATATCATTTGTCCCTTCTTTAATTCAATTACCCACTAATATTTTATTTCATAACCCAAACAAATACACATCATGCAGACATGCGGCACCATAGGCCTGTGCTTTCAAACGTCAGGTCCCTGCTAATGTGAGGCTACTGCTGAATTAAAAACAACACCTTCTCTCGCCATGAGGGTTTATGCAAAGTTGCCAGTTGTGTGTTTTTTTGGTATAAAGTATCGACACAATCACATAGTGTCAACCAACTGAGGAAGCAGGGGGACAGATGGACAGCAGAGAGGTTTTTATACAGAATATGTTGTTTTAACATCACTAAAAAGCCAAACAATCTGTTGATTTTGTACTTGAATTTGAGGCCTAAATTAATTTTTAAAGGCTAAAAGGCTAAATTAATTTTTAAATACATTTTTAATTTTTTAAAGGCAATATAATCCACCTCCTTCACAGCAACATCGAGCAAAAACTAATTTAATTAAAAAAAAGGTTCTCTAATCAAATCACTGCGAACTTGCATTAAACTTATTATCTCTGATAGCAAACTCATTTAGCAGCTAACTGACACCATCAGTCCCACGCTGCTGTTCCACAAGTGGATCATCAGTTATATTATCACCATGTATCATGTATCATCGTGGCACGGCCAGTATTAGTATGAAAAATGAGCCGCAGCTTGCCGCTAAGCCATGTGACCTTCTGTGTACTAATGAAATGCCTGGTTGTTGCTTTGTGACATAGAAAAGGAAGCACAATACACACAAACTGCGTCCTTACCAGTATTCAAACTAAACCACATGCACAACCACATCAGGCCTGAGCACACAGTCTCCTCATGTGTGCAGAACATACCATAGGTCCTTTTCTTACACGGGATTAGATTTATGTTAGCGGGTTATTTCGTCAGACTGCGCGTTCCCCTGCCAGCAAAATTCTCAACCTCTTGTACCTTTTGTATAACGGCCAGTAAAAATAACCTCAGGTGAAAGTGGTCTGATTAGAGCTGACAGCCTTGAAATTGCTGGCAAAATTCTGCATGTATTAGCGAACGGTCGTGAACCATCTGTTCAAATTGGACTTGAAGGCGCCACTCGGCCCCAGCTGAGATCAGGCCAAACTTTGGTCGACATCAGATCTCCTCACGCCCCTGCAGCCCCGCTGCAAAGCTTGAGCATGTTAACACCAGCTGCCGAAACGCGACCACGCACGTTCTGGGGCGTCTGTGAATTTGGGGGCGTGTCATCCTGCTTCCATCCTGTGCATTTTGGCATTTACGCCCACAGATGTCCTGCGTTAAAAGACACTTCACGTAGCGAGAACCTGTCCATAAATCATCCATCTGCGATCGGATTCGTTCATAAACCCCTCGCTGCCATAGCTACACAGGGGGTGTGATGACTGAGAAATGGTCCTAAGGTATTGAATGAAGTCCTGAGCCCTCACATTGACCGTTGGGTTTTGTCAAGCTTCTCCTGCACAGAATGTTCCCAGAGGGCTCGGTGGGCTTAATTATGCATAAGAGGAAGGGGTTCAGAACAAATGGGACCCGTCCTAGAGCTGGTCACCAATCAGTGGAGAGGGGCCTTGGTGAGAAGAGGTAACAGAACATAATGGTCACTCTCACTCAGCCGAGTGAGACAATGTGTGGGGATGAGAGAAACGTTCACACAAACAGCCATCATGGTCACGATCGATCCGGGCTGTATGGCAGAGTGGCCAGATGGACGCCTCTCCTCGGTGAGAGACACTTGAAACCACCTAAAGAACCCTCAGAGTCTGCGAGAAACAAGAGTCTCTGGGCCTGATGACACCGAGATTGATCCGCGCGGCCTTAATATTAAGCATCAGGTCTGGAAATAACCAGGTGTCACTTACCACCCGCACATACCCCATCGTCACGGTGACGCGTGGTGTGGCAGCGTCAGGGTCCTGGATGATGGAAACCCAGCACAGAAGAAAACCTGGCCCAGATCTGCGGACCTGAGGTATAATGGGCCAACAGGGGAGGTGCAGGCACAACTCTGTGAATGTCCTTGACGACTCCGAGCTGGAGAGATGAATGGCAGAAAAGCGTTATTTACTGTAATTACTTTAATAAATGTTGTGAATTAATCATCGGCGTCAATTGTTAGTCGGCCGTGACAGCAGAGCCCTTTCATCTTGTGCACTTTAAAGTGTGTGTGTGTGTGTGGGGGTACAAATTCACACTCGGCTCTTTTTTCCCTCCACTTTCCCTCGGAGGACTTTATTTGAGTCGCGGGCTGATAAAAGAGGAATTATTAAAAGGGCATAAATGTGCAAGATTTCAATTAGTCTGCTCCGGGTTAAAGGAGATAACCACAGGGAAGAGACATTTGCAAACAATCAACCGGTCTGATTTGTTTTCGTGATCCTGTTGAGAAGTGAATTTGGCCAATGCTTCCGTATTGCTGATCCTATCTGGAACAATGCCAGAATTCCAATTTATTCCCAACAAGGCCCCGTTGTGATCGGGAGATTGAAAAGAGGAAAACCAACAGTTGTTATTTTGTCTCCTCCTGTACTAACCACTTTTCAAATCTACTTTAACTACTATGGTTACTATTTTCTTCCCCCTGCTATCTGTTTCATGCAGCCGCAGCATGATCTCCCTGCAGATGGCAGATTTATTTGGAGCTTTAAAGACACTTTTTCATTTTATGTGTATGTGTATATAAAAAAATAATAATAATAAAAAAATTTTTTAAAAAAATGTAATTTCCCAATTTTCCCAATTTGGGATCAATAAAGTATATCTATCTATCTATCTATATACATACACACACACACACATATATATTTTCCCCACCAGCACAAAGCATTACTGATATCCACCGTCAATTCCTTTCATTAACTCATGCGTCTTCTTTGTCGACATTTCCTGGTTGCGTGATATGAATTCACGCTAATAAAATGTCCCATGAACATTCCTGACATCTTATTTGGATTCATTAGCACAGGGAACGGGATTCACAGAGCACATACTTTTTAACTTGATTAAATATAAATATTTGTACTAGAGACCCAGTATTCTAAGCCGTCAACAAGTCTGGGAATTATTTATGTACTTTCTTGACTAGAGTTTCATACGAATATGATTATCAGTATCTATCTGAATGAACCTGGAAGCAGGAGGCTGTTTTTTAAGCTAATTTTCTCCGATGGAGAGCACATAAGTATATTTCCTCAGCTGTCAGTGTGCTTTCTCTCTTAAATACAGACTCCGAATTACAGTTATCTCTCTCGTGGCAGCGAGGAAATAGTATAAGTACATGTGGCTTACTGCCTTGCATTTTTTTCCCCACAGTAACAGCGACAGTAAATGTTCTTTACGGGCGAGGGTAAAAAATAGCAGCACTCTGGGCTGAGATCCTAATGGTCAGATGTGTAGCTGAAACTGAAAAACAGACGTCTGAGTATCTGGCTCTCGCTGCAGCTCACATCGGCCTCTGACGGCGGTTCGGCGAGATAATCATAGCCCACGGAGATGAGACGGCGAGGCGTTAATGTCTGACTGTCGTGTTCGCTGTAAAAGTGGTGAAATCTTAAGGAGGCAGCGAGAAAGGAAAAAGAGCGACTCACAATGTTGCTTCTATATAAAATACACTATCACATAAAAATATTAAAGTTGAATCTTGGTGTTTGTTGTAGCAGGGATGTAACCCCATTTTTTTTCAATTACTTTCCGCACATGAGCCTCCACATTCCACCTCCATCCCTTCAATCTGCTTTGTTCGACTGAAGTGCACCTTCATGCTTGCATGTGCAAATTGCAGTTTTTACTTAACAGAACGCCTAATTGCAGGCACATGCTCGAGTGGTCACGATGCCCATCAGAGACGAAATGACTCACAAAAGCACAGTGTCGATTATTCTGAAATCAGCAGCCGTGGTGCTCTGAGCCCCCGGACCACAGCCGAGTCCATCTCCTGGGCACCGGCACCAGATAGCAGAGCCAGTAACAGAGCCGGGAGAGAGAGAGAGAGAAAAAAAAAAAGAAACCGGAAATGAGAGAAAAGTCAGAGATTGGAAAAAGAAGGGATGGGAATGGGAAAGCTTGGGTTTGGGTCTGATTATTAGATTTCTAAAGTCAGACGGCTGCGGGTGGATTTGCATAGCCCGGGGTTGGCAGTGGCCCACTTTCCCCTCGCTGTCTTTCTGAGAGACTGCCAGTGCATTCCATTATTTGTGTCAAGGCAGGTTCTGTTATGAAGAAAATAACAGTGCTGGTACATCAACGGAGTTGACGCTCTTCCCCTTCCCTTTAGCTCCTGGTGTTCACTGTGGCCCGGATATCTGCTGCCCAGCACCACGGACTCAGACTCAGACTCAGACTCAGACTCCAGCAGGTACAGGGAAGAGTAATGTGTAGAGATGAAGAGAGCGATGCATGAGAGAATGAAAGAGATAGAGAAATCAGTGCAGGGCACACACTTGGTGCAGGCAGAGCTGGAGACCTGGCTCACTTTGAAGGCTGAGGAACCCAGCCAGAGACCAGGCCCCCCCCACGGCTCAAACAGCTTTGAGACATCACTTCCCTATCTAGCTCCTCTGCTAACTGAACAGCAAGGACAAAGAGACACACTGCACGCTGCCTAGAGAAGAATGATGCTGGGAGTCCACAGGGCAGAGAACCAAACAGCCTGTAACAGGCCGTACATCATGTCACCCAACACGTGGATACATTTATGAGACAGACAAAGCAGAATTACCCCACAAATTTGATTTTCCATTTCTCAACATACTGTTACAACATCACTCAGTTCACAGTATATAAAATAAATAGGGGAAAAATGTAATTCAATTAAAAAAAAATCTCTTTAGCATGATGCGCGCTGTAAGTACCAAAATAAAACCATAATGACATTAATCAATTCCAACTTGATGAATACATTCTGATTACTGTATATAAACTATATATATTTTTAAAATATATAATATATCTAAATTCATTAAACATTAAAAATAAACATAAAAAATAAAAAAAACATAAATTGGTTTTGATTATAATCTTTTCCTAAGTCAGAGAAGGATCCTTTATAGTGTGTACTTGGGTTTCACATGAATACATACTGCATGATTTGTGTTTGTGTACACTGCAATAACACATGACTGACAGGTCCTGCTTTGTTGTTATGCCCATAATTTCAATATGGATGATGTCCTCTCATTTACAGTAAATCAAAGGCCCCTTTCAGCAGCGTCTCCGATATTTTGTTTATCGCAGAGGCTGAATTCCACACAGGAAGCTCTTGCAGCATGAGCCCATTGTTATTCATGGACAAGGTGTTTTCACAGGCGCTGCATATTTTTAGGGATTTGAATAACTATTCCCCCGTGACTCAGAATCTGCTGACCTAATGAGCCGACCTGACTGATTGACACAGGAGACCATGGGAGTAGCCATTCATCATCTGCTGCAGTGAATAAACATTGGCTATTTCATCCTCCCAATATATGCCTGATAATGCGTCATTTTAATCCAGTCAGGAGGGGGGAGGGGGGGGAATCCAATACAAACTGCCAACACGTGTCTGAAAATGCCAGATCACAGAAAGCTTTGGAGACTTTCAGAAATGTGAAGTGATGATTGTTTTGTTTTTTTTAGTTGCACCAAAGCGCTTGTCCTACTATAAAATTCCCAGCGGCAACACAAACTCAATCAAGTAAGTTTCAAAAAAGTAACTAATAAAAAAGTGATACAATGCACCGCATCGGTGACAGTGGTGTAAATGAAATGCACAGGATTCCCCTTTAATCGTTTGTGTCAGTAATTTATTCAGAGGCTCACATCATGCCGTCATTAAACGAGACGTCTGGGTGGAGGTCACGACCGCTCCGGCTTCGCCTTTGGGAAGTTGGACGGACCAAAACTTCCTGGCATCTGGCATCATCCAGTTAGAATGAAGGATCACATGCACGTGTCCGACCTGTTTCCTTTGAACACTGTTGTTGGTGTTCAAAGCAAAGCAAAGCGAGAATGGATGATTTTAATATGGGTCCTTTGGAGGCATGAGGGGAAATGGCAGCGATTTGCAAGTATTTAAACACATTTCTTACAGTGCTGAAGTGGCTTTTTTAGGATTCGAGAGGCTTTTCACATCACTGCGAGGTCGACAGAGCTGACCTGTTTCATTTACCAAAACTATTCCAATTGAGGATCTGCCCTCTCCACTTCTTCAGGGTGCTGTCGCTTCTATCACACTTGAATAAAGATGAGAGGCTTTTCCACTGTGTGGCCAGTGCCAATGCTTCAATACAAACACATTAAAGTGCCCTAATGTATGGGTCTTTTGTTGGTGTTTAAAGGAGCTATTCAACATTTTGGTAAGTGCACTTAATGTCTAGAGGGCTGTGTACAACTGGAATAAGAACTAAGGCTCAGTCATTAACACCCTAACATTACTTGCAACATGTTTGCAAAGCAACTTGCCTGCTGGTTGGAGATATAGGACATAATATTTAGCATGCAGAGATATGGGGAGTGGTAGCAGTTTAACGTTCAGCAAGAAAATGGCATGCAGTTCACGTGTAGACGAAATGTCCCGGTGTAAAAACACTGTACGCTCTGTGTGTTTCGACCGTTTTGTCAAATCAGAGCAACGCTGCACAAGGGAGGGGAGACCACACAGGAGCTGCAACCAAAATAAGTTTATTTTACCAAGCTGGGAGGAAAATCAACACTTAGACAAGCTAAGGGCAACAAAAGCGAAGTGGTTGGAGGCCAGGAGAGAGAGAGAGAGAGAGATGGTCTGGCAGACTGCCACCAGCTGTATACAGTGCAGCCGGATCAATGTGAGCTGCACCTCCCTACAGACCACAGTCCATCCAGCAGTGCTGCTGCTGCAGGGAGAGGCCTGCCCAGACAGGGTCGCCCCAAAGGCATTTCTGACTTCCCTCAAGTGTTTAGCCCAGACTGGATTTCATAAATTACACACGATGATAACTTGATGAAGAGGAGGTGCCTTCTCATCAGGAACGTGTGTGGCTGACACCGTTTACAGAGCGGTTCCGGGTTCTCTCGGTCAGGAAGTGTCTGTCAGCTGTCAGTGGAAACATTGTACTTTTAATAGGCGCTATCGTCCCTGCTGCACGGCGGCCTGTGGGCTGGATCCATTTAGCAAACGAAGGTCTCTCCTGAAACATCTATCCACGCCGCCACTCATCCCCATTGAAATGCCGCGCGTGAGTTGAGCTGAGTTACTTTGGAAACTGCTTAGACCAGGAAACATACAGTAGGCTTGCCCTTTAAATCCTTGGCAGTTCAATACTAAAATCCCTTAGGGAGGCGCACACCCATTTAAAGGGCGTTAAATGATGATTGATGAGGTATCCTCTCAAGGAGCTTGCCCCCTTCCTCTACTTTGGAAACAATCTGTTATCCCCAAAACAGAGAGAGCCGGGCCACAGTGTTGTATTAGGCCCCCTAATTTCCTTGCATCGGGGGGAATGGGAGCCATTAGCCATTTAAGTGACAGCGGAGCGCTTCGAAGGGCAAATTGTCCAGAGATGTAAAGTCCTCACTCTAAGTGGGGGTCATAGGCCTGCTAGTCTGTTGTACCCCTCCAGGGGCCTCACACAGCACACTCACATGCTCCCTGTTCAAGATAGCTCTGCACAGCATATGGTCAGGAGAGGATATCAGGGAAAGAAAACAGGATGTGAACAACTGGGGGTCACATTGTTTGCTTTTCAGTTCACTGAATCTATTAGAGAAAGTGTGTACAACCTTATTACAAACCATTAGTCAAGATGTCGGCTTCCTAAGCCCATGCAGTTATTTCAATTGTGGACTTTTATATCTAAAGAGCTGCATATTTTTCATACAATATACATGCTCAGGTGTTTACTCAGTGCTAGACTACAAGTAATTATTATAATAATAATAATTATTATTAATATATGTTGTCTTATTTTCATATCTAATCAGTATTTTATTCTGAAATTCCACTGACGTGCAATTCAAAATCCATTTACTAACATGTTTATTGTGGAAATGATAATAGCAAAAATTGATGTTGATGTATGCTTGTGTGTGCTAAACCTCTGAATTGTAAAAATATAGATACATACTTTTTAAACAGCTAATGTGTTTAGTTTTGACAAATACCATGTCTGCATAAATGGCGCATTCGTTTTACTGAATGTTAAGAAACAACTAAAAATTCATACTCTTAAAGGACGCAGTTCAGAGTTCAGAATCCTTGGAGGCTGCTCTAATAAAGGAATAATTTGTCACTGCAAATTGCAGCGCAATATTTGCAACATGTTGATTCTTAAACTCATCCAACTGGAAAAATACCATCTGCTTACCTAACAGAGGGAGGGGAAAGGTGCTGATATCCCTGAGCAGCCGGGCTTGTCAGCGTTGGTGTGTCATTGGGGGGGTTAGCAGGGGACTCTGGGAGGCACAATGCAGCACGGAGCAGGCTGAGGAATGGCAATGCTGGACTTTGTGGCTGGAGCAGCCCTCAGGGCCACTCAGCTGCAGCTCCGGTGGGTCACAACTGGCCTCGGCAGGGTAAATGAAGTGACCGCTGGCTTTGTGTCTTTGGCCCGATGCTGCTCTCTGGCCACAGTTTGCGCCTCGAGGCTTTCAACGCCATTGTCCAACTTCTTTTCTTCCTCCTACCACTGTCCTCCTGACCCTGAAGGTGTGGGTGGTGAAATTGATGGAGGTGGACAGCGCTGATGTTTTCCAGCCTGGTGCCAGGGGATGGCTGATGAAGGGTACTGGAAGGGACAGATCGCTTGTAGAACCAGAGAAATCTGCCCTCAGAGGCCCAAACAAGCTCACATCCGCAGGCTGCCGTGTGACCAATGTGTGTGATGCGATGTGGCGATCTGTCCATGGCAACACCTGTGCAGACTTCAGCATGTGCTTCCCCTGTTCATCAGTGGTCCTGCAGAGAAGGACGTCTCCATTGTTCCAGCGACCATCACTCCTCCCAGTTTGCAGCCTCCTCTCACAGCAATCTGGATCTATATGTCTCTGGAACCTGCTGCAACCTCGAGATGGAAATCACGTAGCTTTGATGTGATTGCGGAGAGACAAATATATGCAAGGAACACGGAGCATTTCAATGAGCCTTCTAATATTCACACAGCAGAGAATGTGAATTCATAACTCTATTTCAGCCGCTTAGAGAGCCCGTCATTGGCAGACGTGTGGCGCTTTAGAGAGTGTGCACAAAGCGCTTCTAGCATTGGGCTCCTTAATGTTTTCCTTTTACAGGGTAAGTGCAACTTATGGAATAAAAATATTACTTACACTTGGATTATTTGTCTCCCTTTTGGTTTTGCAAAGCCGTCCACTGTGTGTATTTCCACTCTTGAGCGATATTGCCCCTGAAACATTCAGCTGCTGGCTTTGAAGGTAAACAAGGCAAAAAGGATGCAATCGCAAAAATGCGACTCATTGATTGAGACAAGCGTTGGACTTGCTGTTAAAGAACAACGCCTGCAAATGGTAGATAAAATCAACAATGGAGATAAATTGTAACTCGGGACACGGTGGAAGAGCTAAACGCTAATGTCGTAATAAATTGTGCACTCCGGACTCCTATTGATGCATCTCAGCCTCGGCCTAGTGTGTGGGAAATAAGGGAGGAAACGAAAAATAACCCGGAGGAGACAAAAAGAGATAGAGAGGCAGAAAGAGAAAGAATTTCCCAAGGAGGAGAAATTACCTGGAGAGAAACAAAGACGGATGGAAAAACACAAAGAGAGAAAGTGAGCGAGATAGAGAGGAGAAACTGTCTGTACCAATAGAAAATCTGTATTGACTTCAGCTGTGTGAAAACTTAAACCCCCTTAAATGATTTCTTTTTCATCAATGCAACTAACACAGATTGCCCTGACTTATCAGACAAGAGCCCACCGAGCCCTCTGCCCTGACATTACAGATTTCCTACTGAGAGCAAATGGGAAAATTCGATCCTTTGTCCTCTCTGGGCCGACAAATCTGTGTTTCTTTTTCTTTTCTTTTTTTTGGTCTGATCACTGGATGTTTGTGTGGGGGACTCCAGCATTATTGCGATATTGTATTTCTCCTTTACGAGAATTGCTGCAATCATTTGATCAAACATGGACACAAATGAACACGAGGGGACGTCTGGGAAATGATTCAATAGTGGAATTAGACAAAGTATTCGATGTTCCCAAAGCCAGTCACGCAGCACAGTTCTACTTAACAGTAAGAATCAGGCTGGTGAGAAGAAACGGATTATTCACCGGTTAGATCTCTCAAATTAAAGGCTCCAGTGTGAGACCCTCAGGGCCCCGAAGGGCCAAGGATAGTGGTTTCATTTGGTCTGTGTTCTACTGGGCTCCTGGATGCTCAATAGTTTTTAATTCATTTGTTTTGACTTAACTCTTAAGTTTCTGTGTTATTAGATTACCAGTCTGCCGCACCCACTGTGCATTGGGCCATTGTTAAACTAGACTTGTGGTGCAAAATTTTAAGAAAGCATTAAATAAACTGGCCACATTTAGCAACCACTCTGGGGAGGCTAATGGGGGTTTAGAATGAATGAAATTCAGTATCAGCCTTCTTTGGCTAACGTTTTTGTTCATTTGCCATCCATACTGGTCAGTGTCCACTTTATATGAGCTCTGCTTTGGTCTCCACCACCTTCTGAGGAAATCAGTACTTTGCTACAAACTGTGTGTCTGTCATCAGGGACACAATGTTTGTTTGCCAGGACAACAATGCAGGATTTGGCCTGTCAAAACTGAATATCGATCCTGTATTGATCCTCCATCAGTAGCCCACTCATCATTATAACCCTGTTCTTTTGGTACCACTACCCTTTCCTGATCCCGATCCCCATCTCCTCCCTCTGCTCTCACCTCCCTCACCTTCTTGCACCCTGAAGCGACAGTCCCTCGCTTCGGCGTCATCCTCATGCAGCTCACACGTCCTGACCCTTGAGTCCGCGGACACACTGAAGTCCGATTATGGCAGATTACCGTCTGCTTCTCTGTTGACATCTTTGCGTCTCCTCCGTCTATTTGCTTCCTTAAACGAGAGAGTGCCCGGCAGAAAGGGGAATCAAAGGGGATAAGAGGGGGAAGAAGAATCAGCCCATTGTGAGGGGCTGACATGACGGCCATTATTGGTGCATAATGGCCAATTATAACCTCTTCTTCACCATTTGTGTTGGCGCAGTAGACAGGATTTCAAAGTGTAAGCAAAGTGCTGCCTCTTTAAAGGCGCTTTACAGTGAGTGTTTGTCTTTATCGCAGAAGCTCCTGCCACACAAAACCAAAAGTGTCTATTTAGCACAGCAGCTTTCCGCCACAGGCAGTTGGACCCTACACACTAATGAATTTTCACTGTCACGTTGGAGTACGAGTTGGATAAAAATGGAAGCAAAGCCGCTGTGAAGCTGTTTAATGTCACCGTTTTGATAAGCTAAATCAAAATAGCAAAAATATACTTGAAATGACTCTTTAGATTAAAATTTTTCGGATGCATTTCCGTATAGAAAGCAGCTACTGACTGGTTCACATTTGGAAAAGTACCCAACCATTATTATGTCTCCTAGGACTCAAATTACATAAGTGCACCTTCACTATGTCAGGTCAAAATATCCCAGAGCATGGTGACCCCGAATCTTCCCACAGGGATATCTTGACATTTAAATCCAAGGAAAGTTATTAAGGGACCCACTTTTACCTTTTCGCCTGTGACTGTCCAATGTTCACAGCTTGGTTTCCCTGTGAGAGCTGCATGTTGCGGAGGCTGACGCTCCTGACAGTCACATCCAGCCACCAGGACACTGTACCAAATGATTTGGGTGGGGATCTTTCTTTTTCTAAAAGGGGAGATTTCTCCTTAATTAAAACAAACTGCAGTACTCTGCTCCAGTATATTAATGGATATTAATGGTAGACGTCCCAGCTGTGCTGAGTACTACCACACCCGGTAATGGTAGTGTCAGCATGTTACCATGGCCACAGCATTGCCGTTAATGTTCAGTAATGTTTACCATCTTCAAAACCAAATTTTGGCATGTCAGCATGTGAACCTAACTGATACAGATGTTTCTTATCTGTGCCCTCGAGACCCGTAGATCACACAACATCTGCTGTTGCCCTTAAAATACAACTGATGGGGGGGTGGGGGGGGCAAGAGGCATAAAGTGGAAACTGGGTCAGGAAAAAGCTAAACGATCATAGACAGGGTGTCTGTTTTTTGAGAAAGTCGTATTAATCTTAGACTGAAAAGGCAAAAAAAAAAAAAAATCTAATCAGCGACAAAATTTCCTCATCATGCACCAAACCCCTCGGTGCCACAAATACGGAATTTGCACCAAATCAGAAGGACTCTGTCTCCCGTAATTGTGATTGCAAGTGAGTCATAATATGATATCAGATTGCCTTTTCTGATTAATTGCCCTCCAGATGCAGACTGCATATAGCCCAGCTCTCAGCTCAAGGACAGCCACCTGGCGTCTGCAGCGTGCCGTGAAGAGAGCTGCCTGCTCATCACTGTTTGATCCTGCAAGCGCCAGCAAACTGGTGTTTTTATCAGGACGGCTAATTACAGACAGAGAAGGATGTGGAAACGGCATCCTGCCTCCCGAGGAACATGGCGTGCCCACACATTCATTTATGTACACACACACACACACACATACGTGCTGAGAGGCATCCGCAGGCCGACACAGGCGGCCGTGTCATTGAGGAGTGCACGTGCATACACACTTAAACATAACAGCCTCCTCTGAGGTTTACCGCTATCCATCCATCATAGTGGGGGTCAGGACAAGCGAAATGACACGGCTAACTGCGCTGCTGTGGTTGGTCAGTGACAGAAACATTTCTCTGGCCCCAATTTGGGGCCCTTGAACCCTGCGGTCTTTGTTTGTATCCTCCTACAACCCCAGGTTCCTCTATTGGAAGGAGATTTGTCAAAGCTGAGTTTACTCGGGGGAGGTAAACATCTCACTACACCTTGCTGGAGGAGGTAGGAGGTGTTTACATTGAGTTTATGAACTGTGTTATGGGTTCATACTGATATTATAATAATAAGTCATTATAATGTATTATAAGTAATTGTCCTAAAAGCTTTTGCATCAATCAGCAAAGACTATTTTTCCAATTATTAGCAATTAATAAGATCCTAAATATTCACTTACTGGCCTTTTATTTTGACAACTCTTCTGAGCAGATACAAAAACAAGATGTAAGAAAATAGGCAGAATTTAAAAAGATAAACATTTTTCTTTTGACTTTTGAACGAAATGTCAGTGAAAGTGAGGCTGCGCTTTAATCACAGTCCACACACAAATCCTTGGCGTAATTACAAAAATGTGGCGGCCGATTTATCAGCTCCTAAATCAGAGCTCAGCGTCAGTTCATCTAAACCGAAAAGTGTGTCGGCCTTCAAGCCGTCATCCGGTCCGTCTTTTCAGGTCTCTTTTATTTGCCAATCACTCAGCGTTGGTTCATGAGTAATAAAGTCTGTGCGGATTTGAAGTGAAAATAATCTGTGGATTTTGTGTATATATGTGTGTGTGTGTGTGTGTGTGTGTTACTGTTGTGTTCTGCCTTCTGTCCAGACACACTTCCAGCATCTCAAGGATGTCAACAGATGAGCTCCAGCTGACATTGGGGCACAGTACATATTGCGTCTGCTGCTGCTGTAAAGCAGCCTTTCACCTGCTTTGAGTTTCCCCCAGCATTTTCCTATGGTTCCTCCTCCAGTAACTGTCCAGCATGTTGCAGATCTCCTCCTTAAAGCACAGTCACGTCCTATAAATTATTATAAGTAATTCTCGTGGTCACGACGGAGCAGCATGAGAAGATCTTGGCTCCACTTCGCGGCAGAGGCCCCTCTGAAGGGCCACGAGATGGAAACGCTGATGTGCGCCATTCATCTTAAATCTCAGCCGCTTGTACATCTGTGTTTGTGTTCATGTGTGTGTTGCAACCTGTGATTGCTTGCGTGTGTGCGTGCGTGGTTGCGTGCGTTGTGTATTTTATTGATCGATGTTCTGACGGCGGTGTCGTCTTCCAACCTGTCTGAGGAGGAAGAAGCAGCCTGTTCGGATTTGCGAAGAGGTGAGACACTGCAGATGTCAGAAACTACTGAAACAGGGAGTTGCCTGTGAATGTCTGTCTCTTTGTCTGCTCTTTCTCAACACGTTCCACACGAGAATGGCAACGCAGCATGGAAATGGCAAAATGCAAATAGTGACATAAAGGTTAGTGGAGGTAATATTACTGTATTTTTGTATCTAAATAAATATAAACTGCAAAATGACTGCGGATGAATGGATGGATGGATAGATCTATACATAACCCGTTTTACAGGTTGGCAAAACTATCGATTAAAAAAAAAACACTTTTTAAGTTAAGGGGAAAAAAAATTAGGGGAACTGCCCCCACTCGGCTAAAATGCTGCACAGCTGTTGCCCAGTGGGTTCCTGGTTTAGTTCTTGTTTAGAACAGCAGGAAGCTGCCTGATCGATAAGTCTCGTCCTGTTCTAAGAGGCGGCCCCATCCCGACGTTCCCCCCCACATGCTGATGTTTGAGTTGAAGTAAATGAAATGAAGGCGACTGAGCAGTTTACCCAGCACGAAAGACTCCAAGGAGAAAACACAGAAAAGGGAAAAACATGAAACATAATCTGTGATATATCAAAAGCTATTTGGCAAAAACAATAACAAGTATAAGTTAAGTACCACTGTATGCTGTATGTATATGCTTCCATCAGCACCAGCAACTTCAGCTCACAGTCCATCCCCTTCCACTACTTAGCCAAGAAGACAACGCTGAATGCACCATCAAGCTTTTGGTATCTTGCCATATTTCTCAGTGTAATGGACGTATGCATTCTGCAACGTGTAAGAGTCATAGTCTCGACACCAAACAAGAGAGAAAAAAAAGTGTTTGAATCCGGAAAGTTTTCCGAGTGCAAAAACTCGATTGGGAATCGAATTGCACATTAATGAGTTTTAACAGCAGCAAAACAACTTTTTCTCACTTACCGAGCACGGCTCTTGTCTGCTCCGAGTGAACATTATTACAGTATATCCTTGGTCTTTTGCTCTGTTGATTCTGTTGTAATGAGCTGCTTTAATATGTCCTTACAAACACGGAGGCCCGGAGTTAACTGGATGTTTTGATGTCTGGACTCAGAACGCAAACATTGGAAAATGAATTTCTCTGTTCATGCAGTTTCCTTTGGAGTGTGCATTGATAACAGCAGATAAACACCTTGGAGAGTGACAGGAGGTGATTAGGATACACAGACAACGAGGCTCAAATATTTTTTCCCCCACTTAAAACTCGGCGTGAAGGAATACAAATACACAGTCTTGTTTGTACATGTACACTGGTGTGTACCTCATACTTCTAAAATAAGCTCCAGATCAAACACCGTGCTTCTTGGCTGGCTGTTTATTTTCCTATATTAAACTCTGAACGCTGGTTATTTGCATCTAACGGGGTGCAAATGGCACCGAACCGCAAAAGGCGTATATGCATAAACCCCTGATACGTTTGTGTCCTTTTCTAGCCTTTCACTCTGCTGTGGTCACACTGCATGCAAAATCCACCCGTAAGCACAGTAAGCAATAAAAGTCTTTCATCAGCACAGCTGGAGCCCAAATACCCCGTGAAATAGTATTTAATATTCTTTTCCTCTGGCTCGCTGAAGAGATGCCACCTCATTTCCTTTGTGATGCTGTCAGACAGACAGTCAGTCCTGTCTGTGCTTACCGTCAGTGCTCCTGCAGCTCATCACACTCCCCTCTGATTTTGAAAGGCTCTCTAAATTTACATTTGATCCCTTAACTTAATTAGCTGCAAATTGAAGCAACTGTTATTTAAGCCTCCTCCTCAAATTAGCGCCCGACAGACCTGTCATTCATTACATTTCTATATATGTTAAAGTTTGATGTATTTAAAGATCTAATCTAAAACGAGTTTCAGGACTTTCAGAGTCCTCCTCCGACTCTCTGGACGAAAAAGTGTCTAGTTTGCTCAATGGTTTAAAAAAAATCAGTTTCCCAGTCCAGGTCGCTGGCAGCCATATTTGTTTTGATTCACGAGGAAAGGCAGGATTGGTTCTTTACTGTGCAGAGGACAGAATATTTTCTGCATAAATAATGTTATAAATAATGGGTTACCTCTAGGACTATGTACTGAATACTGAAAGAGGACGTGTACAACTTGGGTCAAGCCTATAACACACAGCTTTAACCTAATCTCTATGCACAACACCATGTGGGCTATATGTTTAACCATCAAGTCAAGACCTATTGCAATGAAATGTCAGCCAGCTGTTGTGTCTTAATAGACTCATAGAGCTAATGCGATGTGGAATAACACATTATAGTTGGATCTGATCAGACCTGCCAGAGTAAGTGACTGTTTCAGCTGGTAACATCTCTAATCTTCTTTTAGAGTAGAATAAAATAGATTTTTTTTGTTGCTGTTGTTCGACTCACAACTGCTGCGCTGACTATATGACATCTGGTATTTGTTACCAGGTTGTTAACCAGAAATGTACTGATCTCTGTTGTTTTTCTTGATTCGTGACCCCGCGTCTGATCCCATGTTTTGCAGAGCAGTTAACAACAGCCCTACAATCTTAGCGAAAAGCGTGTGGAGGCTATAGACCTTTAACTGTCTCGAAGCAATGGGCCAGTGAGGGGGATGAATCATGTCGACAGCAGAGCTCATATCACCCGTGGTGTAAAAAGGGGCATTGCTGGAAGGGAACGTACCATAGTATGGATGGCATCATTAAATCCAGGGAGAGTGTTCTGCTTTGCGTGAAGCATACACACACAGACCGACACGTGTACACACAAAATACAGACAAATGGTGCTCTCCGTCTCCCCTGCACACTTGCTGTTTCCACAATCTGCCGAGTTTGCACAGGACACCTGAATAAACTTTGCTCAAGGTCTAGGAATAATAGCTCCGTGCAGTCCTAATACCTGCACCCATTCCTCCATCATTTGAAAACCATTATATTGGAAAAGATTCCATAAATATGCTATCATGGCAAGTCACGTCAGTAGGTTTTTATTTAAACACAAACTGCTTCCTTCCCGAGCCAGAAACGGTGAATAATTCCACAAACCTGGCACCACTAACTTTTCCTCATACATGTTATTTGGAGAATTAAATCTGTGTCATAAGGCTTCCCATCAGGACGGGAAAATACTCCAGTGAAGGAAAATCTGCATAAACCTAACCCCAACTGGCCAGACACGGGTGATGTCATGCAACGTTCAAATAAACCCTGGGTCCAATCAAAACATGCACTGTGTCTTACAAACCCCACAACAATCTATTTCATTTGGCAGCTATAATTTTCCTACACCTGTTCAAATGCCTCCCACACCATCGCTTTGTAATTTAAAGGGGAGAAAAAAGATTAACAGTTTGTACGGCCTTGCTTTTATTCGTTTTATTTATTTTGAAGGGACTTGGCTGTAATAATGGCACAAATTGGCTGTTAACACACATATTATACAAAAATCTAGCGACAAAGTTGTGCAGCTTTTCAAAGTTCAGCGACTTGCAACGTCATATGATAACAGTAACCTTTTTCTAAGACACAACAGATACATCCCAGTCGTTGCGATTTTACCCTTTAGAGAAATCCATAAAGTGTGACAGCTCAAGATTAATAATGTTTTGTCCTATAAACAGCTGACCTGATGCAATCCTGTGACTGATTATAAATAGCCTGCTTAAATGCAGTTGTCACTTGTTAATAGGAAACAAGACTGAGCGAATGTAACACCGCAATTTCTGATTTGAACTAATGCATACAAACCAGCTGCAAAGAGGGGAAGCTGTAAATCTGCACAAATTTATTATCTGCCGAAATGGAAAATGTTGCAAAGAGAACACATGCGTGAGAGGAACTGGGGATTTCTGGCGATCAGGGTGCATATTTTGGCTCATATCTAATAAAACTGTTTAAAAATGAAGCCGCTTTCTTTGTGTTCCTCAAGTAAACATTTGGGTGAAGCAACAAAATGGGGCTAACATGTATTTTTTATGGGGAGACTCCAGCTTTTACATCAGATGACATCATAGGTCTGGGAGTTAGTTCTGTGGTTTTGTGGCCTCCAGTAAATTTTTCCTGTTGAATTTACATCACAGCTCTCCAGTGTGAGAAAATGTATCTAAACAGGGCGAGTGAATGTGCAGATGTACTTCGGTGTTTGGTACAAATGAGACCCAAATAGCTTACTGCCCATTGAGTGTCAGCTTGCAGTGCCGGATGGAACTATACTGACATCTAGTGGTCTTACAAATTGAATTTGGTTTTTTTTTTCTAAAAAATGAATAAAATATATGCCTGCAGAAGTGGAGTGAAATAGATAGCTTTATTCTTTACAGAAGCAAACTAATGTAAAATTAAATAAGAAAAATGTAATTATTTATTTTTTATTCTATAAACGGATTCTTAGTTAAATGTGATTAGGAACAGCTGTTGTACCTTTGTTTTTCCCTCCTGTAAAATGTCCAAATAATACAATACAAGCACAATAAATGAAATCTGGATATTACTAGTTAGAACATTTCAGCGAACATAAAGGCAAAAAGACGTACGGTTCTACGTCCGTTACGTCCGTTACGGAGGTTGTGGGCGTGCGCGCTGGGCACTGCGCAGCGGAGACGCGCAGCGTCCTGACAAACAGAGAGGACGGCGACAATGGCCGATATATCACTGTACCTCACTAATGTCAACGTGTCCACGGGACAGAACATGGCGGTGGAGCCGGTGGGTAAACACCAATTTGTTTTACCAACACATTTCCTATTTACCGTTGTGTTTCCTGAACGTGGTGAATGACGTCATGCGCCTGTAGTTTGCTTGTCACCTGTCATGTTTGTGCGACTTGACAGCCTGGTTGTGATGTTGTTACACTAGAAATAGAGGCATTCTTTCTATATTGATGTATCTATTGATTTGAATACGACGCCTTGTGGTGTGTTTTGATCCTCCTGATTCCTTTTATAAAATGATCCCACACTGATAGACAGTGTCTTCCCATCCCAGACAGTGAACCAGGGTAGGGACTTTGAGAGCGTGGAGCTGGGGGAGCAGGACAAAAGAGGAGGAGAACAGCAGCATCAGAGGGAGAAGGCTCCTCGCAGGATCATCCATTTCTCCAGCGGGGAGACAATGGAGGAGTATAGCACCGACGAGGAGGACGGAGAGGACAAGGAGCCGGAGAAGAAGGACCTGCTGGCCTCCCCGGTAGATGCGGTGAGGGTGAGGAACGGTGGAGGGATGGGGAATGTGTGTGTGGGCACCAGGAATGAGGAGGAGGGAAGAGATGGAGGGAGACGGGATTTTTTTTTTTATTTCAGAGCTAATAATTCAAATGAGAAGCGGTTGCTTTACATTACTTTATTTTCTTTCTGCGTTGCAGTCTAAGATGACTTGGGGTCCGTACTTCTGGTTCCACATGTGGAGAGCTGCCACATCCACCATCTCAGGTTTGTTTGGCCTCATAACACCTGTGTTACGACACATGATGAGTGTGTCAGAGCAGATTAACCCCAGATTCAGTCTGAGTAAAACGGCTAGTTCTGTTCATCCCCTCATGACCCTGACAAATTCCTGAGGTAACAGTCATCTCAGGCAGCACTATACCCAGGATATAAAGACTGTGTGTTTGTCTGTGAGTACACAAGTTCTGACATTATTAAAATATTGTATCTTTTAGAGATTGTTGTGTACTTCCGAACTACAGACTTAACTAATCCCGGTTAACTAGTCTGTAATAAACAGATGGATTCAGGAAAAAAATGCTTTGCAACACAGACTCCACATTTTCGAATGTGAAAATCAATGCTAGGTTCTCATGTATTTACTTAAATTATGCCTAATTATACTGTACTTGTACTCAAATGTACTTGACTACAGTTGTATTCATTACTAATTCTAAACCAATTCTTGGCTTGTGTTTATATACGGTTTCTCCTTATTTTCCAGCATGTGACTACCTGGGGGAGAGGATGGCCTCCCTCTTTGGGATAACATCAGCCAAGTATCAGTACGCCATTGATGAATACTACAGGATGAAGAGAGAGGTGTGTTGCAGGAGAAATCTATAGTCCTGACTGAGAGAATGTTATTGTGGTGTTGATTTTGTCAATCAGCTGATGTAATTCCGTCTCGTGTCCTTGCATCAGAGGGAGGAGGAGAAAGAGGAAAACCGCTTGTCAGAAGAGGCAGAACGATCCTTCAACCAGCTCCGCTCTCAGGAAGACAAGGACGAGCCAGTCACTGTGACAGACGTGTCTGTCACTGTGACAGACGTGTCTGTCACGCACCCTGATGTGACCTATCAGATCGAGAGCGAAAGTCAGGTCCCTTCAAGCACCATCAGGGTCCCCGCTATCGTCACGGCAACCTAACCATCCCTAGTTTAGGTTGCGTTTTAGCTTTAATGTCTGTTTGTTTATTAAGAAAGGACCAATTCACCAAGCACCGTTTGGTTTGTGTAGATGGGCAGTGCTGCTGTATGGTGGTTATTTGGCGAGGGCAGTAGTTGCGTCCCTTTGCGACAGTGTATCAGCTGATAAGTAACTGCTGGATAACAAAGCAAAACAAAAACCTCACATTAATGTAAAGGAGGAACTACATCATTCAACACTTTGTGGCTTTGTCAGTTGCTACAGCAGCCTCCCAGATTTGAACGTCAGCGGTCACATGTTGCTCCCTCGTGCCTCAGATGGACCACACACTGTGCCTGAATCACCAACACAGCCAAGTCAGTGCCAGATCTGGACTAATCATACATCTGAAAATGACTCCATGTGTGTAAAGACTGAATATGGCCTTTGAGTAAGCATGCACACTCAGCTTTCAGTCAAGTGTTTCAAATAGTCGATGCATTTAACAGCAGTTTGTTTTCCTGATCTGTTTAAGATAGTGCCGTGTTGATACACCTGCACTGCTGCACTGAAGACCTGCCCATTTTAACACTCTCTCACCTGTTCAACTGTTACCTGTGTTTATAAATGTTACTTAAGCTTGTATTGCACTGTATGTCTGTGGAAGCACTGAGCAGATTTAGCATTGGTTATTAAACTGTGGACCTTTAGTCTAACAGACATTTCGTTATGAAGCTGGTTTTGAGAGGGAGCATTGTTACACTACGTCTGTATGCAGACATGCAAACCTACATTTTAACAGGTTTTTGTAAGAGTTTTGATATTTATGTATTTATTTTACCAAACTGACTGCACTTGTTTTGAGCATTTTTTTTCTGTAGTTTTACTAAGTTAACACTAAGATAAACTGTTAAAAAACAGAGTTGTTGTCTAATTCTTTTTGTGTAGCTGTCTTTGTGGGAGCTTTTATTTTATAATGTTGACAATAAAGTTAAAAAGGTCTAACATGGAAACTCTGTATTGTTTCCCACAGTCAGTGTTGGCAGTTCTGCTGTCTTGTCTGCCTGCTGAAAGACTCAGCAGTGCAACAGTGTCCATTGTTGCTGGCAACAAAAGGGCCTGTGTTGTTGTGTATGCAGACTGCTCTGAGGTCAGAGCATCCGCCCAACACACTACAGTGTCACCATTTTCAGGTCAGAGTGGGATTCTGTGCTCACAAATGACCTCCACCACCTCAGCCTTACTCACAGACAACATGCTAAGTTACAGCTGTTAGGCAGGACAGTCGCATTGTATTACAATTACTAACAATTACTGACACTGGCATGGCCAAAACCAGTGTTACAGATTGAAGTCATCAAAATATATCCTATGCAATTTTGATCATAGAGACTAAAAGACTTTTGAATAGCTTTCTTGAAGAATAGTAAGAGATGTCATATATTTAATTTGTCGTCCTGTGAGGTACACAAACACACAAACAAGATAAGAAATCCTGCCTGCTGGTGGATGATCCATCGCTCGGTGACTGAATACATGTGGCAACACGTCATTATGGCGGTGCCATGATGAGACTGCTCATCTCGAACAGTCAAGTATTGAACTCAGTCCATGCCACATCCAGGCCACACAAAGCAGCTTCACAGCAAAGTGACAGACAATACCACCCACAGACAGCCTGCACAGCCAGGTTCAGAGTCATGTAACCCTTCTGTTGTTTCATCATGCCGCTATACATAATTCAAAAACACACACAAGGGCCAGTTTATTTTTATGTCCCAAATCTGAGATTGCACAGATTTAAAAAAAAAAAAAAAAAAGCATAAATGCAAATATGAGTATAAGAGCAAGGGCAATTTAGCTCTGCAGCAACTGAAATAGACTCGAATGGCTGAAAAACAGCTACTGGCTGTTTATCATCATTATTTATTGATGTGAATGTGTGTCAGTTATGCACATATATTAAGCCTCAGATGGGATATTTATTCCTCATGTTTCATGCTAATTGATTCTTCAAGATTCTTTGTGAAAATCAGTTCATGTATTTAAGGTGGCATGAACAAGATTATGATTATGAACAAGAAGAAATTCCATATCTTGTAAAGTACTGGTGTGGGGGGGGGGTTAGCTGGTACGGTATACATAAAGAAGAACTGATATTGTTTGAACATATACATATTTATGCTCATGGTTTGTGTACATTTCCCTTATGCCCATTCAGATACAGGTTGGCAGAGAAAATGTCTTGAGGGTGGTTTCTGTAGTTACCTGATCAGCCCACTAGGAGGTAGTAGTGTATTTAACAGGAGACATTAATGCTATGATACATAATACCAGTTGAACTAATGTAGAAGTAAGGTTATAACAAAGGTTTCGGTATAGCGTAACACAACATTCCGATAGCATAGTTAATCAGTCACTGTGTGCGAAACATAATGTGATGAGACTGATTATGTGTGGCAGAGATACAGACGTCTCCCCTCCGAGTGTCTTCCCTCTGGGATGTGAGACACGCAGCAGTCATCGGGCAAACAGTGATTAACTGGGAAAATCCAGAGTCGATAACTCACAATGCCATTCCTTGTGACTAAGTGTTTACTGGTGCAGCCATGAATGTGTGTGTGTGTTTGTTTGTAGGCACGCATGCTTGTGTATCTGCATGTGTGCACGTCCCCAACGTCGCGTGATCCCCCTCCCTCCCCACACACACACACACACACACCTGCATGTGCACACAGGCTGGCCTCCAGTTGTCTGAAACCTGAAGCATACCTGACATATTTGTGGGCATGGAGCGATGGGGGTTGGGGCAGGAGGTGTTAACCGTTCTGGGGAGACCAGTTCAGCCTGCATTTTCTCTGCTGATAGCACACTCAAAGCAGGCACCTAAACCTAATCCCAAATCCCTCATGTCCCAAAAATGCAATAAACCGCACCTGAGTGCCACATGTGCTGAAACCTGCACTCTGTGATTAATCCCGCTGCACATGCTCTTTAGTCATGTTCCAAATATGTAGCATTAAGCACAGTTTGCGCTGTCGAACTAATCTGGTACCTGTCTGACCTTTGACATGGAACCTAAAATGAGGTGGGCTCATGTTGCATGTCGCAACCAATTTCCTCGAGATGCTTTATTTAGGATGACGGCTGCTCCTCGGTGGTTCAGGAGACATGTGTATAAATGGAAACAGAGACAGAGGTGAGAAAGACACACGAGGACAGTGAGACATAGAGAAAGAGAGGAGGGAGGATGATGAGAACAGCAGCAGCCCCTTTGATGTGGGCCTCAGCTGGGCCGTGTGTGTCTTCGACAGGCAGGCCTGCTGAGGGAAGGGGATTTCCAGCAGCGCTTGGTCTCCAGTCTCACCCCCTGAGCCTTCGCTTCCTCTGTGGGCTATAGCTTAAAAACAGTCCTCCGAGACAAAGTCCCTGCAGCTCACACCGACACTGGAATGACAGGAACTGTCACTTCAACCATAACACACTGTTTTATTACCGCATCCCGCTGGGGTGAAGGGGAAAAGAATATGCAAGGTGGAGAGGAACGGTTATGTCTCCAAGGCGTCGGGTTTATTCTCCTCAGGTTTGCATGCTGCACAAAAACCCCAATCATTTCAGCTTTGTAGCAACGCGCTAACGCACACAAGCGCTCTCTGCAGCGTTCTTTGTTGGCGTGAAATTCTATTTGCACGCACGATTATGTTCGCTGCGTTTCTTGCAGACGCTCTTCTGCAGGTTTTCTCGTTGTTTTGCAGTTCACGCTGCGATCAACTCACTCACTGTCTGTCTGCACACTGTGGCCTTTTACACACCCAAGCACGCGTGCACACACCCAAATGCAGAAACATGCACTTGCCGGTCAAAAAAACAGAGCACTTTACACGCACATGTGTGTACACACACACACACATACGCATACGAGGCGGTGGAAAGTCCCTGGCACAGGCTGCCTTCTATCTCAGTACTGGCTGTTTGCTAGTACAGGTGTCTGCTTCAGTGGCAACAAGGCGAAGACAATATTGCTTGTGATCCTGTGATTAATTGACGTGCTGTTGGACAAACGGAGCAGAGAAGCTGCACTAAATCCACGTGAGAAGCGTGTTCAGTGCTCGAGATCGGCACCAGCTGGCGGCTAAACGTGGCTGCAAGTTCATGGAAAACAACTGCACTTTGCGAGGTTTTAGAGTGTGTGTACTCAGTTTCCCTCTGAAGCTGCAAAACAAGGACAAGAACAAACACTTCTGATGCACTGGGAAACATTCGTCTCCCTCTATAGTGCTGTTCAAACCCAACAGGGCCGCTCAACAAACCAGTGGTGTTTTTCCCACAAATACTGCATCAAATATGGTTTTGTTATATATATCAAATATGCATATATATGCATATATATATATATATATATATGCATATATATATATATATATATATATATATATATACACACACAGGTCAGTGGGTGTTTTGTTCTGCAGGGCGGAGGCCTGCTCTCTCAGTTTCAGAACGCCTTATGTAACTGCTGGTCAGAGCAGAATGGTAGTAGTGAAACATCCTCTGCAGAATAATGACCCTGCATGGGTGGAGTGTGGTGCTGCAAAGGGCAGTGAGGTCCAAGCGTGTACTTTAGGTACTTTCCTCTGTCTCTGTCACTCATGTTCTCAGCTCACACACGTACAGCGAGCGGTGTGAAGCGAGGTTTGAAACCAGGAAGACTCTACTTCTGTGGGCTTTTCTAATCCTCCACAGACATATAATTAACGTATTGATAATTAACAGTATTCTAGGGACAACAAAGGTCATGGGCCCTAACGCTAAGGTCATGTTAATTTCCATTGCAGGGGATCCTCTCACCCATCTGAGGTCGGTGTGTTTATCTTTGAAAATGGAATTTCAAAAAAAGAAAAAGTAAAATACTTTCGTTCTTAATGTCGGATCATCAAAAGACATATCTAAGACGTTTGATTATCTGATCTGTGCTGGGACGTGCAACTGAACTTAGATGTGGCCTGAAAAGACTGCACAAACTATGCAAAGCCACTGGCTTCAGGCAGTTTTTTTTTAATGAGAGCACTTATGTCCTCTGTGCTGTCATGGTGCCATATGGCACCCAAGCAAAAACCTGTGCGTTGTCAAATACTGTTAACAATCATTTAAAAGCTGTCTCCAATCACTTGTGCAGATGAGTCAATTAGATGGTAAAATCAATTCATACATATGTGCTAGTTACTCACAGTTTTTATCACACAGAAAGTAATTTCATTAAGTAATTGCACAAAATCATTTCTGCCAAAATATGATCCCATTCAATATAAAAAAAAATACAGTACACTGTATAAACTACACTCTCACACTACCGCCTAAGTTACAGTACAAATTCCTTTTTCTCAGAAAAGGACTTTTATTTCTATAGTTAGACATTCAGACAGATCTCGAAAGGAGAACACAAATTCTGGCATCGACACTGCTGCTTTCAGTTTTTGTTTTCTGGAAGCCAAATGTTACGTGCATACTGCACATACATGAAAGCTCACGTCAGTTCACTGGTATCACTTATGGATATGATAAACTGGGTACGGAGGCTGAATGAATGTTGAGCATGTGAATCTTCAGGGAGCGGTAACACAGCCTGAGGGACAATGTGATGGCAGCACCTGCATAAATAAACAACAGAACTTGATTTCACAGAAAAGATGAAGCGGGTACAGTCAGTACTCGTTACTTGATACTCCGAAGACGTCACAGCCCCATCCAGCTCGGATCCCAGGAAAAAGCACAGAACGTGAAGAACGCCGTGTCCCGGAGGAGGTCAAGGAAATCTCCCAGCATCCTGGAGGAGAGGAAACTCCCCACTTTTGTTATGCTGTGGCCAACCCACGCAGCAGCAAAACAATGGCTATTTTTAGCCCTTTTGTTAAATTTATCACACCAACCAAGACTCGTATAATCTAATTGCTATTTACATATTTGGAGTTGCTTTTTTTTAGGCGTGCGGATGACTGTCTCCTGGTCGACGCTTGTGGCTGGAGTTGTAAGCGTTTGTCTTTTGTCATCGTCAGGACATGTGTGGTGAGGTGCATTCAAAGCCTGCGTCACCAAACCCAGGCTCACAGCTCAGTGCTTGTTATGTCTGTTACGTTACTGTATATTTACAGTGAGACCTGGCGCTTTCATCCTCCCCTTTTTAAATATCCTCAACACAAAGGGATCCCACGCTTCTGATGTCGCTACCAGACCGGCCTGTTTGTGTGTCTGCGGGGGGAAAGGGCTCATGACACACAGAGGGAAATTTGAGAGGAAGAATAGGAGGGAGGCAGTCAAGCAACTCATTGTCCAGAGTTTGAGGATTTAGCAGCGCTAACTACACGGAGACGCACAGTTAGAGAGGAATTCCCCCAGTAAGTTCAAACGGTTGCAGATGTGCGCCTGGCCGACTGCTACTGCACACATCTGGGCCAAAAGGCCTCACCGCACGCCGCCTCTTCCATCCTCTGAGCCCTCCACGTCTCGTCTCGTCTCTAGAACACTGCCCTCTGCTCTACCCTGGAAAAGCAATTAGGTAGAACACATGGCCCGGTGTAAACTGCTGCTCACCGAGCAGCCTGGTCACCGGCTGCAGCGGCGGTCCACAGCCGAGTGTGTCCTGAAAAGACCATTATCCCGGCAGCTGGGAGGAGAGAATTGGCGGAGGGAAAGTTTTGGGGGATTTCAGAGGGGAAAGATGCAGCTTCTAAGCAGCGGTGCTACTGGAGGTCAGCAGGAGGCCGCCACTTCTGCAAAGCTGCACTGCACAAGTCGGACACTTTTGCAGCACAGGAACGTCGTTAAGGCCTGAGTTTCGATTCTCCAGCAGCTTCCTCGCGTTTTATTGTGAAATGTAAAAGCCCGGTCTCTGAACGAGTTGCAAATGAAGTGCGAACGAGTAAGCGTGTGTGGCTGGGTGGCTTCTGGAGGACAGCGTGTACTGTTTGAGAGGGAACGTTTCCTGCTCCGACTGATAGTCCATAATTACACTTTGTGCGCAAATAGGACACACACACACACACACACACACATCCTTGTTTACTTCCTCCTTCAAAACGAAGACACACACACACCTGAGTCAGTCCGACTTGTTTATGCTCTGTCAGGGGGGCGACTCTGCACAAGCCGGGAGACGCCGCGCGCATGTGCAAACACACACTAGTGGGAAATTCCCAGGAAAAATTCCACTCTAGCAGTCCTCAGTGAGCACATTCCTGTGTTTTTCATAGCATCTCGCTGCTGAAATGAAATTCAAATTTACTGTTGTGGGGCAGTTTTGAACAACCAGCTTGCCCCCAAGCTAGCAATAAATCTTGCTAGACTGAGGATATTGCATGTAAGCTTATATTCCTGCTCGACTTCCTTGATGCAGATCTCTTCGGGAATGTGAGGGAGCATGAAAGAACAGGCTGAGAACAGGAGAGGGAGGGAGTGCAGGGTTTCTGAGAAAAGGAGTAATTTGGGGTCTTTAAATGGAAAAACTGCAAGATCGTCTATTATTTCATATGGATGCATCTCTACATATGATTTATCCAGAACACAAAATAGCATCGTGAGTAACAGTCCAATATAGTCACATTACTGGATGGTTATGGGAACAATGTTTGGGAACGGTTTCATTCCAAATTCCCCGAGTATTCCCTGAGATGACTACGCAGCTGAATTTAGAGATTTCGTTTCACCCTGTCTATCTCACATAACCAAATAAGATTGATGTCAACATGTTTTCCACTTGCAGATAATGCGGCCACTCAATTAATGAACACATAAGTGTGTGAGGGGGATTTTTATAGGCGTACAGTAGCGTTACAAAAAAATGAGTCATGCTATCTGGTGACTTGGGGCCTTCATAGTCTCCCTCCTAGGGCACCACAAGTGTCTATTACGCTGTGGTCCGGCCCGAGGATTGCTCAATGTTTGGTAAAACAACATTGTCATTGTTCATTTTGGGTTTTGGCACGTTATTTTGATGCACCCCTGTCATCATCGTATGTGTAATGGTCCCAAACACCGTCGGGTTGGCTGCTGCTGCATGGTACAGTTGGCACTGGTGCAATGCAACAGGGTGTTTCCTCTCTTCTTAAACCATCAGGAGATGACTGACTTCACTCTGGAGCCACCATGCAGGACCTACTGGCCTATAAATTAAACTGCAGATGGGTTTTCCAAGCTTTTTCCGACTGTGCCTGAAAAATGATCTCCACTTTAGGAATACGTTGTTAAGAAGTGCTGCACTTTAGGCCTTTTTCTTTTTCTATTCAATGCTGATATGATATGTATATATTTGTAATAACAGTAGACTTAAATGACAACTATGTATATATTATGTGAATAATAAACAACAGTGCTACAACTCCTAACAGCACTGTGGAGGCACTAAGCAATACTTCCATTGTAATAATAACAATATTTCACTTATGAAATTAGTGATAAAGCAGCTATGGTAAAAACAAACATTGCAGCTGGAGCCCTGTCTGTGACAATTTCCTGTTATCACACTTCTTCAAACCAAAATAGGTGCCTGTAAACTTTATGTTCAGTGTGTTATCAGAAGTGAACATTTCTGCTGTAATTTTATTGTATATGTGAGGGGGAAAAAATGTTAATAATCAGGATGCTCTCGTCTGTCCTGTCTCTCATGCCTTTCTATCACCCGCTTTTACTGCCACCTAGCTTGTTAAGCCGCTAGCTCAGACACAGCGATGGTAATGTTAATATTAGCATCTGTGCCGCGGTTGACTAGCAGCAGTGCTCTCACGACATAACCACCAAAACATGTGTATGACTTCTCATTTCATAACCACAAGCTAACAAATTCCAAAAAAGGCAGCGAATGTTAGCTGTGTGACTATGGTGGCAGTCAGGTGTCAGCACTGACTCAGCTAGGAACATCACAGTAGCATGTGTAGCTACATCCTGCTACTGTGCTATTACTGACAAGTTGGTGAACACAGTAAGACACAACTATAGCCTCATGCCAGATGCCATAGATAGATAGATAGATAGATAGATAGATAGATAGATAGATAGATAGATAGATAGATAGATAGATAGATAGATAGATAGATAGATAGATAGATAGGATAGATAGATAGATAGATAGATAGATAGATAGATAGATAGATAGATAGATAGA
The DNA here is from genome assembly GCA_016785345.1 of Trinectes maculatus. Taxonomy (NCBI): domain Eukaryota; kingdom Metazoa; phylum Chordata; class Actinopteri; order Pleuronectiformes; family Achiridae; genus Trinectes; species Trinectes maculatus. The sequence continues at coordinate 100,622 of JAFBJQ010000019.1, forward strand.
TAGATAGATAGATAGATAGATAGATAGATAAAGCCTGAGGGCATTGAGTAAAGAAGAACTCCCCGTGGGCACATGGGTAAAATACTATCAGATGTCGGCCATTAATGGGGATAGCTCAGCATGAGGCAGAGGATGACACAGTGATTAAGGAATGAAACGCTGCAGACAATTCGACCAGAAGAACCTGATAGTTAAGGCCAGTCTGAATACGCCCGGTGTATACTGAGAAACACTGCACCGTTCTCAGCACTCGCACACACACAGAGTGTTTTGGGTTTCCTGCTGCCCCTGTGGTAAAGCCAGTGAGCTACGTCTAGGGTTGTTTTCTTGTTAAATGCCCCAGTTTGGATTTTTTTTTTCTTTCTTTTTTTTTAACAGGTCAAATTTTATTCATCTCAATTTTATTTCTGTGCTTCGGTTCAGCTATAGCATATGACACGCTTTTTCCGGTTACACAATCTAATTTAATCATCCATCCTACAGGACAGAGTTATATCCAGTGGTTATATTCAGAGACAAGGGGAAGTATGTGGATGTTAAGCTGGCTGTCTAAAACAGCTATTGATCTCACCCACCACACAGACATACACGCATGTGGTTTCTCATATTAATATAATATTCTTTTTATACCACATTACAAGCTGCACGCCGACAGGAAGAGCATCTATTTTGAGTTAAAAGCACTCAGACTCTTAATATAATTTGTGCTGGGGAGTTAATGCTTTTTTTCTTTTTTCTTTTTTTTTTTTTTATAATTCTTGTGAGATATTACATGGGTTAAACCACAAATATGCCTGTTCAGTTCTGGCCCTGCTACCAGTGCAGATACTTGTTCTGATACAGTGCAGAAAGAGCAACGTCAATTCCCAGTTTGTATTATTGCAGGAAAATAAAGACATCAGTCAGTGTACTTTGAATGCATTTTTTTTGGCAGAAAGTAAGATTAATATGATATTTTGGCAAATGGCTGAAGTATTTTAAAAAAAAACATTAACTCCAGTAAAATACTAAAAGGACAATACAAGTACAATGATTCACATGGAATTTTATTTAGCCTACTTATGAAAACAAGTTCTTTTTCACCCTGTGAAAACCTTTTCTGTAATTTCCCCTGGGGCTCTGAAGAAATCTTTCGAAGGTCTGGCACGACTTGAAAATGTGTTTAATTAAAGCCTGCATTACAAACTGTGTAGGTTTGGAAATTTAGGAGACAAAGGTCTTCCTGTGAAAGACACTATGGAGATGTATTTTGGCAAATGTAGGGCTTTTGAATAAAGTGACCTCCTATCACTGTCTGGACAGCTGGACTGCAGTCTGGCTGCACCATCGTCTGTGTGTGTGCAAATGAGGCCACTGAAGGCTCAGGTGTGGTAGGAGGAAGTCATCTGCTTCTGTTTCCTTCTATGCTCTGACACAAATTCCAATGTCTTCGTGACAGTTGTCATTCGGTTTGAACCTTGCTTCTGAGTAAGTGAGTGACATTGCAGCAGGTATGCACGCGCTTGTTTGTGTGTCGCTTTCTATTCAGAGTTAATAATTTAGTTTTGTTTTTGAATGCTTTAACTCAGTATTTCCCTGAAAGATCATCAGAGCCGCACTGAAGGGAATTTGATGATAAAAGCACAAATATTGCCTTTAGAGTACATGAGTGGAAGAAGCATCAGCTAAAAAAAAATTAAAAAGGCCGAGAGCTAAACTTTCTGGCAAGTTACTAAAAAAGTAACAAGTAAATTAAAGTAGATTTGACCTTTCTGAAGGATTCATTCAGTGATGCCCTAAATAAAACGAGGCCATCAAATATTCATTGGAAAACAATGCAGGCCTGTTTACCAGGTTCTCTGCCAATAGTTTTTTTTTCACACAAGTGGAGTGAGGAGTTTACTCACAGTAATTATTTATGACATTAGATCAAGCTAGATCAGATCAGAGCCTGTTTTATTTCTAATATAAACCTCAAGTATGATTTTATTTAAGATGCCAGTTCTGTGACATGTAGTATAGTGTTTAGTGTTTAAGTGTGAAGTGATTCTACTCAGATGAACCACACATGTCACAGTCACATGTTAATCTGTTTAAAGCGCCTAGGTGGTTTGGTTTTAAAGATTAAAGATCACACCCTACCGTCTCGCTATTATGCAACCAGTTCTCGATTACAAGATTCAGTTTTATTTCATTTGCAGTGTAGGTTTTACATTCTGGTCTCATGCCTTAAGCATTTGTAAGTGCTACAGCACTAATTGCGACACACTTTAAGGACGCTGTGCAATCACTGGCATGTTTGCAAAATGACAAACCACTAGATGGTTTACATGGAACGACAAAGCAAGTTCTAAAAAACATATCCAAACTAAAAGGAAATGAGCAGGCAGTGTTTTTATCACTTGCATGCGCTATGGACTTATATCAAATTTGCATCACCCTACATTTTGCCAATTTAGATAAGCTGTTCGTAGAAGCTGCACACTGCACTCAGGTTCTTTGAAACTTTGTGGTTAATGTGAGCAGAAAAAAAGGTAATATCTTGTATCCGAGAGGACAGTTATGTTTAGTTTTTTATAATAAAACATTAATATTAAAAAAATGTGATGTCATGGAAAACAGTGTTTTATGAGTCTCTTTTCGGGTCATGAGAGTTTTCAGAGAAAGCAGGCCTCATCATAATTATGTTTCCAATGTTGCCTAACACCTAAACTCCAGTGCTTGGAAAAAATTAGACCGTCTGTGGCTATGCAATGTGAAAAAAAAGTGTTTTAATAGATGGTGGAGATCCCCTCCCCCCACCCCCACAAACTCTAAGGGACAAGTCCCACACTTCTTCTCTTTGACCTGGGGGCGGGGGTCTTTTTGGTTTCAAAGGTGAGTACAGTGAGCAGATGCTGTGTCGAAGACGCGGCACGCTTTCATAGAGTAAGAACCAAAGCTGGAGGGGGTGAAAGAGAAAGAACTGTTGTGGTGAAGATGATAGAAAAGGGGGAGGAAAGTGAGAGGTATCTGGATGGAGGTCCATTTGTGTGGGTGGGAGGGGTTTTCTGTTTAGTTCTTCTTCTTCTTAGTGAAATATCAAAGAAACAGGAGGTGCAGACTACATAATCTGGCTGGGTTTTTCCTTTCAGCTATTTAATCTCCTTAATAAATCAATGCATATATTTAACTAAACCCTATTGGGCCTATGTTATAGAACTGATAGATCATTGTTGGAACTTCATGTCTGATTCCCTCTGCAACAATGGTTTGAATGAAGGAACTTTACGAACTTCACAGTTTATAGTACCTTGTGCAACATTGGGTTTTGGGTTAATTATTTTTCATGATTAACAGCTGTAAAATACCTTATTGCATCTGTGGTGTGTCATTGTCGCATTTGGCTCTGTGGTTAAATACTGCTGTAAATATAATTCTGTGTATTTGTATGTCATACAATTCTACAGAATTATGGACTGTACCATTTGTACAGTAAGTTAATAATGGGAGCATTTTATAAAACAATCCCTGTTGGCATTGGAAACCTAAGAGTCCACTCCTGCTTATCGCTGATCTGTATCTTTATCTGTCAATCTCTGAATCGTTTAGTGACTTATAAAAAGGAAGCAGACATCTTCTGATAATCTGTACTAACTATCTGGAGGACAGATGAAAAATCCCCTGATGTCACCAGGACATTTACTTTTTTCAGGAACAAGGAAATGAGTATTGAGCACATCACGTAACAAGTGATTCATTTGTGATTTTTCTGTAGCTACATAAATTGGAAAAAAATTGCTAATGTTTCATTTAAAAGATTGATTTTCAAATAGCTTGTTATATGATAAGAATAAAAAAATGTGATGCTATGAAGTTTAATCTGAGGGCTTCTCTATTTTCACTTTGGGTTATGCAGAAAGGAAAAATACAACTTGAAGAACCTTTACATAGGCTTAAATTTCAATACTGCAATGAATACATCAATATAATATTAAAACTTAAAGCTCTGCATTTGTTAGTGTTTATTTGTTAGAGTAAAATGTAATCACATGTACTGAATTATCTAGACACACTTACTGAACAGTGGAAACTTTGATCATTACTGACACCAATGTAATGTGTAAAAATAGCATTATGCTATGAGTTTTTAATGCTGGGTAGTAGCCTGTACAGTTTCTTTTATTAGAACCACATTTGATTTGAATGATAAATATGGATAAGATAAACAAGTGAAGTCACAAAAAAAAATGGTATTGTAGGCCATATTTTTGTAATGCACAAAGCGGCATAAAAAAAATAAAAACATAACATATAAAAAATAACAAAAAACTTAAACGTGCCATTAAATCGTACATGAGTGAAGAACTTGCTTTATAGTACTTAGTTCTGCGTACTGCTTTGTAGTAGGAGTACTAGTGGTCGACCTATATCACCATGGAAACGCAGCAGGCCTGTCACACCGGATGAAGTTCGTATCCTTCAGTTCAGCTTCCGGGTGGAATATTGTGCATGTAGTAAGATCTCCTTGCAAATTCAATTGGACAAATTTCTCGACCAACCTAACTTACAAAATGTCCAGAGGGTCAAGCGCAGGGTTCGATCGACACATTACCATCTTCTCTCCTGAAGGAAGACTCTATCAAGTCGGTTAGTATGTACATGCTTTCAGACAAGAGCCGGCTCGAAGGCTCACTTGTTTGCTAGCTAGCTAAATGCCCTGTCATGGTTCGGTAAGCTTGGCTTCTAGCTAGTAAAATAACACCCAACCAAATCGAATGTGGTGTCATATATTGTCACCAAAGACTTATTAATGTTGTGTGAATTCTCAATTTACGTCTACATCTTTGATAGCTGCATTAAACAAAGGGGGTTCAAAATAGCTAGCTGGCTAGTAGGGTATTTAGCATTGCAGGCATGCTAGCTGATTCATTGCTCAAAGTGACAACTTTTCATTCAGCTGAGTTTAGTGGTTTTGCAAAATCTGTAAAGTGAAGTTAGTAAAGCGCAGATTAGACCTGAAGTGAACATGCCCTTAAAGTAAAGTCACCCATTGTTTCCATAATTTTCTAGTCGGTTTAAGTTTATGAAATTGATCTAGTCTCGCATGAAGCCGTGCTGGATGCAGATTAAAAGGTTAGTTAATTTGATCCGATTTTATATGCGACAAATTTTAAATTGCTTCCCAAGCAATTACGGGAATATTATCAAATATACAGTATCAAATTAACCAAGTATCACTCACTTTGACCGACCAGAATGTGAATATAATTTTCACTGTTCAAAGTCACATCGCTAGGCTTGTTTATATCTGTTACCTAAAGTTTGTTGCTGTTGCCAGATGAACATGTTAATTTGTCTCCTGGTTGTTTGCAGAATATGCTTTCAAGGCCATCAACCAAGGTGGACTAACGTCAGTAGCAGTCAGGGGGAAGGACTGTGCGGTTGTTGTCACACAGAGAAAAGTACCGGTGAGTTGACATCAGGTTGTTTTTGTACTGCTCTGATAGTGTTAGTTCTGTGATTTTGCGTCACTCACATCCTCCTGCTCTTACAACAGGAGGTGCTTTTTTTTCTCCTGTGCAAAAATGTCAATAGCTGCAATTAAATATATTCTGTTATGTTCCTTATGTGGAACAATAACATGTGTTTTCATGGCATCTCAAGATTGTGCGAAAAAGCAAGAATATTTCTGCATTTTAAGTTTTTTTTTACCTTGTCTACTGGAATAAATGTATAATATCCATATATCCATATAATATTCATATTATAAATTAAGATTATACAAATATAATTATTGATTACTAATTATCTCCTTTCTCTCTGAAAAAGTAATTTCAAACAATGTTTTTTTTTTTTGAAGTTTGAAAGGGCAACTATAAACTAAAAAGAGTACACAAGTGCAAACTTTTTTCTGTCAGGGTGCTTCTGTCCGTGTGCTTGTCGTATTTCCAGGGAATCTGATCACGGGAGCACCATCAGGACGTATTAGTTATGTCCTGATGGTGTTCCCCATCAATACAACGCACTTCTTCCAAGATGTCCTGGATTTAACAAGCATTTAAACTGAGCACCTGCGTGGACATGTAACACTAATCATGTGACCGGTGTGGGGTTACATCCCGCATATAACCACAAATTGCTCTTCCTGGTTTGCCCTGAATGCTCATTAAATTGATAAATTAATAAAAAGAGCGGTTAAAAAAAATTGAGGAGGCTAACCAGTCTTGTGGCAACACTAATCAAACACTAAGGGTCAAATTATGATTCTTTCTTTCTTCTTTGAAACAGGACAAGCTACTGGATTCCTCCACAGTGACTCACCTTTTCAGAATAACAGATAATATTGGATGTGTAATGTCTGGGATGACAGGTAAAAATAATTGATTTGAGTTGCAGTAGTGGAGAAATCCATGATGTGAAATGTTGTCTGTTATGATTTATTAGGGTTAATTATGTTTAGCTTTTAAAATGATGATTTTTTTATCGATCCATTTCCCTTTTTTTATTTAGAAGCTGCACAGTGAGCAGCTGCGTTGCATTGTCTCCCTTTCTTTGCTTTAGTTAATTTACTTTTCAATCATCAATACTTTTTCTGTAGCCGTCCCATGTTCCTCATTTAGTTAAAACCACTCAAAAGACGATAAAGGGGAACAGTTAAGGTGAAAACCACCTTAAAATCAACCACTTCCCTGTTTTTTTAACTTCAGGTATTTTGGGGTTAAAAAAAGTTAAAACTGAAAGTTTGTGTGATTCATCATTTGATATTTCTGTTATGTTAAGTCTGTTACGTTTTTCCCATCATTGACCCTCTCATTTTCCAGTTATTTTAACTCTGAAAACTGTCATCCTATGACTATCATTTAAACGTTAAAGGTGTGAAGTACAACTATTACTATGTGACAGTTTATTGGATGCTCTTAAACAAACTGGCTCCTCTTCAATGTGCTCTGACCTCCTGCAGCTGACAGCAGGTCCCAAGTGCAGCGAGCTCGCTACGAGGCAGCCAACTGGCAGTACAAGTATGGTTATGAGATTCCAGTGGACATGCTGTGTAAGAGAATTGCTGATATTTCACAAGTCTACACGCAGAACGCTGAGATGCGACCACTGGGCTGCTGTACGTACATATTTTCTGATTTATTATCACTGATATTGTGTCGTAGTCATGTGGGGCTTTTCAATCACATAACGTGGAAAATCACACTGACTTGCATCCTGAAAGTTCATCTGGTTTTCATTTAAGCTGTATTTGGCTGGAATTGAAATTGTTGTCTTTTCACAACCCACGCCGAGCTTGTCATATCTTGTGAATCGTCACGTAAATCACAAACGCTGAAGCCACATGTCAACGTCGCTGTCGTCTTGCAGGTATGATTGTGATCGGCATGGACGAGGAGAACGGCCCCCAGGTGTACAAGTGTGACCCAGCAGGCTACTACTGTGGCTTCAAGGCCACAGCTGCTGGAGTCAAGCAGACAGAAGCCACCAGCTTCCTGGAGAAGAAAGTGAAAAAGAAACTAGACTGGACCTTTGAACAAACTATTGAGGTATTTACTGTCATGTTACGCTGACACCACACAGGTTCATAGGGGAGGAGCATGAATGGGAAAGTAACCATAAAGGTGGTTTCCAGCTGCGTGGCTACTTATTTTATAGCTGTTGTATTCACATCAAGTCGTACAATAAATGTACTGTAATCATGACCTTATCTTTCCACTAAACTGTCCTCTCTTTTTATTTTCTTCCTCTTCAACCCTTTTAGACTGCAATTTCTTGTCTGTCAACTGTTCTCTCCATTGACTTCAAGCCCTCTGAGCTAGAAGTGGGCGTTGTCACAACACAGGACGCAAAGTTCAGGTAAAGGACCAATGTCTAAGATGATTAAGCAGATATCCATAAGATGAAAATAGCGAAATAAATACAGATCTATTTTTTTTTTATTAAAGAAATTTTGTGAGGATGTGAGAATGTAATTAGTATCAGACAGTGTTATTTTTGCCTTCATTTAGCTTTCTGTTTTTATACACATTGGAGCTAGTTATGTGTCACCGAATGACAAGTCTCATTCACTCTGGTTTGTTCGGGATTGGTGCTACTCGATCGGTGCTACTCAACAAGTACTAAACAAGTAATGATTGTTGAGTATATAAACCATACATTCCCACAGCATAAGGACATTGACTGAGATCACTCAAAGATAATATTTTTGATCATATGGGGCACAGAAAAGCTTCAGATACGAGCAAAAGTTGAAGCTTTCCGCATCAAAGACAAATTTAAAGCTATTTTCTCTGTGAATTAGTTTATCAGTGACTTGATATAGTTTTAAGCGAGAGACTTAAAACAGATATGACATATGAATGTCGTGTTTATTTATGTCTTTTTCCCCCTGCAGGATTCTGACAGAGACAGAAGTTGACACCCACCTGGTGTCCCTGGCTGAGCGAGACTGAGCAAGAGAGACGCGTCACCTGTTGGATTAAGTTAGCATGATAGGATTTGCAGCTCCCAGATGGAGACCGGTGTTATCTTTGCTGTACATTTACCCCACTATTTCATTCAACAATAAAAAAAAAATTTTTGGAGTAAAATAGCCGTTGTCCTTGTTATATTTTACAGTTTTTATTGTAGAGCTGGTGATTTGTTCTCGCTCATGATGCTGTCTGAATTTTTTTATTATTGTTTTATATGTTTTTTAACCTGTGATCATGAAAACGAGTTCCTTTGTCTCATCTGCAGTGTTTTAATCTGTCAGTTGAATTAAGCAGCAGGGGAAATGGAACATGAGCGGGTGCAGAGCTCGACCTCCGCGCTTCCTGTTGTGGCTCTGTGCACTAAAAGTCATGTGACACACAAAGGTGCTGTGAAGAGGTTATTCTACTACACAGTGGAGGATATAGACTAAATTAGACCTAAATTCCCCTTTTCACGCACCTGTTGTGTGTCAGACATAGATTACTGCAGTTCAGCGGATACACTTGATTTTAACAATGGGCTGTAGTGGTTTGGGGGGGGTGTCAGCTCAGCATTGAAAAGACTTCGTCATCAGCATTTGATCAGAAATTGTGTTAACGTGTCATCATCCAGTCATTCTTTGTTGCTTTTAGATAACTTCCCATCAGCCCCATCGCATCCGCTCTCATCTCCCTGTTGTCTTTGTTTCTGCGGCTTGTCCAATCGGAACCAGAGACACATCCAGCCGAAGTGTCACCCCGTTTTAAAAGTGTGCGGGACTTTTCACTTAGATTAACGTTGACATCTCTCCTGTAAATTCCAGTCTCCTTAAGAAACAACAGGCTGCTCACTGGGCCTTGGAAAATCCCTCTGCGGTTCCACAGGGTTAAAGATTACAGCCCTGAGGACATTTACAGCCATTAAACACTATCAGTGACACATTCTGTGATTAAGTGTGGACTCCAGCTTTACTTCATATTGGCACTAGTTCTGGTAATTCCTAAGTGTGAAAATCCCAACTGGTGCTGGGTTTGATTTCAACACAGCAGTCGAAATACTCAATAAGTAAATTCCGTCAGGCCAAAATTTCCTTGGTATTTCTACCCCGGTGCTGTAGTTCCAGGGCGGGGCGGAATATATAAGTACATTATGCTGCCCTTGTTCTGCCCAGGGACTTTCAGTACAATGACTCAGAGACCCGGTGACCTCGCCCCAACAAGGAAATCCCAGACTGTTCCAAGAGGCCGAGTGTGATGGTTTTAGTCTGTATCTTTCAGAAGTCTGGGTGATGACTCTCTGCCTTGTCACTCTGTGTCGGTCAAAAACCCCTGCAGATTTTACAATGTGGGAAGAGTCATCACAGCTCTGAGGGCCGAGTGGAGAAAACACACCAGTACCAGCTCTTCATATTCATAGAAATATTTTTATTCTCAGCGTTTTTGTTGTTAATAGTGCTTAAATTCACACACCATACAGTATCTACAGGTACAAAAATAATATCTCTGCATTTACAATATATTACAAGTCTGGTATATACACATCAATATATATTTTTACAGTATAGAGAAAGACTATATGGAGGTCATGGTCTTGCTGGTTTGTGATTCTTGGCACAGAGTTCTGTGACCCGGACTGGCTTTGACCAGAGTTGACACCATCTTCATTCATGTTTGTGATCCCGGGAGCCAGCGCAGGTGGACCGGACGAGGGGGCAGGTACTGACACGCCCCTCTTTGGGTGCCGCAGACAACCCAGTAGCAGCTTCACTGTCATCTTTACCATCAGCAGAGGGACGGTTCTGTTTACTTTCCGAACTTTATGTCGTCATACGGCTGTAGGAGAAAGATATAAAAAAGTTAGGAACATATATCCTATATTCCTTCGCAATTTCTAACCTTTGTTATTAATGAGTAGCCTCATAATGCTGCGGTACTGACTCAGGTACTGACCTCATCTTCCGACATGTCCAGATCATCCATATCATTGTCATCTGATTCGCTGTCAGGCAGCTCCCTCAGCTCCTGTGCCGTCTTCTCATACAGCTGGCACCGGATGTTTTCATTCTCGCGCCCGTAGGTGAGATGGTACGGCGTGAAGCCGCCATAGTTCAAGCAGTTGACGTCGGCGCCGAGATCAAGGAGGCAACGAACGAGCGCAGGGTTCTGGAGATCCACGGCCAGGTGAAGAGCCGTCCGTCCGCTGCACTGTTCCTACAGGAAGCAATGTGAGAATCTTAGTTTGGTTCCTGGATGTGACTATTTTGCATCTGTATGATATTTTGCATAAAAATGGTGCTGGCAGCTTTCACGCCAGAGACAGTGACACCTACCTGTGCGTTGATGTCTGCACCCAGCCGAACAAGGTTTTCCACCAATGAAATGTAGCCGTTGACAGACGCCAAGTGGAGGCAGTTATGTCCTGAGGAGAAAAAACAACCAGATTCAATAATCAGCCACTGCCAGAAAAACACAGAATATATATATATATATATATATATATATATATATATATATGTGTGTGTGTGTGTGTGTGATCCTTTTTTTTAGTCCTTACCGTTGTAGTTGGGGAAGGACACGATGGAGGTGAGGTGGCGCTGGCAGTTCTGGGTGATGACGCTGAAGCAGGCGAGGGAGCCCCTCTTACAGGCGATGTGCAGAGCCGTGTTCCCACTGTTGTCCACCAGCCGCGGGTCACAGCCGCCCTTCAGGAGCTTCTCCACCAGCAGGGGCTGCTCTGTGATCACAGCTAGATGGAGCGCAGTCTGGAGAGAGGACATTTACACAGGCATTTAAACTTTCTGAACGAGCCGCGGAAGAGAAGAGCAGATCAGTGAGTCTGTGATTGATCTTTGGTTGCTACCTGTCTCTGGTGGTTCTGCAGGTCCAGGAAGGGGTGACTGTGAGACAGCCGGATCATCTGGAGGGCATGCTCAGTGGCTTCATGAATGATGGCCAAGTGGAGAGGCCTGTGAGGAGGAGGAGGGGGAGGGAGGGTTAGTTAAAATAATGATTTTCTAAACAAAACAATAAAAAACGCATGGAGGAAGTGGTTCCAGCCCAGTCAGGGAGAACAAAGCCTGAGCAGTGGAGCGTTTCGCAAGAGTGGAGTTTTGTCGGGTTATTTCCACCAGTTGTGGCTTGACACATCTGATGCTTTATCAGTTACTGGCACACAGCCAGGGACTTTCCTGAACGCAACGCGCACTTTAGCGCCGCCCAGACTGCGCTCTCGGCCAAACCACACACACACGCACACGCACACTGAGTACACACTGTGCTGCACGCGCACCATCACGCGCTTTTAAAGCGCCCCCCCTTATTTTCAACTGCAACTTTCCGCACTTCTGCAACTTTTCTTCTCGTTGCACTGTTTTTTTTATTTGACAAATTCCAACAATCTGCGCGCAACAAAAAAAAAAACAATGCGCCGAATCTTGACTTTATTGTGCGCAAATCAAATCTTGCAAGTGCGCAACTGCGGCGTATGGATGATCAACAAGAGGCCTCACTTACGTGTCACCGTCCTCGGTCACCGCGTTTCTCCAAGGCTCGTATTCCGGCGCGTGCTCCTGCCTGGTCACGGCCATGTCCTCGAAGTCGCTGACCAGCTCGTCGTCCTTCAGGGAGTCCAGGCCGCTGTCGAAGCGGTCCTCCTGGCACGGCAGCATCTTGCCCTGTTTGGGCCCCACGCTGTCGAAGTTATAATCCATTTGGCTGTGGTTGGATACTCCGTGGCTGGATAGTCTGTGGATGTCCATAGCGATGCGCGAGGCGGAGCGGCTGTGTGTCGATCCTAAGGTCAGGGCAGAGTGGATGCGCTGAGGGAGGCGCACGCGGGTTATGTGCGCCTCCCTCAGCTGGGCGGAGCCTTGGCGGGGATTTCCACTTGACTTAGAAGCAGAGGGAAATCACACGGTGCTGTGCGCTGGTGAGAAAAATTCCCCCCTCCCCCCAGATACTCAGAACGAAAACTCGTAGTTTCCTATTCAACACCTATTTTCACCTGTTATGTAGGTTAAGGGCCATGGTTTCCTGCAGTGAATGAGGGAGCTGATGTGCATGAATGGCAGAGACAGCCCCGCGCTGGCTCTTCAAGAATTCCCTTCTGCACCGGGGGAAATATCTGCACAGGTTTCCGCGTCACACGTTTGGCCCCAGTGGCCACATTTGAATTAGTTGCGAAGTTTCCAATATTGCACATGAAACAACCTATAGCCCAAGCCTACACCACTAAGCCCACTGTGTTCATCATGCAGCGGCTGTGAAGCCTGTGCAAGAGACAAATGTCATTTTTGCTGCAAAGCCCCAATCATGTCATTTCTTCATCTCCACACACACACACACACACACACACAAATGCTACAAAACATATAGAGAAATGTTTCATAATTTATTTTGTAATTATAATAATAATACGTGAACAATTTGCAAGAATAGTTGCAAAACTAAAAAAACACACGCATTTAATATATGCATGTTCTATTTATAAGTTTGTGTATATATACATATTATTATAATGCAGTGGTTATTGTTCTGCTTAAAATGTGCATTATATGTCGTAATTATATACTTCTACAGTTTATTAAAAAAAAACAACCTTGAGCTGCTAATTATGTTCCATTGTTCTAAAAGAATCCAGGTTAATTACATATATGGTCACTGATTAGAGAAGGCTGCAGGATTTCCACACTTGTTGTTGTACACAGTTACAGGGCAGAGTGAATTCACACAGTGCCGTGCAGAGGAAGAGGGGAAGATTCTGAAGTTTCCTCATGGAGACTCCCTTATGAAAGCAGCACCGTGTGTTCCAGAATAGGAGGTTCCGGACTTACCCATCAAGCACTGCATGTTTTAACACACCTCTGGAATTAATGTAACACATAAACCAGCTTTTATCCAGGAAAACCCAGCGTTAGGTCATAAAGAAATGCCTAAGTCTGCTTTGCTGACTTTTGGTAGGAAGTTTGAATTATTTCCTGCATTTTGACTGTGGCTTTTATTTCTTTTTTATTTCTTTACTTTTGTTGCTTTTGTTCCACTGTTGCGCTGATGCACCTCTTATGAAAGGAAATTCCTTCTTGTTTCGCAAGACGGTGCGTGACAGACTTACCTGTCTGTGCTCCCCTGACATTTAAGATAATTTTCCCAGGGATCACTTGTGTTTACATTGTGAAAAGGAGACTTGAGGAAAACATAGCAACAGTAACCAAGAGCCATGAAGCTATCACACCTTTGTGGGATGATACTCAGTGTTGATTACGCTATACAAACCGCATACACACACACACACACACACCCTGCAGGGCTCTGATGTCACTCTGTGGCAGACAAACATCTCTCGTACAATCACTCACCATGTTCTGTGTGTGATGTTCTGTGTCTATGTCTTGAATTCCACACATACTTTAATCTCGGCCATGTACCAAAATCAGGGGACAAACTGTTCTTGCCCTGTGTTTTTGCATGTTTTGCCAGGTTTGTGCGCTCGTGTCTAGATGTGGTCAGACGTTCACCTCATTTGGTGAACACTGGGACTTCCACTTTACACGTCCCGGAGTATTTTTTATGAAGCCATTCAAGTGCTCTTGCCTACACTTGCCATTTGTTTACTTGTGGTTGCTATGGGCAGCAGTCACTAAGGGAGCAGTGACGCCAGTTCATTGCTGAGCACAGTACATTGCCCTCTGTCTGCGTGTTGGTGAAGCAGCACTTGCCTAAGCCAGGGAGGTGCCTGAGGGGGCATCGCACCCTGTCACTGAGAAGCTGAGGTCATGAAACTGTTGCATTGTCTCCAGTGACCACCCTACACCGACCTCACCCTGCACTCATCAAAGAAAAAAGGTGGGCCGTTGAATTTTTTGGAATTCGTCATAGTCAGTTGCCAGTTTATTAGGTACCACAGCTCATCATAAACCCATGGTGGTTACAGTGTATGTGTATCTATCCTCACTCATATCAAAGGGGTTGACAATATATTTTTGAACACATATTTTATAATATGTCAAAGGTGGCAGACGGTTCCTGGTTCAAATCTTGGTTTGGCTGAGGGTCTTTCTGTGTGGAGTTTGCACATTCTCCATGGACATTCTCCAGGTACTCCAGCCCCCTCCCAAGCATGAATGCTTGTTTGTCTATGTATGTTGGCCCAGTGACAGGATGGTGTACCCTGCCTCCCACCTAAAGTCAGCTCTGATTGGCTCCAGCCCTCCCTGTGATCCCCAAAGGATAAACCGTTACAGATAATGGATGGATTATGTATGATGGCTTAATATTGTTAAATATAAGAATTAAAACCAATACATTACTATATATGAATAATTTAAATGAATTACTAAACTATGTTTTTAACAATGGAACTATTGTTATTTACAGTATGTGTGTGTATGTGTGATTTTTCATGCTTCCTGTGAACCAGAAGTCACTGGGTTCTTTTGTGTATAGGCTGGAATTGAATGTTGCGTCAGTACCTTGTATCTGAGACCTGCACTGAGGTCAGGTGTCTGAAAATAACTTCAGCTTCCCAGATGTGTGACTGTCACATATGACAACTTCCCTCCTGTTTCAGGAGGAAGCATTCGCTGCGTTATTACAGGAATCACTCACTGGACACTGAACCTGCCACTCAACCTTCAACTCATCCATTTCATGTGTGGGCCCAGTGACACAGCACTTCTCCACCTAGAGTTTACACCAACTACACCCACGCTTTGTTTTCACAATGCGTGGCTTGATGTAAGGAGGAGTATTTTAGTGTGACAACTTCACACACTGCTCCTTTCCACAGCCTGTGTTATAGTAAGCCATGCTCACTGTTTCATGGTATGAGTCAGGCTGTTTCTTTGTCACAGGCTTCGCCACGAGCGTAGTTTATGGAAGAAAAACATTTTATATGGTTATTATCTCATTTAATCACAGGGTACTGTGATATGACTTCAGCAGTTGACATAAATGAATAAATATCCAAAACAAGCCATTGAGTTCAGTCAGTGAGTTTAAAGGAAAAGACCATTAAAGGTCATGAATCTTGTGAGTTTCCCACAACAAATGAAATAACTTCTATACCTTACGAAAGATTAAAGTTTCCCCCCGACAATAATATTTTAGGTTTATGGAATTCTGATGGTTTGAACGGTGGGAAAATAAATAGTTTCAACATCTTTCTCATGCTGCGGCTTCTTAAAGAGCGACTGAAGTCCTGAGAGAGGTACTGACTGAAACCTTCAAACCGAGGTGAAGCACTCTGACGTCCTCCCCTTTGTCGACTTGGTTTCGCGCTGAATGTGCAAATGCATATTTTTTCGGGGAAACGTGGGTGCTTTACGGAGAAGGGGTAATACCTTTATTTCCCTCCCCAGGCATTCCCACGGTGTTATACATGAATACATACACAAAGGAATTATTGAATGCAATGTGATCCCGTGTCCTACTGCCCTAATGCCTCAAGGTATCTATCAAGATCAGATTATCACTATCAGGTTCAGAACTGAGTCTCACAGCAGCATGGTAACATATTAAAGGTTCAGTTCAACCAGTTTTTGAAAAAGAAAAAGAAAAAGGATGACACTCGGCAAGTGAGGCTATAATAATATTTCCCAAAATATCTCCTGTATAAAGTTCATCTTTAAGCACGTATATGCGAGTGGAGACGGTGCATTAGAGATGATTGTATATTAATGAGCCTTGTAGGCCTTGCATACCTGCATGGACAATCAATGGCAATTTGATGCAAAAGTGAAAGGTGTTTTAACATGATCATTAAATCTGAAAGCAGAATGCTAATATCAGGCAGTTGCATACTTTGCATGATCTCCAAGTCAAATATGTGCTGCGGAATACCGAATGAGCCGGAGATACTCAAGGGATTTTTTTGATGAGGGATTTATTAGATGAAATCAAATGTAGTGGGTACCCTTGTGGTGCAGTGGTTGGCATTTCACTTCCGTTGATTACATATCACAGCGCTGTCTATCATGTGACTGCACAAAATGTTGGACTGACAAATATTCCAGGCCGCAGAGACACATTTTTTCTCCACTTGCAGTCACGGAACTGAAGGAAGAAAATCTGCCCTTCACCATTAAGCTGTTCCTGTGGATTTTTTAGGTCTCTTCTTCACTGCCTCATGCGGAACTTGATTGATTGACCATTGTGTCAGCCGTCTCCAGTCTGGACCGTGTGAGACATTGAGAAAAAGTTCAGTATTATGAAATAAACCACAAGGACAGCTCAGATTTTCTGATATAGCACAATCCACTGCACCCTTAAACACAAATCCGAGCAGCAAAGTTTCCTGACACACTTACAGCAGTCTGAGTTTGACACACCACGGAAACAGTGAGACTACGAGACGAACCGCAAATCAGATGCACAAATCTCTCACTTTAACATGCTCATATGTAGTTTTGCATATTTGTGATGTTGAAAGAGACTCTTTGTGTTTTTCCCACCATCAGCTCGTGTGACAGCTACATCTGTCTTTAAGTTCATGCTCTATATGGGTTTATTTTTGCTTTTACAGCTATGTAACTCAAAAAGCCAGAATTTATGTTCCTTAATTATTCAGATGCTCCTTTTTTAAAGTCTTCCCTTATTCATAAAACAAATGATCTGTTTTATATTATGTTCCTGTAGTGAGTCCAAAAATTTAATAGTTTTTTTTTAGTCATAGTATTTTATTCTGTTGCAGCAGCAGAGTTACAAACAATTGTTTTAGTCTCCTGTCAGAGGTCTTTGTCGCACTCCTGTGGTGTAATAATGAATTGCAGAGCCTGATGTTTCAAGCTCTTCTCTTGGAGAAGAAGAAGAAGAAGAAGAAGAAGAAGAAGAAGAAGAAGAAGAAGAAGAAGAGATACTTTATTTTATCCACACAAACGGGGAAATTCTTCTCTGCATTTTTACCCATCCACACATATATGAGTACATTCTTGTGAAATAGACAGGAGTACATTACACACAGCACACACACATGCGGAGCAGAGGGCCAGCCAATGAAGGAGCCCGGGGAGCGATGTGGGGTTAAGGGCCTTGCTCAAGGGCCCAAGGTGGTGGACAAATGGTGGCGCCTCTCCCAATTTCCAGCCAATCCGGGATGCAAACCGGCAACCTCACGTACCCAGGCTGCCCACATGCATAGTGTCAACTACAACACAATACTTTTGTGACTAAAAACAACAGTGGTTTGTTGACGGAAGTCACTGTGCTTGTAGACAACAGAAGAGTTCTATAGCCTCCATCAGTTCTTCACTCTGTCCATCACTGCCAGGCAGCTGTCACAGCTTGTGGGCCCCGGGCTGCTTCACTCATCTTCCAGTCAGCTAGCAGTGGCCCTCCAGCACTGTTTCAACATATCCCCTGCAGCTGTACAGGGTATGATCACAGTGAAGACCTCCTGTCTGCGTCCAAGCACTCTGATGGATGCACTGACAACATCCATCTATTATCTTTACTATTTATACTGTGAGGGTCTCAGGGGCAGCTGGAGCCAATCCCACTCTGAATGACTTTGACTGACAGTTCTCCAGGAAACATACCCACACAAACCCATACAGAGTAGAATAGAATAGACATATTTCACTGAGCCACACAGGAAGTTTGGGGGAAAATATATATAAATAAAAAATATATTATATACTGAGAAAATATTCTGACAGCATGGAATGAAAACACATTTAGTAATTTAATAGAGGAAGAACAAATACACAGATATGCAAATAAGGAGGTTAAAAATAAATAATGCTAAGTAAAATAAAATCTAATGATACCTATACACATTTTTTTTACAGTTAGGTGAATATTCTTTTTTCAATTGATTACAACAGCTTTTATACTTCCCCACAGTCACCTCTGTTTCCAGTCAACCACATGGAGTTTTTAACTCAATTGTCCATTTATTTCTTTGATATAGTGAAATAATAAAAAATGCAGTTGCTGAATATTCTGTCTGTTCTATACTGTATATTTGAGTCAGATCTATTTTTATGTCCATATTACATTACATTACACATTATTTTTATTCATGGGAAGGTCATTATTGACATTCTTTCCGTTGTTAAAGGGTTTAACCCATATGAAACTACATCCAGTATAAAGAATAATGTGGCGTAAATGAGAATAACATTGACATAAAGCATAAGAACAAACAACGTTAAAAAGTTTAATAAACTACAACTCCCTAAAATCCTCCTGTGGCAATTAGTTCATTAGTTCCAAGCTCTGATTGGACAGATTCAGCAAGGCCTCTCCTCATTGGCTGACGGTGGCCATGTTTGCATTTCCAGCTGTCTAGATGCGGACTAGCTAACCGGTTAGCTCACCGAGTAACATTTGCCTTTCTTTGGCTCGGGGTCAGATTAACGAACAGCTGTGCCACCCCGTTAACACCAGCTTGTTGTAACGCCGTGATGCCGGTTCACTCCCGGGAGAAGAAAGAAAGTAACCACGACGAAATGGAGGTGGACTTTCCCGAGCAGGACGGCAGCAGCACGGACGAGGAGGACACGGTTAGCTCGTCCGTGTCCGACGATGGAGACAGCTCTGGTGAGGAAAACAGGCCTTAATATCCAGCACACAGATAGCTTATTCAAACTCTGTTACCCTGACAGAATTAGTTTTGTGGTTGCTGTTAAATATGAGCTGATATTTTTGACTAGGCAGGTGTTGTTTCACTGTGGAGCACAGGTGCTAGGATGTTTGTTGATATGAAGGTAATGCCATGTGTTGATGTAAACAGAGATGGATGATGAGGACTGCGAGAGGAGGAGGATGGAGTGTCTGGATGAGATGACCACCCTGGAGAAGCAGTTCACTGACTTGAAGGAGCAGTGAGTTCATCCATATTGTTTTCATTAAAATGTGGCTACACTACTATGGTGTGAGCCAGAGGCTCAGAATGCTCACACCATCATGTGTCACTGGTAAAATGATGTCATGATTTGAAAATGTCTTCAATTTTAAATTGTCAACCCTGACAAATGGTTTGAGGAATCTCAGTCTGGAAAGATGAGAGGTGCCCTGACCAGAAAGAGCCGAGTCATGTGATTACTCCCAGATATTTTTATTATATTCCTGCGTATGACTTTAGTGGTTACTGTGCTTCAATGCACTGTTTTCACTGCCTTGAAATCAAAGTCACCACAGCTGCTGCACTCAGTAATATGAAATTACTACTGTACTTTGTGGTGCTGCTTAGATTGTACAAGGAGCGTCTGAGCCAGGTGGACATCAAGCTGCAGGAGGTCATGGCTGGCTGTGCCCAGGAGTATCTGGAACCACTAGCCAACCTGCAGGAGAACATGCAGATCAGAACCAAAGTGGCAGGTGAGTCAGTGTAATCCTTTACAAGCTGAGCCGGACCTGATCGCCGCACCTGTTCATATGTCAGAGTTTGAAATATTTAATGGGATGGGTTATGTTAGTCCATCTTTCTTATCTTTCCTGTTGGCTGCCTCCAGGTTGATTGGTATGATGTACTGTTTGTTGCAGGGATCTACAGGGAGCTGTGTTTGGAGTCAGTGAAGAATAAGTATGAGTGTGAGATCCAGGCAGCCTGTCAACACTGGGAGGTGAGGAGCCAACATTTCAGTAGATCAACGCAGGACATTCACTGTAGCTTTGGCTGTTGGGATGTGGCTACAGTATACACGACCTGCACTAAATTCACACCCAGTCAGTTAGCTGTGATGATTTTCTGTCCTCCAGAGTGAGAAGTTGCTGCTGTTCGACACTGTGCAGAGTGAACTGGAGGAAAAGATAAGAAGACTGGAAGAGGACAGACACAGTATTGACATTACCTCAGGTACCAGCTCCAGGTTTCAGCCACCTTTTAGTCAATAAAATGCCAAATCCTGTCAATAATGTGATCCTAAACATCACTGTTAGCCACTGTCCACAAACCCCAGAATATTTGGCTACACTGGTAAGAAATAGAAAAGACATTCCTTGCATTCATTTGCCGTAAGCAGGAGTTAGTCATTATTTGATATGTCCATTAAACAATAAGTGTGCTAGTTAATTTCAGATGATATATTAATTGATTATTTAGTATAATACTAACACACCCAAACAAGGTTCAGGTGTGTTATATTAAGTGTTAATTGTTTTCCAGAGCTGTGGAACGATGGATTGCACTCACGAAAAAACAAGAAAAAAGACCCGTTCTGCCCGGTCAAGAAGAAGAAGCCCGTTGTTGTGTCTGATATCCTTTGTCTCGCCTTTGTCATATTCCTCCCTCGAGTCATTTGCACCACATGTTGCTGCAGCTTCAGTGTCTCACAGTTACAGACAGATACTTCCTCCCACTCCCTAAAGTTTTTTTTTCTTAACCTCTCTATTACGGCCTTATATTGTTTACATGCTGCAAGATCTGGATATTCTTGAAGACTGGACTGCAATAAGAAAGGTATTGTTTTGAGAGTGGACGCACTAGTCAACTACTAATTGCATTAATGTTGATGTTAAGTTGTGATCGTTTCAATTTGCTCCCCCTGCAGGCGATGGCATCACTGGGGCCACACAGGGTGAAGGTGGATGGTAAGAGTTTCTTCTTCTTTTTTCAAATATATTTTGTTCTGTATTGCTTTAACCTCACCCTGCCCTTAGTCACATGTTCCCGTCCCTGTCTCCACCTCACCCTATGTGTCCTCCTCCTCTTCTTCCTCCTCCTCAGTCCCAGCAGTCAAGCCTGACAGGCATCATCATGTGGCACGCTCTGAGGACGGTCAACTTTTTTACGACAACCAATGGTACTGCAGGGGACAGGCCATCTGTATCAACAGGAAGGACGAGTACCCAACAAGGTGTGTGTTTGTGTGTGTGGGGGGGATTTACTGAGGAGTAGGTCATTCTTCAGGTGTACAGCATTACAGTGATAACGCTAGATGGCGGTTTCAGTCATCTGCATGTGCCTGATGCATTGTCTTGGGCGGTCATGTGATGGCCTTGTTTTTTTCATTAATAGAAATGATCATGATCATTTTAACGAGAGAACAATGGATATTTGCGAAAGTAATAGTGAGTTCATTTTATTCTCTTTGTGCGTCCTGCCCTGTGTGTTGTCATGACGAGACACGCACTGAATGGAGGGAATTCAATAACATTAATGAACAACCTAGCTGAACACCTATAGGAGATAATACATCGGGGGATCTCAGTGCTACAGAAAAGTGGAGGAAACCTTTATGATGGTTTCTCCTTTTTATTTGAGGTGTGTGTGTGTGTGTGTGTGTGTGTGTGTGCGTGTGCGTGTGCGTGCATGTGTGTGTGTGTGTGTGTGTGCGTGCGTGCGCACGTACATAGTGTCTTCATTGTGGCAAGTCTCATCTCCTCTCCTGTGTAACACTCTTGTTTCTTGGAACTTCCATTATAGTGAATCAATCAAAAGCTGATTCCACCAGTTGTATCTCATGGCTCTCCAGTAATGACAGAGTTGTTGTAATAGCATGTGATCATTATTTACAGATCTGGCTGTTCATAGTTGCTGTGTCATTAATTTATCACGTGGTCTTGTAAACCTAATCTCAGCATTAAGGCAAACATCAAGCGCTGGGAGGGAAGCATGTTTGTGCGTGTGTGTGTGCGTGTGCGCGTGTGTCTGTGTGTGCGTGTGTGTGTGTCTGTATGTGTTTTCTGTGCAGACATATCATTCATGCATCTGTCAAATCCTAAAGCATTGTTTTTCAGCCTGATCAGAAGTCATTCTTGTGGTAGTGACATTTCATGTTGTTGTAAAAATATTTATATTTCATTCTGTGTTTCTGTCGCGGCCTGTTTGAACGGATGAGGGAAATTTCAAGCTCACGCCTCTACACTGATTTTGTAGAAGATGGTTTGCGAAGTGGGTCAGTGGTTTTTCTTGGCAGTAACATTGTTCTGTTTATGTGTCACACAGTGCCATCATCACCACAATCAACAATGATGAGGTGTGGTTCAAACGACTGGACGGCACCAAGTCAAAGCTGTACATCTCCCAGCTTCAGAAAGGCAAATACACAATCAAGCACTCATAAAACCACTCTGACGTCCGCACAAACGCACACATAGAGTAAAAATGACCATCGTCTCTGCCTCGTTTCCATGTTGTATCTTTCTACATGCTTGCCATATGTACAGTACATATGTACACAAACATCTTATAAAGATGTTATTCTCAGCCTGACAAATACAGACAGACACACAACTCAGTTGACTCGCTCTGTAAGTAACAAATAAGAAAGGAACGAATATTAATTGACCCTTTTAGAGGATGGTCGTCTTTGTAAATATGTATATGTATGTTGATATTATCGACAAGGCCGCAAAGTGTCATTCTCTCTGGAACGGAGATCAAGTGCTGCTAAGAAAAAAAAAAAAAAAAAACTAAGGGAGAAAAACCAGAGCAGTAGCGAACTGTGAAGCTCAGTCGGTGCCTTTCTGAGACAAGACAATGCCTCGGCTGATTTTGGGGAAAAAAAAGAAATGTCTTGAACTATCAATGCAGTGAAGCCTTACTCTGTACTGGTACTGTTAGCACCAGGAGGACTGACGCGGGTCAATGAACGAGTGTGTGAAAAACCCCGATCCAGGTGAGGATCCAGCTGTTAGACTTGAATTTCATGCTCCACAGAGCCTAATAAATTTGCATTAACATCCCCAGGGTTTGGAAAAAATGTTTGATTCAGTCAAGAAAGAAAAAAAATGAACAATGGGTCAATATGGAGACGGAGAATGATTAATCAGTTTTAAGTAAATGATTGTGAACATAATGAGGTAAAAGTATTCTTCAAGAACACCCCGGGGTTGGTTGAAACCCACTTGGGGAGTCCCTGTATTTAATGATCTCTTGATGTGTTGATGTTTCAGTGTAATTTTACTAGTACGACATTTTTAAGTTCAAATCAAGGCCAGCTCCGTTAACAGAGCCTGAACGTGCAGAAATGGGAGATGCCCTGTATATAGGGATGACAATGTATATTGTGTTAAGTTCACTGTGATGTTTCTCTTCTGTCTCTCATCACGTTGCCATGTGTCTGATGGTGCCTAGGACTTCATTTTTAGAATATTTTCCATAAATGCTATGATTGTGACTCCCTAGGTGACATTGCCTCCATTGTTGCTTTCTGTGAGGCACGGTTGCCAAGTTAGCATCACCCATCAAGTGACGATTGCTAAGCTGATGAAAAATATGCAAGTTTGACCTATACCAGAATATTCCTTTGAGGCAGGATCCTAAAAAAAAGGTGGACTGTACAAGTTTCGGGTGCATTTCTCTGAAACGGAATCAGATCTGTAATCCGTGGTGCCATTTTTCATATGTTTTGTTTGTGTCTTCTATGAATAAAATAGCTAAAAGGATCTTTTGTGAAGTACTGAGGTGCGAATGTTACAAAGTATTTCTTGTTCCCCTCTCCTCGTTGTTGTTCCCCTCTCTACTGTCACTTCTCTTTCTCCTGTTCCTCTTTGTCTGCTTCTTTGCTGTCAGTCAAACTGCTCCTCAGCACTGATGTGTGAACAGTAGCAAGAGAAAGCAAGGTGAAGCCATTGTTTATAGTCCGACCTACGTTAATGACCTTTGTTTAATGAAGGGGATCCTGCTTTTTGTTGTCTTTGTGTCCTTTGCCTTACAGTCTCAGCTTTGCATAAAGTCAATATTTCAAACTTTTACCTGACAGTAGTATTGTACCGAGAGGTATTTGTAATACTGTACCATAAATACGAGGAAAGCAGTGGGGTAGAGTTTTGTTTTTAATGGAGCATGGTTGTATTTTCTAGGAAGAGGTAAGAAGAAACCTGTGCCAATGTGCCAATGCATGAACATATGATTAAACAATAGTTTGTAGTATTGGAAGAGTCCATCTTGGATGCAACTGATGCATAAGTGAGCAGAGGTTCTTAATTTGATGATATCTTTGTTTTTATTGTACTGGAGAAGCCTTTTCTCCCTTTCTAGCAACAGAAAACCAGGATGTCTGTGCGTCCATGTGACCACAGCTTGAGCCATACTCATTTCTTTTATTTTGATCTAAGACCCGTGAATGAAAGAAGAGAAATCTCGGTTTTTCCAGAGAACCTTATATCCTATTGGATTTAGCCTAGCAGGCACAAAAAAGCCCAGATAAAATCTTATATAATACTCCAGTGCACAAAGCCAGGAAAGTCCCTGACACTGCTTTACCCAAAGTCACCCCTGTGGTTTGCTGGACCCTGATTACACCTAACAAAAAAGTGTGTGTGTGTGTGTGTGTGTGTTGGGGGTCTTATTTGGAAGAAAAACGCTGAGCTGGATCTATTTGATAATGGCTCTGAGCTCTGCTGTGCTGTTCAACGCTTCCACTCCTTATTTCTGCCAGAGGGCCACTCACTAGATTAAAACCACACGCTAATCGATTTCTGTATCTGCACTGATAATCACGTTCTCGCCCCCCCCCTCCTCACTGTGAGTCTGTCATGGTCGTGTGCGGTAGAACCACTGCAACCCCTGATTGATCTATTGGGAATAACAAGAAAGGGATCGATCGAAACTGCTAAGTCGTTGAAAATCCCCCTCTAGATAAGATTTTTAATCAGATCTGGGTTTGTTTGCAATCATTTACTGTATTCACACTTGGTAAAAAAAAAAAAGTATGTATTTTCTAGATTGTAATTTCTAAAAATTTGCCAGGGACATGTTGTACATCCCACGTGCATTACCACTTTATGACCAGAAGGTGTCAGTAGAGCTCCACAGAGGACAGTGCTTCTACACTAGATGGGAGGAGGGAGGTCGTTTATGAATCTGGGGCACACAGCTACTGAAGCCTTCCAGCTGATGAGAGAAAGAGAGAGAGAGAGAGAGAGAGAGAGAGGATGAAGGCTCAGATGTATCACAGCTTGCTGGCCACGTCTGGTCCTGCAACACAGAGTGGGGGGTGGGGGTTGCCAATCAGAAGCAGAGTCCAGCAAGCGACAGGTCTGTGTGTCTCTGTTCATGCTGTCTGGTGGCATGAAAAACTGTCCCACTGCCGTGTTGACCTCTGCTCTGGAGCTCCTCCTTGAATCTGCAGCACACACTCCTCCCAGCAGGCCCATGCATCCGGTCATGTCATGGACCCGCTCAGATATGGACGAGTGAGTGAGAGAGAGAGAGAGAGAGTCCCTCTTTGTTCCCCGTCTCACTGCGTTTCTAACGATGCTGGCTGATTCTGGTTCTCGCCCCTCTCGGAGGTTCAGGGCGGTTCTGTGGTGGTGCTGCTGCCACTGTGATGAGTCAGCTCCTGATGGATGAGAGGAGCTGGCCCATCTTCAGGCCCATCTATACTTAATGAGTAACCAGAACTGGAGGGTCATTGGGACGTGTTTACTGCAACACTGGGGCTAATTAGACCGTGAAAGTGTCACACTGTGCTAAATTACTTATATGCGCGGGCCCCTCTGTGTGATGCTCACGTGTGGCTGTGTGTGTGTGTGTGGATTACTCTGCATATGTGTATGTGTTGTGAGTCAGGGCTGTGTGCGGGTGTGTAACTTTGCTGATTGTGTAAAAGAATACATCCATAAGTTCACATTAAAAGGGATGAGGCGAGCTGCATGGTGAAACTCCAGTGGACAGTGGTACCTGGTATCATCTCGCTCCTACACAGAACAAAGCAGCATCGTCGCGTCCAACACACTTATGTGCAGATTGTGAAATCATGACCTGATGACTGAGACCCTGGTACAGCACGATGATGTACAGCAGTGGACTAGTGACTACTTCTGTGCAGAACCCTCCCTCCTGTCCAGTGGACAGTGAAGGTCCGTTTCCATGTGGGGATGCTCTGTTCATATCCCCTGGAAGAGGGAGAGATAAAAAATGCATCATCTGTGCCGTGTGTGAGTTTTGGCTCGATGTGCACTGTGCAGCATGTCTCCCCCACTCTGTGGATTGTGTTGTTGGTAAACCCCCTCAGGTTCAGCCACTGGCTGTGTAACGGCATCTTGCATGGATCCCTGTGGCCGTGCGTGCACGCTCATGGAGTGCACACTGGATCTCAGACATTCTCCTCCGAGGGCTCCAGCATCTCCTGCAGCAAAAACAGACTGCTTCCTGCAAGTAGCCTGGGTGGCAGCTGGTCAGTTCCACTTGTCTCCATGCAAATGATCAACGGAGGTCTCACAATGACAAGTGGTCAAGCTGTTACAGCCCTGTATTTGCTACAATGCTCATATGTAGAACATAGGTTTCTGATGTGTGTCAGTCATTTGCATTCTAAAACAGTTCAGCGAGTGCAACGAGTTCATGTGTGTGTTCGTCTCCCCTGACTCTTAAAACCGACCTTTTCCTCCATGTAAATCTTAAAAACGCTGAGCCGAACCCCGCTCAGGGGGGGATTTCACTGTCCCGTGAAAATGTTTCACTCGACAGCCTGAAGGGGAGCCAACAGCTCCAACCTGGTGGTCTCACCTTCCCTCACCTCCACACCCACTGTCTCCAGACACCATTCACTGTCTCCTCATGAGGTCAGCTCTTGTATGCAAAGTAGCCCTGGGAGTGGCTACAGCATGGCAGAGGGACATGGGCCAAAAAAGGATGTGTGTGTGTGTGTGTGTGTGTGTGTGTGTGTGTGTGTGTGTGTGTGTGTGTGTGTGTGTGTGTGCGTGTGTGCGTGTGTGTGCGTGTGTGTGTGTGAGTGTGTATGTGTGTGTGTGTTGCTATGATTCACAAGGAGTGACATCACTATCAAGCATCATCTTCTCAAACAGGTGAACACACACCTGATCCGCCTTTTGCAGGCGCAGGCTCCATATGGAAATGCAGTCAAATGGCCAACCGGCATCGGTGATGGGATGAGGGACGACAGGGACGAGTCCGAGTGATTCTCCCACGTCAGAACTCACGCGGGCGTCCCGCCTTACAGCGTGGCTGCGTTTACTGTAGGAGCACGTGAACGTCATGCAGGCGTATGTACACGTTTCACTTGAAGGTATGCATGACGTTTACTCTGTGTGTGTGTGTGTGGGTGTGTGTGTGTGTGCTGGATGCAGAACCAGTGGAGTGAGAAACAGAAAGCTCAGCCAGCCATTTGGCTGCAGTCCTAATTGGCTGCGCGCTGTTGACAGGATGCTGACAGAGCATATCCCACAGACAGGTACTCTGTTCCTCTCGGTTTTCATCTTCTGCGTCCGGGAAAATATTTCCTCAGAGGAATTCCCGACTCATTTTCTGGATGAAATGAAAAACATAAGTGGTGCCCTATGACAGGCTACACAGCTTGTTGTTTTTCCAGAGAACAGGCAACCTTGAGGCTGGAGACGCGCCAGCCCTAATGAGAACGCACACTGCTGCTCAGTGGTTTGCTCTTCGCTGACCTCTGACCTCTGACATCTGTGTGTGTGGGCAAATGCATAAATCGCAAACAAAATTGTGTCGACGTAAAGAAGCATTTGCACAAACACGTTCAGGACTCCTCTCATGCTGTGGCCTGTGTGAAGATGTGTGCATGCAGACCGGTCCACAACCATCGTCTAGTGTTTGTATGGAGGAGAATCCAGCACATGATAACTGCGTAGTTGACCCAGTGGGGAACACGCATGCACACTGACCACAGGGCTCTTTGATGGACAGCAAGGAGCAGTGGGTTGTGGGTAAAAGAGGGGGAGGGGACGTTGGCAGCATTGGAAATGGAGGGGAGAGATTGCCGCCTCAGGCTGCTTTTACCCAACACGTTACTGTGATGGATGACAATGATATCACTTGGTGGACTCAGCTCTGCCGCTCATTCACACATACATTTACTCAACCTGACCCCCCTGCAGGTGCCCCCCCCACTGGTTACACTTTATGTGATGTCACACACTGTGTGTCTGTCGGTCGGCCATGTCGGCAAAATAAAGCAACGAATCAGCTTGTGCGTCAGTCTAGACCTCAAGGACAAAGCTTTTTTTTTTTTTTTTACAAAATACATCTATACATTTATGTCAAGTGAAACAGGTTCCCCCAACGTCTGTGTGCTACGTCAGATTGCGATGGTGATAGGTTTGGCGCTTTAATATATTCGGCTCATGCTGTCATTTGAATAAATCTCTACCACTGGGACTGTAAATACCAACTGAGCAAACACAACCCCCTGCTTCGAATTCCAGTTTTTTGTGGATATGTGTGTGTGTGTTTGTGGTTTTCACTGGTGTGCATCGCTAATACGTTTGGCATTTACCTGTATTACGCAACTCTCGGGATATGTGCAGGCATGAAAGGAGAATTGATGGCAGATGACTCTGAGCCAGTAAACATGTGTTTGTATGCGTGTGGGTTCTTGTTGTTAGTCAACAGGATTTTATATCCTCTCCATATGGGAATCCCAGAGTAGTGATTTATAAAAACGGAACTGTGCTTTGTGGTGTTAGGGTTAAATGCACAGCTGTGAGGCGAGCTCTCCGAAGCTGACATCAGATCAGCTGTCACCTCTGTTCATTGTCAAGAGTCTGCCTCGGCCTGGTCGCAGCTACTGCTGCAGAGAAGAAAGGCTGGTGTTGAACATGTGCTGCGGTGCCATCTGAGGACAGGATGAGAAGCACTGACACACACTTTCCAACACAGTCGATCAGGTGGTGCAGGTTTGAATAATCCAGCCTGGCTGTCTGATTGGCTGTGACGCTGACGTGGCCCCAGTGAAGGCAAAGTGAAGATGTGGACGTGGATCCACCAGGCAGGCTATGCAAACATGAAGGCATGTAGGTGGCCTTAAGTTCGTGTGTGTGTGTGTGTGTTTTCAACATTTGGATGTGTGTGGGCGGTCAGGACGTCAGAGGAAGCCCGGGAAATGGAGAGAGAGAGAGAGAGAGAGAGAGAGGCAAAGCAGCACCATCACGCACACATTATAACACAGCACAATGGGAATTTCTCTGTGCTGACCTCAGCACATTCTGCTGTGTGTCCTGCAGGGCTGGTAACGTGAATATTCATGATGTCCTCGCGTCTTTGGCAAAAAGCCCCATGTTGTTCCACAGAGGCTGCTCGCTGCTGCTGCTGGTGGTGGTGGTGGGGAGTGGGTGTGTGTGAGTGTGTGGGGTTAGGGGTCAGTGTTTCATCGCAGGTTCAGGTTTGTGTTCCTGTGTCGATGAAAATCTCTTTGACACGTTGGATGTGACAGACGTTTTGCCTGGTGTTTCCCGTGGACCTTCTGACTGTGTACTTTTCATCGCTTTCCATAAAAACACACACACACACACACATATATAAACACACTGTGTGTGAGTGTGTTGAAAAGTCGACCCCGCGGCGCCTCTGCTGTTTATGAATAAGTAAACAGAATTTCCTGTACGGTCCTGTTTTTCTTTTTTTTTTCCTTCTTCTTTTTTTTTTTGCCTTAGCCCAGCCCTTCGCTTGTAGCCATTTTTCCCCTCACATGCTTCTCTCTGACATCCACACACGCACAAACCTATCACCCCTTTGGCGTAACAGGCCTGCTCTCACCTCCAGATGCAACAGCGCCGCTACGCCTGCATCCTCCAGTCTTACGTAAGCGCCAGAGGGAGGGCAGGCGGAGGAGCGGGCCCGCTCTGGCTTTATGTGCTGGCTGCATTGAGCGTCAGTGATGCCCAGGGATGCGTGTTAACCCCCACAGACAGCGCGCTGGAACATAACATAAAGACACAGCCCCGACTACCCAACCCATCCATCCACATACAGTACATGTGTAAAGCGCCAATGAATAGGCCGATTTGTCTGAGTCGCCTCATAAGGAGACCTTCTGTTCCCTTTATGTGACAGTGAACTAATGCAGGGGGCTGAGGGGAAGGCCGGGGAAGAAAAGGGGCTTTTATTGTGAAATGGCTGCGTCCTTTGAGAAGAGAGAGAGAGAGACTATTTGAGGCAGGGATAGTAGCAGAGAGGAGACGGTAATGGAATCCACCGTCGTCCAGTCGTTTTCAAGTCCAAACGAATCATTCGAACGGACTTTTGAAAACTTCGCTCTTTCATTTGAAGCGATTCTACCTGCACACACACTCTGATGTAACTCTGCCTTAATAGGATATGATAATAATAATGATAATAATACGAATGAGCATTTGCAATAAGGCTGAGAGCTGGATTTTCCAGTGAGGTTATTTAGAGCACACCTGCCATCATTAATGTATTATTGGTTTTGCATCAGCAGAAGACCTGCTGTCAGCACGGATCAAAAACCCTGATCAGGTATTACAGGCACGTCCCATGGCAACAAGATCCTGGGTTCAAACCCTGTAACCCTGAACGTCCCGTCATTGCTTGCATAGAGTTTGCATCTTCTTCCCCTATTCATGTGCTTCTCCCTCTGGGTGTCATGTTTCCTTTTGTCAATAGAAACAGACGGACAGGTTTCCTGAACTGGAAACTGGTTTTCCAGCCGGTGTGAATGTGAGTGAGAAAGTGTTTGTGCTTTTAAAGGAATTGATTTGCTAATCAGTCGATCGCGGTTGTTTTTCGATGGAGAGGGAAAAAAAACTGCAGGTTCCGGTGTTATGTCAGTGTAAATGCAGCATCTTTTAAAATAAAATAATGAACCCTCATATTAATAGAAAATAATAAATAAGAATAATGCATTTCATAAACAGTACATTTTAAACAATACATACAACCATAGATGATTTTTTCTAATGTGATAATAAAAATGGCAAAATATTGACAATCAATGATAAATATATTGAAGATTAGAAAAGATGGAATCAGGATTTTTTAAAATGTGATTATAAACGATTAATCTCTTATCAAAGCCGATGCTGATCAGTGCTGAGTATAGTGGATTAATGGGCTAATGAGGTGAATTGGCAATAAGATCAAGTCAAGCTGCCCTTTTTTCTTTACCAACTTTATTGATACCACACTTGAGTATACATATAGTATATATTTACAGTACATGTGTGATTAGACATGGTGGATAGCATATGAGAAACACTATAAACTACAACCTCAATAATAAACCTAATGTATAGATCACTGGCTGTGACCCAGCTGAAAGAAGAAGTAATAATGTTACATTATTACATTCTTCTCATCATACCATTGCTCCTGTGTGTTGCTGACCCTGGTCCTGCTCTGGGGCCTCTCTCTCTGCCCGGGCTCTCTGCCCACTGGCCTTTATTTGCCCCTTTGACTTGCTGCCCCTCTCCTGAGGCTAATTGTGGGCCAACAAACGTTGGCGCGTGGCTGCTGCAGCCCCGAGCTGAGCTCTAACCACAACCTGGTGAGTCCACCTGCCCTCACCGGGCTACAGCCACTCTATTATTCATCAGCCAGCTCAGGTGACCTCTCATAAACACCCCATTATCTTTTCAGGTCCAGTGTCTCATTAGCGCTCCATTCAGCTTCCTCTAAAAATTGGCCTCTGTGACTTCAGCTGACTGCCAACCAGCTGCCCTCACCCGACCGATTGATCCTTGACTGTCTGTCACCAGGCGATGTTGAGCGGAGCCGTTGTGATTGGCCCTCGGTGGAGGGTTCGTGTGCTCTGGCAGAAACTGAAGACGCCTCAGCAGGGGGCGGTGAGTTTCAGCGGGCCGCTGCCGTCGTCTCAGGTTTTCTTTTACCGACTCCTAGTGGTGACTGCGGATGAAGCATATCGCGCACTCCCCACAGTCCCCACCCAGCCAGATCGACCCCAACTCTGCCTGCTGCATGAACCTTGTAGTTAGTTTCATTTGATAAAAAAAAGAGCGTGGGTGAGGAGAGAGATGTGCATTTACAATGGAACTCACTACATCTCAAAGGAAGGAAAAATAAAAAGGCTATATTTAGTTCAACAAGCCCTGCCCCTGTGTGTTTAACCTCTGACCTCCCATTAACACTGGACTGGCTTCGCTGGACCAGACCTTTGTCCAGCGAGATTGGGCTCTCGACACTCTATATACAGCCGCTCCATTACTGCCCCGTTTGCCTGCAGCTCTTAAATAAAGCATGGCTGCACGCTCTGGTGCTTTTCTATAGCCTGTGTGTGTGTGTGTTGTGTGTGTGTGTGTGTGTAACCCATGGGGACTGCTTGTTCAGGACTTTGTGTTAGTGTTGGGCATTCAGTATTAATGTGTATGGTCAGGTCAAATGTTAGAAAATTGAATTCCTAAAATTCATTGCAAGGACAGTTGCCGAAGTGCTCGCTCCGTGTTGTGTGTGTGTGTGTGTGTGTGTGTGTGTGTGTGCACGTGCATGTGCGTGAATGCCCCTAATAATTTTATGAGCAGTCTTTTTTAGTTTCTGTCTCTCGTCCTTTTATTTACAGAGGTATTCTCTAGCATGTTTCTTCTGATCACACTTTGACTGATAAGCTATGGCGGTGTGCAGGGTAAAAAAAAATAGGTCGGAATCATCCTTTAAAGATGTAAAGTGACAGCAGCATTAACTCTGGTTCTTTCATTTCGGAGGATGTGTAGTTCAGACAGCTTAGGTCTGTCATACACACACGCGTATCATTTATAAGCAGAGATGCCCACCATGCTCACCCCCCCCCCCAACCAAATGGATGTGCGGCGGCGCGGCCTGTATTTGTCTCTGTGTCAGCCAGGACTCGGCCTTTATTAGACGCTGCGCTCTCTGTCTCTCTGTGTTTTCAAAAAACACGCCAGAGAGGCTGCTAATTAAGGGCCAGGGCTGCTGTTTGAGTTGAACCAAAGAATCCTCATTAGTTTGCAAGGCAGTAATTAGAGAGAGAGAGAGAGAGAGAGTGAGTGAGGGGGTAGGGGAGGTGAAATGTGACTTCCAGCTCAGTGTAGAGCATCGTACTGGACATCAGGGAGGGTTAAACGTTTCCCAGAGAGGCAGATGTTAAAATCACCAGTATGGTGCAGAACTGACGTTTGAAATGTGATCATTATCCATTGTTGATCATGTTTACATCAATAGACATTGACGAATAAACATTCATCATCCTTTTTGTTCTGATTCGTCCCTGCAAATAGTCAAGACTGCGTAGCAGTTTGTTTGTGGGATCATAATCTGACCTCGATCTGACCTTCGAGAGCTAAACGACCCCTGTAGCCACACACACACACACACACACACAGGCTTTTGCAGTCTGGGACAAACATCCTGAACTGAACATGTTGTCATTCCTCTGTCTCCAGCCTGCATTTACTTTCTCCTGCCCCAGACACATTTGATCACGATGTGGAGTGAACGTTGTCGCGGACTAAAGGGAAAAGACCGCTAACTTTCTTTTTTATTAACCTCATCTCTCTCCACGCGCTGGAACACTGGACGCCTGTGCCATGATGTGTCAGGCCTCCCGAGTCACGATGACTCATACGTTTTACAACATTCCCAACCATCACTTTAAATCCTCAGCGTAGACCTATCAAAGGAGGATGATGAAGGTTTTACTATTTTTACCGAAGGTAATTCTCTGCTCTGAATCAGCCCCGGCTCATCGCAGCGGAAGGGTTACGTTTGTGTGGGGAGATGAGGAGATGGAAATCGTCTCTTGGCTGGGAAAACCAATGGAGCGGCGGCCTCAGCTGGCCAATGAGAGTGGACTGCCAGCCGCCCACCTGGTGACTAGGCCTCTGTGTGGGCGGAGGTGGCAGAGAGGACACTGCTGCTTTCCAGCCTTGTCTCTCTAATCGCATGTGCCGACACATTTTCACTTTCGTAAGGTGTGTCAGCTGTGTGGCCTGTTTTCATCTGTTGTTACACCGATCTGTGTTTGAGATGAGTGGTTCCCATGGAATCTGAGATTTTACATCGTAGACACATCCTGCATTGCTTTGCCAGAGACTTTTATTTTGGTAGTCCTTCCTGAATTCACAAAAAGTGTCTCTGTGATCAAATACTATGTGTGTGTGTGTGTGTGTGTGTGTGTGCGTGTGTGTGTGTGTGTAGAATACGTTCTATGTATTATTTACAACTTTATCTATTGATCAGTGATGAGGGTCTTGTCAGGTCTTGGCTCGCAGGCCTGATGTAAACACGTATCCAGCCACGCTGATGCTACTGTGCAGAGAAGCCTCGGCGTGGTGATTGAACGAGGCCTTCTCATTCGCTGACTCTTGGCCGTCCGTCAATCAACACAGCTCGGGATGAGCCAGCGTTGGCAGCTGGTGGGCCGACCCATCCTGCCCTTCCCACACTGGCGCCTGTCAGCACCTTTCACATATAATATTAAACTAATGCGGGGCTTCTGCATTCCCAGCCGCCTGCTGTCTTTTCCAACTACCCCTCTCTTTTTACCCCCACAGCACAAAACGTGGCCTGCGGCTCATCACAGCAGGACAAGAAGACAAAGTCTGACTCGCCGAGTTGCCTCAGCTTTTCTTGGCACTCGAACGGGCAGGCGATGCAGGAGGATCTGACAGGGCGAGAGATGGAGAGATGGATGGAGAGGTGGATGGAGAGGTGGATGAGGCGGAGGGGTGGTACAGACACGGCGGGCAGATAAGGAAGCTAAGCAGAAACCAGGCTGCCACGACACACCCGGCTAATTGAATTGTTCCTGGCAGCATTGAGACAGCGCAGGCCTCTTTTAAGTTTGGCTTCATTGAATTAATGAACCGGAGAAGGATGACGGTAGAACAGTTAAAGGAACATTCTCCAGACTTGTTGGCTTGTAGGGAGGAGCGAAGGCTCCTGTTAGTGTATGCACTGTAACCAGGCTTGAAAAGAAAATGAGGGATCACAGAAAGCTGCGTCAGTATAGGTTGCCAGGTTTGCATCACCCTAACCCCAGCCTGTTGGCTGTAACGACTTCTTTTGTGTCGCGGTGCATTTGAGCCGACTGTATTTTGTTCAGACAGTGCGTATATTGGCAATGAATAATTGAGGAGTGTGGCACATGCGTAGATTGTTATGACAGTGTGTGCACCGCTGGATGAATGCGTTTGTGCGTTTGATACTGAGAGCGGAGAGGACTTCTCACTTTGATCCTCGGCTTCTGTTCCAGATTCCGTTGTGTACTAATATGTCATTCATAGAGTACGTCCGTCAAGGTCATGGGTGCATTACAAGCACGGTGCCTTGTGCCCACGGGGACTCGGAGGAACAGCCTTCTCTTGGACGTCCTCGTCCTATCTCATCTGCAATGCCTCCCCCAGCACCACTGCATTATGTTGCATTTGCATCGAGTTGCCTCTGCATTGCCTCTGCAAGACTGGCCCCACTATTTTACTCCCCCCTCCCCTTCTCGTGCCCTTATACGCTGTACTACACACACACACACATACACACACATATATATATATATTATTTATAGATAGATAGATAGATAGATAGATAGATAGATAGATAGATAGATAGAAATAGGGGGAAATACATCAGAAGGAGGAAATCCCAAGCAGGAGGATCCCACCTCACCCACCCCCACCCCCTCCTTTTCCTCCTTCCATCACACTGCCTTGTTTTTCCCCTCTCTTCCCCTTTTCCCTCATTTCCATCCCGTCTCTTTGAATTGTTCTCTGTGTATTGATCTCCTTTATGATTTTTTTTCTTTTTCCGTCTGAGCCGTGTGTTTTGTTTTTTTTTTAACTCCTGGAGAAGGAGCGGCTGATGCTATCCGCTGCCACTCCAGCCCCCTCCTCTGCCTCCTCTGTTCATGTGTGTGCATGCATGTGAGTGGGCGTATTTGCTGTTTTGCATCAATGTGCATGTGTTCTGCGGTCATACATGTTGTGCATGATCATGAGGCAGAATGAGCCGTGAGCAGAAATTAACGGTTTACGCTATCATGCTGTTTCTCCTCCCTGTCTCTACAGTGTGTATCACAAAGGCAGGATCTGCACCACAGGTGGATTTCCATGTTGCAGATTGTCCCCTACAATGTTGATAATGGTGGCTGTGATGTAGATGAGCCCCATGGTTGCAAGTGAGCCCCATGTAGTAAACAGTCTCATGAGTGGCGGTGCCTTCATCCTGGGGGCCAGGCGTTGATGTACAGAGTCTTTCAGCCTTTGGCCACAGAGAGACCAGTGCGTTCCTGCAGCTCAACAGAAAGCAGGCTGTTCTGCCAGGCTCTTATTAAAGGGCTGTTTGTATTGCCTGCTGGTTTTTTTTCATTAGCAGGAATCTTATATCATCGCCTCTGAATATTGCATGAGGTTCAGTGAGGCTCGGTTGTCGTGACGGCGCCGTAATATTTCACAACAATCAAAGATGGATGGGCCCGCTCTGCAAGGTAAATAGAGGGAGGCCTGGCACCGATGAGGAAAAGCCCAAGGATGGTGACGGCGACACTGACGTACAGGAGGCGTGTGTGTGTGGAGGGAGTGTGTGTTTGTGTAGATAGATAGATAGACGGACAGACAGACAGACAGACAGACAGACAGGCAGACAGACAGATAGACAGATAGATAGATAGATAGATAGATAGATAGATAGATAGATAGATAGATAGATAGATAGATAGATAGATAGATAGATAGATAGATAGATAGATAGAAAGAAAAACGCAGTGTAAAATGAATGGAATTGGCAAGAGATGGGAGAGGCTGGTAAATGAGGGGAGGACAAGAGAGGGAGTGACAGCGTGAGGAGGCTAAAAAAGAGAGAGATGGGAGTATTATGGGGAAGGGAGAGGAAGCGAGAGACCCACGCTGCTCCCTGTAATTGAAAAGGCACCGGGACTGATTTATAGCGGAGCTTAGTGGGGTTTGTTGGGATGTGATGGGGGGGTGGGGTTGGCCGGGGGGGGGGGCTGGGGGGGGGGGGGGTGAAACGCAGTGTAAAATGAATGGAATTGGCAAGAGATGGGAGAGGCTGGTAAATGAGGGGAGGACAAGAGAGGGAGTGACAGCGTGAGGAGGCTAAAAAAGAGAGAGATGGGAGTATTATGGGGAAGGGAGAGGAAGCGAGAGACCCACGCTGCTCCCTGTAATTGAAAAGGCACCGGGGGGGGGGGGGGGGGGGGGGGGGGGGGGGGGGGGGGGGGGGGGGGGGGGGGGGGGGGGGGGGGGGGGGGGGGGGGGGGGGGGGGGGGGGGGGTTGCATTGCAGTGTGCAAGGAGTAAGAGCAGCCGGACCCCCTGCGGCGCTCCGCTCTACCTCCTCTGTAGTCGTCATTAGCTCAACGCGGTGAAAACGACCCTCCAAGGCCCATAATAAGCAGCGAGGCCGCGAAAACATTACGGCTCAATCCATCCCAGTGAACTACTGAAGGTGGCTCTGCTTTTTTGTCCATAAATAATACAAGGCAATAAAGAATAAGAGAGGAGGGCTCCAGCGGAGGACGATGGATTACGCAATAGGAGTGGGAGGAAAGTTATTGTATTGCAATATAGGTGAGCTCTGTATACGGTTATGTCAAAGACATTTTTAAAAAATTGACTTTGAGTTTCTGCGTGTGTGTGTGTGTGTGTGTTACCATGTTACAACCTTTCCACCTGAAAAATCATTTATCTCATTATAACAACATCAAAAACATTAAGCCATGTGTGTGTGTGTGTGTGCGCGTGTGTGTATTGATGTTGCACCTGACTCGTACACCTCGTCCACTTCCTTAACTTGCTAATACAGCTGGACACTAAACCAATAGACAGGGCTCCATGTCACCAAACAGATTCCCCTTCTGCACCTACACACACACATGCACACACACAGGCTACACCCTCGCTCAGGCGCACACACGCTGCTGCTGTATGTCAAAGGAGTGCCTGTTCTTTCCAGGAGCTGATACGTGATACCTCGGCCCGGTCAGTCCCTCTCCTGTTACTGCCTCTGCAGTGTGCTGCTTCATTTACACATGAAATATTGATGTTCTTAATTTAACCCCCAGGGGGCTCAGGTGTCCCTTCCTCCCCGGGGAGTTGGGTCGGCCTTTTCCAGAGAACCTGCAGCACCAGTGCAAAAACGCACCCTTTCCATCTTGGGATTGGTTGACAGGATGTGTTACGTTTTGCCTCACTGGGCGGCTGGCATGTGTAGCCACCAGTGTAGTTGTATCCCGGTGTGCTGGGCTTCTCTTTGGTGTCCAACCTGCTCTGCGTATATGCATGTGCGGGTTGATGCCTGTGCTGTTTGCCATTTTGAGGAAGCACAACGTTTCATGTTGTAATTGTGGAGTATTGCCTGTAGGTCATTCTGTGGAAATCTGTGGATTTCAGTCACGGAATCCCCACTTTTTAAATCCAATTTCTATTTCTCAAATTAAAAATAAACCAAGTTTAGTATATAAATCAGTGAATTATTTTATGATTATTGTTTTCATCTTTCTAGTTTTAAATAAAACAGCTCTGGTGCCCCATCACCTTTCAGCCAATCACATGCCTGCACCTTTAATTAGCAAGGTCCAATGACTGCCACCCGTTTTAATTAGCCACTGTTAGCTTGAAAATCAACAGTGCAACTACCCACTGCTGTATGACTCAGTAATTAAATGCTGCTTTTATGTAGTTTAACAAAGCTACATATGCTACATAGCCATCCAGCCAACTAGCCAGGACGCAGTTAAACATCTAGTCAGAAAAGTGTAAGGATCTAAAATTCACTTTGTTATTATGATATAAACATTAAAAAAAATGGTTTCTGGGAAAATAAGAATAATAAAAGTTAAACCTACAGACAATATGAGAAATGGCATTTAATAATCACAGGTCAAGGTTTACTTACATGTGTTATTTTCCATTATAGATGTATTCAGTATTGACCATTTAGGAGCTCTGCAGAGCCCTGCAGCCAAGAAGGGCAGCTCTCCAGCTGTCAATCATGTTTACGGCTGTCCTCATTGGCTTGCCTGGTGCTGCAGGGAGTGGCGAGTGATGAGCGCTTGGTGATTAGTTTGCCTGGTTTTGCACAGACTATCTCTGCCATCATCAGGGCAGGGTCGCTCCCCCCGTCTGTCGCCAGCCTCACTTTATCTGATTGATGCAGGGAAGGCTCATTCCACAGAAGCTAAAAAGCATCTAGTGTAAAGCAGATGTGGAGATAGTGAGGGGGAATTCAGACATGATTTATGCTTTTCTCCTCTGAACGCAGCAGCAACATGCCTCGTATCTGTGTAAGAAGAATGACGTGCAGGCACGGCTGTGGACGTATGGAGCTTGATGATTTGTGTTGGCCCGTGTAGGTGGAGAGCTGCCTCAGTCTATCTTTGGTCTTACTGCACTCCATATATAGTAAAACACTCCGCATGCTTGACTCTTTTGGACA
Organism: Trinectes maculatus; assembly: GCA_016785345.1. Taxonomy (NCBI): domain Eukaryota; kingdom Metazoa; phylum Chordata; class Actinopteri; order Pleuronectiformes; family Achiridae; genus Trinectes; species Trinectes maculatus. The sequence continues at coordinate 140,065 of JAFBJQ010000019.1, forward strand.
TTTAGGTAGCATGACGCTAAAATCACTGCACACTTTCCTGCCTGTCCACTGTGATCCCTCTGTGTGTGTGTGTGTGTGTGTGCGCTGTTGAAAAAGTGCACACGACAGTAGCATTGTGGCCTGGTTTGCCTTACTAGGCCAAGGCAGCATCGGCAGAAGCAGGAGGGTTTATTCAAACTCCCACTTGCCTTTTCAAAAACCCCCAACATCCCAGTTACAGCATGCTGTTGTTGCCTAGCAACCGGCTGTGTCTTGAGAGAGGAGCGGGTCGTCATGGATGTGTATGTATCCACGGCTGAGCGCGAGAGCAAACACTCTGCTGCCTCTTGCTCCCCTGTGAGCAGCTCGCTCTCTCCACAGCCTCAGCGCCATGTAATGTGGCACAGTATGAGCGCTGCATCCTGCCTTAGCTCAGCATCACCCAGTGACAGTGCACACTGATAATACAACACCCATAAGCTTTTATTATTGACACATTAGTCTGGGTAGAAATAAACATACAGGCTCCTTACGCAAACCATACCGTTCATTTTCACAGCCAAGCATGAGAAAAATAACATAAGACGTGATAAAGTTCATGATTTTTTATTTGAAAAAAAAAAGACTAGCATGTACAACTTGGAATGAATGTAAACTGAACTCAGATGGACAGCTGCGAAGACTGGTGCGCTGACACTCCTAACAGCATGCGCTGCAAACACAGTACACCCTCCACTACGCTTACGTCTGAGTTGAGAAACAGAAGAAGAAAAAGAAAAGTGAAGGCCAGTGATTCTCTCTTGCAAGAAAAGAGGACAGACACTCCATCTCAGCCAAAAAAAAAAAACAGAACTTAAGCTCACTGTAAGACTCTTTAAGTCCCCCTTCTCTTAAAAAGGGCAGGACGCACAACTACTAAGATGGCCGTCCAAATAACATAACAAAAACAAAACATGCCAAACATTTGAAAATTTATTTTTTTGTACATCGTTTTTTATCTCTTTTATCTAGCATACAATTAAATCCCATTCCACTTTAACGTTTGAGTTAGAACCTGGTAATTTCTCTCATCTTAACTGGACAGGGTTCCTCTCCAAATACAAAAAAACTGTACCAAACCAACAAGAGGACAGCTTATAGTGGAATCAGCACGCTCTGGTAGCCCGGAGGGAGGGTGGATGGGAGGGGCATGGGGGTTAGTGCTCCGGTCTCAAGCTGCATGCATGAAGAACAGAAAACAGAGAGAAAGTAGAGATGGCCAGCCCAGACATTTACCACAAGCAAATGGAACTGGAAGGAGTTCACCAAATGCTTTTGCTTTAGTCTGAAGGTAGTAGTTACAGGGTTTGTTGTTATTATTTTTACTTGTTAAGTACTGATGCTAAACTGATCTCCGGGGGGAGGGGACAGGATAACTAACCATCATTGTCATGCAGATGTTTTTTGTATATTTTTTATATTTTTCCTGTGTGGACAGAAGGATAGATTAATTCAACATTCAATTATTTTCTATACAGAAACAGTATGAATAAATGAACATTTTCCAAGAGGTAAGTAAAACATTTTGACTTTTTTTTTGGACTTTTTTTCTTTTTCTCCTAAGAGGGGACAGGGCGGGGTAGGCAAGCTTCACTTTGCAGTCATCATCTGTACAAACTCTGCAGAGAGAGAGAGGACAACAAAAGACATTTAGGACATCAGGTTTAAGGCTTTGGCACAGTCAGCTGCGAGTGAGAGCAATCACCTGCTAAACTGTTGAATATTTTATTATTTTTTAATCAGCTCCAGTCAGTTCAGAACATACTAACGAGTGTCCCCTTTCCAAACAGCTTCCATGTTCATCTCATCAAAGCCATTTGATTAAAAAGCTTTTAAGGATGCGAGGTTTTCAGCGACGTGATGACTGTATGCATGCGCACACACACACAAAATGAAAATGCACTGGATTAATAGAGGCTTCCATTGTCCGTAGAGTACATACTGTGTCCACAGTACAATGGATGTGTGTAAGTAGGACACTTTTCAGCCAAGACTTATGGACTTTTCATAAGGTATCAACAGTCTTCGAGAAAATGAGCGCAGTCTGTCGTGTAATGTGCCAAGGGACTGGGAAGAGGGGGGTGGGAAACAGAGAGAAAAGGCTCCTGACACGCTGATGATAATTCAGAGGGATAACTTTAACCCATCTCTTCAGCAGGCTCCAGCCTCTGTCTAATCACTCGTACTACGTGTAGCTGTCTTAACTTGAAGTCGCCCTCGGAGAAATGCAGAGCTTAGAAAATTAAGTGCTCTGGTGTGGCTGTTTAATAAAAGCTTATACTGTGGCCTAGAAACTAAAGCTATTTGTGCACCATGACTTTTTAGTATCAACGTCTTTGCATAAGTATCTTAATTTATTTATTTTTACCTTCGTAGTTGACCTGTCCATCTCCGTCAATGTCTGCTTCTCTGATCATCTCATCCACCTCCTCATCCGTTAGCTTCTCTCCCAGGTTCGTCATGACGTGACGGAGCTCTGCAGCGCTGATGTAGCCATTTCCGTCCTGGAAACAGGCGGCAAGGGATTAAACGAGTAAAAAAAACCAGCAGAAATATCCCAACAGGCTGACAGCTGGTGGGGCAAAACAGTCCCACCAGATCAATTAATTAACAGAAATAGCAGCAGGTGTAAAACAAGCAGTGATTTGGAACCAGATACCCCCCCCCATCAGAATAACCTTGCTTTAAAAGCTTACAGATGCTGACATAACAGTCTGCTTAGGCTTCACAGACAAAGATTCAAACAAAACTAAGCTTGGCTTGCCAAGCAAAAACAATTCAACAAATCATTTTTTATGATGTACTTTAAAAGGAAACATTTACCTTATCGAATACCCGGAAAGCCTCACGAATCTCCTCCTCACTGTCTGTGTCCTTCATTTTTCTGGCCATCATAGTCAGGAACTCAGGGAAGTCAATGGTTCCATTACCTGAAATGATGTGATCAATGGGGCACATTTAATCAGCTAAAATTGCAATTACTTAAAGCTAATGCAGATAAGTAGATAAGTAGCAGTAGACATTTAGTTGATGAAAAGCTCTCAACTGAAAATATTCACTTAACGCTCGAGTCCTCTTTTTTTAGTCAATGATAGAAGTGTTTACATTCCAGTATAGGGCAGTGAATGATCACAGGGCAACTGCCTGAATATCATTTTAGCGAGCACCTGCCCATGACAAACACAGCTGAATGGATGTGAGTGTTTCCCTTTCCCTCCTTTAGGGAAGCCCTGGGAGGAGGTTACACATGTTAGACACAGCACAGTAGGCTGGGGGTGGCTCCTGCACAGTCATCCATAATGTAGATGTACAGTTTACAGTGCAGCTTGGCTTTCAAGGACTCAGGGTAAATCAAATGCTCATCTCTCCTGGTGCTCCTGTCAGAAGCAGAGGCTGGAGGGGAAGCAAAATGAATGAAGAGGAAGGGGGCGGTGGGGGATTTCAGATAGTCAATTCCTCCTCACTTTTATACATCATACATTTCCTCTTTTTGTCCCTTTACCGCTTTAGGTCAGTGTTTCCATGTGTCTGTGGCCTGACAGTGTGATCATTTGGCGTGACAAGTCCGTGGGGTTGGTGTTTCTGGTGCTGCAGGTGGTCGCAGTCATGCATGCAGCAGGATCAATATCCATGTTGCAGGATTACTAGGGGATCAGACCCTCTCGACAGGGGAAGATCTATGAGGAGCTCAACAGCTCACCAATGCAACCACAGACAAGAGGATGGCAGGCTGTGTGGTAAATGTAATGGTCAGCCTTGGTTTTATGTTGATGGAGATGTAGTAAGAAGTCTGTGTATTCTCATTAAGAACTGTAAAGACATATATTGAAATTCATGAGAAGATTAAAGTCAAGGCCAGGGACACCAAGAACAGATACCGAGGATTAGTCCTGAGGCGGATGGTTTGACAGAACATGCCCCACACAGCAAGATATAGGAAGAATGGATAGAAGTGTATATGTGTGTGTGTATGTGTGTGACAAAAAGGAATGCAGTAATGTGATGAGGCAGATGGTAATCTCATGACCAGGGGTAACAATCTAAAGGCCTGTTATCTAACACACAGGGACAGCCAGGAGCACTGTGTGTGTATGTGTTGTGTTGTTCTTTTTGTGTGGGGGGGGTCCCACCGGGGGGGGTCCCACCGGGGGGGGTCCCACCCTTTGAGAAGGGCAGGACTGCAACTGGAAAACTATCGTCTGAGGGGCATGAAGACTAGAAAAGCAATGCAGCCCTTGACTGATATCTGCTAAACTGCACCTCGGGCCAGCTACTGCAGTCAAAGACAGAAGGAGGGAGGGGGGAGATAGGGAGGAAGGCAGGCGGGAGGACAGAGAAAATGGTGGGAGGGAGAGAGAGAGAGAGAAAGAGGAGAGAGGGAGGGAGTGGGCGGTAGAGAGGATGAGGGAGATGTGAAGAGGAGAGAATATAAGGAGTGAACCGAGTGGGAGATGGTGCGATTACACATAAGAGATGCTGACGCAAGCTATAGAAGGCTGAGGCATCACTGCACACTCGTATGTGTGGTCATTGTTTTTTCTGCATCATAAAGCCACATTCCATCCCTGAGAGAAGAAAGAGGGGTGGAATTGTGGGTTGTGTAGTGACTGGGTGATGTGTAGGGACTATAGTTTTGTCAAGTGGTTATTTCATCCATAATTAAATTGCTCCATCTTCTGTTAAACATCTACTTTACATATTTACCTCATAGCCGTAGATCATTTCAAGGCGTGGTTAGGTCCTGATGTGTGTAGTTTTAAGACAAACAGCTGTGATTTAAATTTCCTGACCTAATTCACACTGTTTATAAATTGCAGCCACAATCAAAGCACCGAGAGACTATTTCTTTTTACTGCTCAAGCACTCCATGCTTGCTTCACTGCCATTCTTTACCACAGCATCCTTGTTTGGTAAATAAAGCTGATTTTTCTTTAATGGGCCAGCTGACATCCCATGGCTGCTGATGTAGGTACGGGATGTGCAGAGCACAGAGAGGCCTTATGTAACCACTTTTATTTTCCATTACTAGCTTCTTTGCTGTCTGACCTAGATTGCATCAGCCAAGGGAGGCAGAGGCAGAACAAGGGGATGTTGGTGATGTGTGTGCATGTGTGTGAGTGTGTGTGTGTGCGCGCACTTGCTCTTTGGTGTAACTGAGGGGGAGGTCGCTAAGGAAGGTGGGAGGATGTTTTAATACATGGGCAGACAAGCTGTGGAGCAATTGATTTCTTCTGTTCAATGTGGTCCCATTTACGAAATCCTATAAGCTGACAGAGCACCACTGGGGTAAAGGCCCCACTGACAGCTAACATCCTCAACTCCATTGGCCAATGACAGTTAGCTTGGCAGCCACCAGCTTACTTCTGACTAGTTTCTCTATCTTCTTTTCTATCTTTCTATCCTTTACTTTCCTCCTTGCCTTTGGGAATGCTGCAGTGCAGGGTAAGGCTTTGGTAAGGAGGAAAGGGTGACTGGAAGAATCAGTCTGAATTATGGCACCTAGCATGAGGCAGCAACGCTAACAGCCTTAGCCTGCTCTTCTCACTAGCACTGCAAACACCTCCTGTGCATCCCTATCTATGATGGTGAGTGACAATGACTTAACTGCTGATACAGAGGGACTTGTCATCTGAAAATAAGGCTGGCCGAACAGTTGGCTTGGACAGTTGGTTGACAGTTGGCAGAAAAAGGAGGGAGGTGGACAACAACATGACTGATGTGTTTCGAGACAGTGAAGTAATGGATGTGCTGTCTAATCCCTTATCCATTTGGAACAGAGGTTTTATCACTTACATGTCATGCCATGTAAATGTTAACTCCAAATAATGGGTCTACTCTCCCAGAGAAGATGAGACAAATTGATAAATCTCAGTCACTGTGTCTGCATCACCTAGGACTGAGCTGGAATTAGGAGCTGTAAACCACGTGGCTGCTGTCAAACCACAAGTAATGTTCCTAACAGCATTATATTTGAGGTCTTATTTCAAGATTGAGCACGGTCGATGTTTCTAATCCACTAACCCTGACATTTCCCTTGATCTGTATTTTATACAAATTCAACAACATACATTCATAACTACATATCTGTCATGTCTTGAATCAGTATAACTATTACCGTATTTTCCGGACTATAAGTCGCAGTTTTTTTCATCGTTTCGCCGGGGGTGCGACTTATACTCTGGAGCGACTTATGTGTGAAATTATTAACACATTATTATATCATTTCACATGTTATTTTCACACTAAACCGCAAGTGCGCTCTAGGCCTGTGTTGATAATTGAATTGATAAAAACATTGGCGACGTAGAAGAGGAAGCGCCGCATCGTCTACCTCCTGAGTTAGCGGAGTTGTTTGAAAGTGACACAGAGGATGACGATTTCATTGGATTTAGTGATTTGGAGTGACACGGATGGTTTGGTAAACATGTTAGCATGGTGCGACTTATACTCTGGAGCGACTTGTGTGAAATTATTAACACATTATTATATCCTTTCACATGTTATTTTCACACTAAACCGCAAGAGGGCGCTTTTGGCCTGTGTTGATAATTGAATTGATAAAAACATTGGCGACGTAGAAGAGGAAGCGCCGCATCTTTTACCTCCTGAGTTAGCGGAGTTGTTTGAAAGTGACACAGAGGATGACGATTTCATTGGATTTAGTGATTTGGAGTGACACGGATGGTTTGGTAAACATGTTAGCATGTTATTTATGCTATAGTTATCTGAATAACTCTTAATATGTTATGTTAACATACCAGGCACGTTCTCAGTTCGTTGTTTATGTGTCATGTAACGTTAGCATACAATTGTTCAGCCTGTTGTTGCCTCTATTCTATTTTTATTTTAAATTGCCTTTCAAGATGACATGTCTGTTCTTGGTGTTGGATTTTATCAAATAAATTTCCCCCCAAAATGCGACTTATACTCCAGTGCGACTTATATATGTCTTTTCCTTCTTTATTATGCATTTTATGGCTGCTGCGACTTGTACTCCGGAGCGACTTATAATCCAGAAAATACAGTAACTATTTTCATCAGGGGTAAATCAAGCAGGAGTGTACTGACCGTCAGCATCGACCTCATTGATCATGTCCTGCAGCTCGGCCTCTGTGGGGTTCTGGCCCAGCGACCTCATGACGGTGCCAAGCTCTTTGGTGGTGATGGTGCCGTCACCATCCTTGTCGAATAAGGAGAAAGCCTCCTTGAACTCTGCGGGGGCAGCGATAAGAGTGAGAGGTTGGATTACTGTTGCTATGCAGTTACAGAAATAGGTTATGTAGGGACGCTGCGGGTTCAGGAGGTTAATCGATTCTTGTGAGCGATGTGATAGTGAGAGTCCAAGTTAACTCAGTTCATGCTCGTCTGTAAATTGGCCCACAACTGAAGCTGTGTATATGCTGAGCTCACTGGGATCTTATCTCATACTGTGTAAGACCAGAGGATGAAGTAGGAGACTGGAAGATAGGAAATGCTATAAGACTTCTAAAAGCTTCTTTGTGAGCATCAGTTTTTCATCTTTATGTGAGCGGGCGCTGTATAAAATCTCATCCAGGCAAATGTGGAAAACATTAACCTAGACTAATTAACCACAGAGGGGGTTGATGGAGGACTGAAACCGAGCAGCCTCTGATTTTAGTGTACAGCCTCCATCATTTATTTATCCAGAAGATCAGTGTGCCTGAGTGCTTGAAACGACCTGTAAAACTTAGCCTAAAAACAGTCTGTTCACAGCAGCTCAGAGAGTTTCGGCCCTGACTCATGACATGATCTGTAGACTTTCCCCCCCGATTTATAAATATGTGAAGGAAGGAGTTTGCTGTGAGGGGAAGCAAAGAGGAGAGGTTCTCTCCGTTCCTACCTGCAATCTGCTCCTCTGTTAGTTGGTCAGCCTGTGGTTGGAAAAAGGAAAAGAGTAAATTACAAACATGCTACTAAACAAACAAATCCCAAAGTGTTACGTCATTGCATTCCTCATCATCCCCACCCAGCACAACACTGTCCACAGTGTTCAGAGGTCTGCTGACCACAGTGCAAAGGCCATTCCTAGAGACAACATCTGGGGACTTAACAAATTAAACAATGCAGTTTTCGAACTTTTATTTTTTTTTTTTACAATTTTCAACTCTTGACTCTCAAAGGAGATTTATGTCCAGTGTGGCTTTAATTCCTGTATAATTGACACTGGTGCTGAGAATCGGTTCAGACCTCATTGTGGCTGGTAACGTGATGTTTTTTCTAAAGGCTGCTGGACAGGCCTCTATAAAGCTACCACATAGAGAGCTCTGCAAACGCTCCAGCATGAAGATAAATGCTCTGATTTGTGGCTCCATGGGATTTTATGAAGGTCTTGGTGGTCCTCTCAGGACAGATTGCCAGGAAACAAGACAGTGTAATGAAACAAATGAAGTGCAGTCTCCAAACCAGGAGAACATGTTGAAGTGAGGGTGATTTAAGTCATATAAATGAGGGCTCAGTGGTCCTACCATGAGGGTCTGACAGTGACTCACACATGCTTTAGATGTCTTGGAAACTGCCAGGCTTTTTCACAAAGATGAATTCTGCTTTCTTTGTGAAAGGAACCACTGATTTCAAACAAACACCCACTGTAGTAAAAGTGTGAATAGAGAGCTGGTGGAGCAATTCACTCCCACAGTTACCCTCCCTCATCAATGCTTCAGAAAGAAAGGAGCCTGTTTTATTATTATCAGTAACACACCACTGACAGCTCTGCGCCTGCAAACACTCACACACCACACTGTGATTGGTATCTCTTTGAGATATTACATAAACTTTCCTGGACACTTAAACTAATTGTAATCAGCAATGACAGACAGACAAACACACACAAACAAAGCATCTCACTTAATGACATTCTTCCTCACTACCAATACTTTCCATCCCCGTGTTTCCTGTCAGTTAGTCAGAGTAGCCGAATCTAGCTCGAAGCGAATTCCTGCAGCCCGTCTTGTTGTTTGCAGCTCTGGCTGCAGCCAAGCTCGCAAACACCAAGTAGGATTACCTCAAACAGGCCTTTTTCACAGCAGACGAGTGACTGAGCGTGACACAATAAAAGCACCGGTGCATATAATTAAATTAAATTAATAATGTGAATGTTAATGATAGCGGGAACACCCTGTTTTCCTACAATGACAATTCAAAATGCCGTGCTGTGGAAGAAGCCTGTCCTGTGACTGTGCAAACCTGGGCCTTGTTTGGAGGTTGACTGTATTTTATAATTATAGCTAGTGAATTGAATTTGTTACATAATGACTAGATCTGGTTAGAATGAGGTTTAGCAGCTCGCTGCATGACACACCGCGAGCTGACCTTTAGCTGTTCAGAAACACAAAGAGGTCTGTGCTCGTGGCCTGGACAGCAGCAGTCAGGGAACAGATCGATCCGGACAGCGAGGGCTTCATGGAGAGCCTCGGATGCGCTCATACGATTAGCTGACATGATTCAATAACCTGCTCCGCACACAAAAGCACTTGCTTGTCTTCTCCCTCCCCGCACCCCTCTTCCTGTCTCTATCTCCATTTGTGAGAAAGGGAAATGTCAAGAGACAGCACAGCCCTGCCAGAGCTAACATAGCACCCAGCTGGACCAGTGTTTTCACTCACTCTCTCTTTTCATTTATGCTGCCATCTTTTCCACTGCCCCTCATCTATTATGTTCTATGTCCTTGTGTTATTTTCTCACTCTTTTCCTGTCAGGTGACGAGTCCCCCTTCCTATCTTTCCTTAGTCACACTGTGTCGCTCCTGTTGTGTCTTTGCTGTCTCTTTCTGTCCCCTGTTGTCTCTCTAAGTGGACTGGGTGTGGGGTTTGGTGACTCAGTGTTATGGATCCTTCCCTGGCTTGGGCCCAAGCTGTTGGGGCCTTGCAGTGCTGGTACACTGACCACTACCGGCCCATCCCTTCCCTTTTTGTCTTCTGACATTTGGACGTCATCCAATACCATCTCCCTCCCCTGTAGACCTTTACTCTCTGTGTGTATTTTCTTCTCTCCTTTTGTGACATACAGTTCAGGGGAAACTCCCTGTGAATCACCATCCATGGTGTCTTATGGGCATGGTTACTCACTGCCAGACTTCCATGCTTAATAACAGCTTGTAGAGGATTGGAAGTGTGTGTGTGTGTGTGTGTGTGTGTGTGTGTGTGTGTGTGTGTTTGGGGAAGGGTGGTGCTCTGCTGGCAGTGGTCTGTTGGCACGAGTCAGTCAACCACTCCCACAGTTGCCTGGGCATCCAGCCTCAGCAATGTGCTCCAAGCTGGACTGTGGGAGGCAGGAGGCAGTTCACTGGGCCAGTGAAGAGTATCTTCTCCTCTCACTTGATGCTGTATCATGCCAGTACACACATACTGCACCCGTCCCTGTTCATTTTCCAGTTAAATCACGCAGGGAGTGCTGGTAATTGTCTCTGTTGGTTGATTTTACCTGCACTTTCCAGGTTTTTTGAGTAGTCCATCTGTCACTGTGACGAGCCATGACAAAGCCTGAAGTAGTGTCTCCGTATTCACCATGCGAAAGGTGCAAATACCAGCTGTCACTCTGACAGATGGGCGTGACACACACACACACACTCTTCTACACACTTCCATTCATCATGACACAAGACAAACACAAAGAGTCCCTGTGACACACGCGCTTTCTAAATGAGCGCTGAACGCCTCCTCTCTTTGAGCCTATACAAAGGACAGTGAGGCCTCTGAGCCAGGCAGTGTCTGGAGGGGAGGAGGGAGAGAGAACGGCTGTAAACAACACCAGCCTCCCTCCACCCTGTAGCCCAGCCTGGTCCACCATATGGCCTGGTGGTGGTAGGTGGTTGGGTACTCCTCCACGCTGTATCACTCCAGAGACACTAGGGACATGGAGCACGGCTAGGTGTTGCCGCCAGGCATATCAATTATTCATTGCAGTGGATCGGATATCATTCAAGTTACTAAACACGCATCAGCAAACAAGAGCGAAACAGGAATACGATCGGGCCTTAGCATGGCCCAACTACTTACTCGATACTTCCACCTCAATGGGGGAGGCTGTTTCCACCTCAATGGGCGTATTGATGCAGACAAGGGGCTTACGCCTGCGGATTCAACGTTTCAGAAATGCTGATACGCAGGCTAAGTCTGTTACAATTCCACTTTACACTCCGATTACAACGTGAAACTGTATCGCAGCTCGATACCATGTATGGGATATTTGATCAGAGCAGAAGGGGGGGCGGGGGCTACTGCTTCTCGACTCCCTCGGCCCATTAATGATCTATCAAGCTTGATGATCAACTGATCAGCCTGGAGGCCACGTTTCCACATCCACACTTGGTGACTTCTCCTGGTGTGATGTCTGTGGCGGCGGGGCACCTTTAATCGCCTGGCTGCAGATGTCACCCTGCGTGTGAACAGGCATCTGGCAGAACTGGTTTCATTAGACATGAATCTACTATAGGATTACACAACCCCTTTACAAACATAACAACATGCACGCTGGAGATTTCTTAACAGTCCTGTGAGGGCGTGTGGCGATACACTGGTCTTGGGGTCAAAGTTTACATAGAGCTGTTGATGCTTGTGGACGTCTGTGGCAGACAGAGCCTCTTGGACAACTAACACTGGTACCACATTTGCGTAACATCGAACATTTGCAAAGAGGCAACCAAATCAGGCGACATGACACAAACAGATAACGCGGGCAGAGATAAACGCTGGCAGCCCGCAGTGAAGGCGGAACTGCGTCTTTCTGAAACCCTCCCGGACCAGGCTGCACAACCTAGCTACTACCTGGTAATAAAGGAATATGGCCAGCTTCCGTTGCGGAAGACTGATGGGGGCTAGCGGTGCCGTTCCCCGATCGCGGCTCGGCTCGGCTCGGCACAGCTCGGCTCGGCTCGAGCGGCGGGAGGGCGCAGAATAAACGCAAACGGGTTGTAAACATCCGTCGTGTTCAAACAACGAGGAAACACGATTATATCTCTCTATCATACGGAAACATGACAGTGTGGGTCTCTGACAGCGTTACACAGCCTGCGCCGCTCATGTTCCCCATAGCTGCTCGCCGTTCAGCTGTAATAACACCGAATTAGCTTGCTAGTTATTGCGGCAGCAGTAAATCTATTCGGACAGTTAATACGAGCCGCAGCACGCAGCCGTGCAGCCGCTACATGAGCCGCCGTGGAGCCACAGCCAATAGTGCTCGGTGAATTGCGCAGTTATGAGGAAACGCGCTCCCTGTTTAAAACGCGACCATCATTTCAGCTTCTAAAGAAAAGCGCACACATGAGGCGGGCACGTAATGGAGTTGAATGGTGTCCCGCAGGCTACAGCGCAAAAACATAAGGACTGCGGGCGTTTTCCGTCCTCGTCTACATGAAACAGCAAATAATGACTGAGCAGCAAAAAAAAACACACCAAGCCACCCCATCAGCAGGCTGGCTTCCTTTACATTAATACCCAGTTCCCCTGTAAGCAGAATGAATGGCGATACATACCATGTCGGATGGGTTGTGTGCTTGTTGGTCTGTGGAGGCAGACGAGGAGTGTGGTCGGTCCTTAGATGGAGTTCCACTAGCGGGTTAGGAGTGTGTATATTGGCGGCGGCCAGGATGGGGATTGCCTGTGTATCCCTCCGCCACACTAGCGCCGATCACCCACTTCCTTATTTCAATTCAGTGCTGTTGCAGCTAGGGGTGGGCGATACCGCAGATTTTGGTATCGATCCGATACTACGTAAATACAGGGTCACTGTTGCCGATTATCAATACTATTTGCGAAGGCCTCTTGGCTCTCTTACAACAGTGTGTGCGTGGGAATAATCACTGCCAAGTATAAATAAAAACACCTGGTTTGATTTGGTGGGATTCATTCATTCATCTGATTTGTGTTTGACTAACGTGTGGTCTGTTGATGTCACAAACTTGTCGGTCACTCGCCTTTAAGAAAGAAGCGATCCTCCACACGCGCTTCATGAAAGGCATGAAAGACATAAAAGCGCTTAACATCGCTGGAAATGCGAGCTGTGTGCTGAACATAGAGAGGAGTAACATGAAACGTAAGGTTCGAGCTCATCGCGCAAGTATTGATCGATACTGAGCCCAACGGTGGTATCGATGCATCGATGTTTGCGCTCGATCCGCTCACCGCTAGTTGCAGCAGCTCGGGCTTCCAGCAGGAGACCTGTCAATCACCCGGCCTGAGCCGCCCGCAGTGGACGGAGAGCATCCTCAAATCATTGCAGGAGGGTGTTTTCATGATGCACTATTTGATTGGG
>JAFBJQ010000019.1:153603-193350 GCA_016785345.1 Trinectes maculatus
GGCCCAGATGCTGCTGCTTTTCTTCACAGTCATGTTCCTGCTTCATGCACTTTGCAGACTAACCTAACTTGAATTCCGCGTTGTTTGTTGATGTTTGTTTGCTCTGGATTTCTGTGGGATCGTTAGGCCAAATCAGCAGCTTTGGGTTAAGTGCAAATAGTTATCAAGGTGTTGTGTTTTACAAACACACAAGTAACTTTTGAGTGTGCAAAAGGTGCGTGTGAATTTAGGCATCGCCATCATCATGATCAGCCTCTTCTAGGCAACACGTTATTCTTCAGAGGGGACTGTTTATCCGGATTTTATTAGGTGTCACTCATTTAGAAAGAGGAAAACCGTCATGTGAATTTTCCTTGTTTATGCACGGCGTGATAAAAGTAGAACATCATATCTGCAGGGATGCATGGAAAAAATTAATCCAGGAATTCATCATAAATGTAATGATTGATTACAATATAACTGTCACCCTCCCTTCCATGTTTTTGTATTAATTTACGTTTTTCTTGCCATATTTAACCGTTTTCAACTTAAACAAACTCGTGAGTTTGTCAGAAAACGAAGCCTGTCCCTTTAAATTCGAGGCAGATCATTGTGATAACACACAATTTAAATACATTTATATATAAAAGAGAACAACGTTGATTTAAAACGTAGTGGAGCATTAGGCAGCTGCCATCTATGCACATTTCATCATATTATCCCAGAAAGACTACTGGATTCTCCCAATACGGAGTACTACTTAGCAGCCGCGGAAGGATACTTCATATGTTAGGAAGCAGCTTGGTTGACAGGGGAGAGTTTGCTGTTCCGGTGTGTGTTGGCGTTTCTGATTGGCCGCTGCAGACCTGCAATATTATACTCGATGTGTCGGCCACATCGATTGGCTACACGGGACCTGCATTGCACCAGGCAGTGGCACTTGATGGAAATATAATGAATATAAATACGTGAAACTTTAAAATGAGCACCGCGTTTCCTCCGTAAAAATACGCCTTGTTCGCGTCTGTAATTATTCGGATTAACGCGCTCGAGACTACAGGAAAAGGCGACATGTTTCCATTGGTGCGGCGTACATGTTTGATAGGCTCCATATGGGAAGTGCGCAGACACACTATTGGCTACAGAAGCCTGCTAGGTCTGCGTCAAACTAACAATGGAAAACATGGCAGTGCTGTTGCCTTACAATTAAGACGGTATGCGTTGATTGTTTACATATTGTATATATATATACAATATGTAATATATATATATATATATATATTGTGTGCTGGACAAAAAGCACCACTTTGTGGACAAAGTGTTGGTGTGTACAACAGGAACAAGACGCCCCACTCTAAATAAAACCATAGAAAATGTCATATGCAGGCTGTTTGGCCTTTAACCATATGTGCCACTGAGACAGCTTTGTTCCTATCTTTGCCTTACAGTGTTAGTAAGTCTGCTGATGCGTGTGTTGCATCTATAGATGTACTATGTACTGTTCAAGGATTGATGATAATGAATAACAGCATACAGTGCTGTACTTTGTGTTTATTCACATACCTGTTTGATGCTTATGTACATGCTTTTACTGTTTGTGTTACTAAATATCTTTGGCCTTTAACCATATCTGCCACTGAGACAGCTTTGTTCCTATCTTTGCCTTACAGTGTTAGTAAGTCTGCTGATGCGTGTGTTGCATCTATAGATGTACTATGTACTGTTCAAGGATTGATGATAATGAATAACAGCATACAGTGCTGTACTTTGTGTTTATTCACATACCTGTTTGATGCTTATGTACATGCTTTTACTGTTTGTGTTACTAAATATCATATGACAGTGTTCTTCTGCTGAAACCAAGTACACACAGAAAACAACCTGAACTCCTATATCTTTCGTTTAAAGTCTCTTCAGATCATTATTGTATTTATTTAAGACCATATAACAAACCTGAAGCCCGGTCTCAGGCCAGCCTCTCATCAGGTCATCTAACTCTAACTCATGCTGAGCTGTTTCATTTGTTAATCTACTGGAACTAATCGGGCCTTCTAACTGAATTTGTTCAGTACTTTTGCCCTGTTCCACAGGAGAAATAGCTATTACATAAGCACATGTATGTTTTTTCTCACTACTCATAAACCTCTTCCTGTTTTTTAGAAGGCTAAGGTATTAGGTCATGCCTCAGGTTAGGTACTATTTTGTTGTACATTGATTAGTTTGGGAATCATTTATGGATCAAGGCTTTCCGTGGAATTTAATGCAGAGCTACACTGACCAGAACACAAACTGTGTACACTGGTACTGACCAGAAATGTGGATGTGGCCTTTCAGCACTATGGTCAGCCTTGCTGTATCATCCCCCATCAGTGTCTGAGCACTCAGGGGGCAGTGGAGAAATACCCAACCTCGAGTTTGCCTGAAGCCGACAGGACTAATGCCTCATTAGAAAGCACACTTCTCTGTTTGTAACCCTCCCAGCCTTTCTGGCCCAACATGCCATGCTTGATTTAAATGTCCCCCCCGCCCCTCTTCCATTTGCTGAATGTGCTGCGATGTATGAGCTGCAGCTGAAATGCGTGACTGATTTAATAAGGAGTGTTAGTGAGGAGGGGGCTGCAGTGCAGCAGCGAGCCTAAAGATGGCCCCGCAAAGTGGTTTGATGCTTGCTGCATGGGGCCACTTTGTGCTGAGCACTGAGTTACACATGGCTCCACATCAAGAGGAATTAAATCAGTGCTGCTGTTCTCCACATGTCAGACTGCAGCAAAGGCAGCTTAGCTGGATTTACTTAACCATGCTGTAACGACTTACAAGGCTGATTTCAATAGAAGACAGCAAATCACAGACCACACTCATCCCCCATCTGCAAATACATTATTGTGCAGGGAAACAAAAACTTGTGCCAAAGCCCATGTTGACTCCTCGATGGCTAAGGAATATTTCCCTTTACACATAAGAGTGAAACATTAGTGCAATGAGATTACACAACTCCTGGAGGAAATGTCAGTAAAAAGTAAAATGCTACAGTCAGGGCGTTTTATCTTATTGTGTAACCCCAAGATGTAATTATGTGTATCTGTGCTGTGTGTGGGAGTCATGGAATATTAAAGTAATTAGTGAATTTCTTTTAAGAGACGGAATGGGTAATGCCCTCAGGCCTTCAGTCTGCTTCTGGCCCATCAACAATCATAACTTTGCATCTTGATATGATTGATTTTGTTTGTGACAATGAGGGCGACAACACAGAGTCTGAACTAATTGAATAACTCATGTGATTAATTATCTCGATATTACAGCGCAGCGATGAAGTCAATATACTGGAACCTAATAAGTAGCAAAGCATCAACAGATGCTGCTTCTGAACAAACAAGATTTTAGAGAGAGCTGCGAGCGAAAATGCTTGTGCAAATTAAAAAGAATGAAACCGATGACAAACACGCCATCATCTGCTATTTCTTTTCCATTTGTCAATTTATTTAATGTCTTAACAAATAACAGTTACAGGAGAGTGGGGGAAAAAAACAGACAGAACATGCACTAAATATATCAAAACTCTCTGGGGAGACACACAACTCAACTGCTGCCTCCGCTCTTTCACACAAAGGGTGGGCTGGGAGGATAGAGAAAAAAAATTGAAGGTTAGAGGTAAAGCCCCTCCGGTGTGCCCTCCTGCTTCTTGTACAGGACGTTTTCCTTGGACTTCTTGAAGTCTTCATTGGTTACTTTCATACGGCGCTCTCGTAAAGCCATGAGGCCAGCCTCTGTGCAGATGGCCTGCAGAGGACACACAGAGGGGAGAGGAACACATAGGCATTAATACTTGAAAGAACACTCCAATAACTGTGGGAACAAGAAGCAGAGGTAACAAAGCTTTGTTGTTGTCATGTTGTCATTTAGTCTGATGTAACAGGGCAAACAGGCAACTCATGCAAAAAGAAAAAAAAACATGGCTGTGTTTAGGGAAGGAAAACATTGACATTACTGACAATGTTGTACTGTAACCGTACAACAGCCAGTTCAGATGACAAGATGACCTTTATCTGACAAAGAACAGTGGCGGTCTCATGTTTACATATACATGTTAGTTTATATTTATATTTAGATAATAAAAAAGAACTAATGATTGACACCACTTCTCTGTATGTGAAACTAATTGTCATTCTGTAAAAATCCACATGAGGGCAGCACAGTTTAGTTGAAGAGGTGAGGGTGGTACTGTGCAGTAAAAACTTTGAATGGAGGATTTCATTTCTTAATTAATGAGTGTAGTTTAGAACAGGGGCTCTCAAACTTTTTGGGGCCAGGGGAGGAGGGGGGTCGGTGTCCCTCCAGCTGATCAATGAGAAAGGACCTCATTCAAAGTTTGTATGTCTGAGAGCGGATCAGCTGTCATCATATGGCTCATTTACATGACTTGGTTAAGATGTATTTCATGCTGGGGTTCAGACTTGTATATTATTCGCATTCTCACTGACACTTTGAGCGCACCTTCCGGCCCAGGGTTCCTACCGGGTTGACGTTTGCTTTGCCTTCAATCGGAGACGGCACCATTCGACAGCGTCCCTGTGCCTGGGCCTGTCGCCCCAAATGCAGACTCTTTTATTTTGCAATTGAGAAATGACGGTCTCGCACTTACCTTGATGTCGGCTCCGGATAGGTCGTCCTTAGCCAGGATGAGGTCATCAAGAGTGACATCATCTGCTACTGTCATGCGGCTGGTATGGATCTGGAAGATTCTCCTCTTGGTCTTCTCATCTGGCAGGGGAAACTCGATCTTACGGTCGATTCTCCCTGAGGTAGAGAAGAGGAAAAAAAAACAATAACTTGGCTGTGTGAAAATTGGTTCTATCAAAAATCAATCCCATCGATTTTCTACATCATGCAAAGACTCCCAAGATTTCCCAAATGCCACTCATTTGGGAAAAAAATGGCATTATACTGTTTTGTAGTCCACAAGTAATCAGTGACAGTGATATAGATTGAGTCAGACCCAATCAGATTTCTACTTACCTGGTCTGATTAGGGCTGGATCCAGGGTTTCTATCCGATTGGTGGCCATGATGACTTTCACGTCTCCGCGCGAGTCGAAGCCGTCCAATTGGTTGAGCAGCTCCAGCATAGTCCTCTGAATTTCCCTCTCACCTCCAGAGTTAGAGTCATACCTACAAAATACATGAACATTTCATATTAAAAAAAAAAAAAGAAAATCCATCATGATAGATTATAGCTTTACACTAAAAGGATTCCGAGCTTGTCCGTCATGTAATCATATACTGATTCACTTAACTGAGGTGTCTACACTGTGTCCTTAGTGTGATGTACAAGCTCATTTCTTACTGAAATCAGCCAATATCCAAGCCAAGTCACAGACAACCTTGTTCATTTCCTTCAGCCAGTTTGCCATCTAACAATGTTCCTGTCTTTCTGCACTCTGTGTACCTCTTAGTGCCGATGGCATCAATCTCATCAATGAAGACAATGGAGGGTGCGTGTTCCTCTGCCACCCTGAAGAGCTCTCTGACCAGCTTTGGCCCATCTCCCAGGTACTTCTGGATAAGCTCTGAGCCCACCACACGCAGAAAGGTAGCTGATGTCTGATTGGCTACAGCCTTGGCAAGCAGTGTTTTACCTTGTACAAGTGTAACAGAAGAAAGTTTACTCAACACATTTCAAAGCATGATTTCCAAATGAAAATAACAAATTAATGACTTCTCCTCATTCTAGCTGCACATATGACTGTCACTGTTTGTACTGGAATACTCAACTCGACTAAATACAGTATCAGACACATTTACATTAATATGTGGCAAGTTATTTTTCGGCAGACAGACATTTATAGTAGAAGATCCGGTGAACATAATATAGTTTCTAGTGACTTTTGAAAGAAACTATAGACCTGTAGTCATTTTTTTAAAAAAAGCACTGTCTGTTTCTATGACATTTGCTTTTATACACATTGGCAGGACAGAGCATGTGAATCTCTTGGAATTATATGGTTTCCTGCAACGGTTGACCAGTCTGGTGTTAATGCCACTGAGTTGATGAAATAACCCATGACATAATGAGCATGTTTGTTTTACAATTGCTTTGTTTTATAGTTGTTTTCAGTCATTATAACAGTGTAGGAGTAGGAGGTCGCAGGAGGCACCTTCTGTTGCCCTTTACAATGGTCCCTAATGGCCAAATGGAATTTGTCAGCAAAGTCAACTAAAAAAGGACAGTAATGTGAACGACTGGGAAATCTAAGTTTAGGCCTTGTATTTAAATATGTACAATTATGATATTACATTACTTGTGGAACAGTGCTTCATGATATGAAATGGGTATAAAACAATTATCTATGAAATATTGATTATTTTCAAACTAAATCATAAATCTTATTGGACAGAATATACAGAACTGTCATTTTTTTCAGCCCTCATTCAAATGTGTTTAAGCCATGACATTGCTGCCATATTTCTTGCTTTATCTGCAAAATGGTGTAGAGCAGAGTGAATAATAGTATTTGGAATGATATTTGCTGCTTAATAAGTCTGAGAGCTACTGTTGGTAACATGTATAATGCACTTACCTGTGCCAGGTGGGCCGTATAGGATGACACCCTTTGGAGGCTTAATACCCATCTCCTCATAATACTCTGGATGTGTAAGAGGCAGCTCCACTGATTCCTATTTAACAACAGGGGTCATGTGTTACATGGTCTGTCAATTATTTTAAAAGAAATTAATTTTTATCAAAAATATATTTTGAAAATCAGTTTGCACTTTGTGGATCATGGCTCTGTTTCATATTATACTGAATAATGAATACCGTCCTATACCTTGATCTCCTGGATCTGATTGTCCAGTCCTCCAATGTCAGCGTAGGTTTCTTGTGGGGCCTTTTCCACCTTCATCACTGTTACCAAAGGATCAGTGTCATCCATCAGCACCCCAATCACAGCATGAACCTACACATATTGTGGACACATGAACAACAGATAATAAAAATGTACACTTCAGTTAAATGATGATGTGTATGCAAGATACTTTATTGCAAGATAATTGGCCGTAAAGTATGGGATAAATACCAAATATTAAGATGTCACAAAAGTGCAATAATGACTGGCTAACTATCAAAAACCATGAGCAGAAAACTAGAATCCAAAACTAAACATCACAGTTAAATATTACCTTGTGGTTGAGCAGGACAGAGCAGCCTGGCTCCAACAAATCCTTATCCACAAAAGATAGGATGCTAACATAGTGTTCTGATCCAACTGAGGTGGAAACAATTGCATGGTTGTCATCAATAATTTCCTCCAGCGTGCCCACAGACATGGGTGTTCCTCTCAGGTCGTCAACCTTTGACCTCTCCTCCTGTTAATGGAAAAAAGGCAAACAATGTATAATTTTCCTTTTGTTTTACCCAAATACAGCATAAAGGTATCAGGGGCGTTGGAAGCTGACCTCCTGTTTCTCTTCCAGAGGTTTCATCTGCTCTTGGTTCCTGATGAACTCCTCCTCCATCAGTAAGTAGTCTTTGATCCTCTCCAGCTTTAGCACCTTCAGGCGGCACTGAGTGTGAGGGGTGACTGAAAGACAGCATAAATAAACTTTACATTAAGAATACAAATAAACACCAACGTAACCTGGTAATCAATAAGTGCCCCCTTATTTGTGTTATTTGCTCTTAAATCGCTTTTAATTCAGCAATGTCATCAATACATAAACAGATACAGGCAATATTTTCTTATCAGTTTCAGTTTACCCAGTGGTAGTTTGCTGGCAGCATCTGGTCCCTTGGTCTTCTTCTTTTTCTTGCCAACTCTAGTGGGAATTGGAGGCTCATACTTCTTTTTCTTATCCTTCAAAAAGAGCAGTGACACATGTCAGTAAATGTGTTGACATTTAGTCACGTTTGGCAAATGCTTCCCTGTTTGTCACTATCACACAAACAACCGTACAAGAGCTTACCTGTGATTACTGCACATGCATGCAGTGGCTTGTGCTAGACAACTGTTTACTAAAAAAAACACTGGTCTATTGGACACTGAAAAGAACATTTGTTTAAAAAACATATACCATTTTGGTGAAGTATAAGCCAATTAGCTTAAATTGTATATTGCATATATGTTCTACTTGCCACATGCAAGTAGAACATACTTAAATTCATTATATCATCACCATCATATGTGCCACTAAAAATACGGTTGGTTGAAGTGTCAGCTAATAAAAGTCGTGTCATTCTCACCTTGTCATCCTTCTTTCCCCCGCCTGGACCGTGACCTCCACTCTGGCTTTGACCCTACAAGAATCGCACAGAAATGTTATATAACGTGGAGGAAAATGGTAGCAATCGTGTTATTTCAGCCTTTGCAGACAGTGACTGACACCAACTCATTAACTTAGCTGTTTTACGTGAGCTCCCATCGCTTCACTTGCTAGTACGACACAATTCAGCGCGTTATTTGTTTTGCAGGGAAGATTTATAATAACAACTCTGTCACTAACACCAACATTAAGAAAATAAGCTGCCTTTCAATAACAAAATTACTTGACTGTTAAGACGCCAGGCTAACGACTATTGCTAACCGATAAGTAGCTAATACCGCTAGCCTTTGGCTAGTAAACTGTTAACTACTATTACATTTCTTTGTAATTCGCAAACAAAACATTTAAAACAATTCCGAACTACATTTCAGCACAAATATTAACAATGTATGGTCAGTGTAGTAGTATCTTGACTAATAAAATATCTAAGTCTGTTAAATACAACAACGCAGAGAAAACTGCTTGCTCACTTACCATAGTTACTTGTCGCTCTGGTGTGACGTCACAGGGTACGGCAAGTCCGTAGGACATAAAACTTCTCAGGGACAAAAAACCGCATTGACGTTGTGAAGATGCCGGTCCTGATAAAATGCCCTATAATGACGTAATTTCAGTCATGTAATTACGTGGCCTTCTATACGTAAACGGTCAAATCTTATGTAATGGTCACTGCTAAAACTAAATGAATTGAGACTATCCAACGTGTAAATACTGTAGTAGCCTATCAGACTCCACAACAGAAGCAATGCTCATTTTATTTAGAGATTTAATATTCTTAAATTAATTGGAATAATTTAAAGAAAACATCTTTTTGTTTCACTAAAATTGTGTGGCTAAGGACTAATGGATATTTCAGTGATGATGCTCTGATTTGCTGTTTAGCCACTACCTATGTTTGTTTGTGTGTCTCATTGGACTACCACACTGTTTTTTTTCTGCTTAACAAAATTTTCCTTAAGGTTTACAGAACACATTTAAACGAGCATCATATCTCATATGTTGTCATAATTAATTGTGGCATTATGACAGCTGATTATTATTAGTTTGGGTCATTAGTTAAAGTAGAAAAGCAAACTGTTGAAATGTCCTGTATTTGTCCTGTATTTTCAGCAGTGCAAAGTTTCAGGAAGACAACAAAGTGTCTGTTAAATGACACAAAAGTAACATGACAAGGTGACCTTGAATGTATACAGTGTGTATATTTTAGGGCAGCATCCTTATACTGCACAAGGTCTTAATGTGGATGTGCAACAGTAAAGTGGATGGGATAATACTGCAAATGCAAAACAGTCAATCTTTAATTTAGTTTCTGACAACATGGCTCATTTGCGTTGCATGTGTTTGCCTGCCACCACTTACCATCTGGGTCGCAGAGTCTTGATTTTCACAAAGACTGTTTAATTGGCACGCTTGCTATTGAACCTCCCCTGTCACACTCGTGCACATTAATATAACTATAATATAAATTCAAAATTATGCACACATCACCAACAATGCATTCCTGCTACCCTAATTAATTCATAAAGCTAATTAGCTAAATGAGAAGCAGAGGCCAACTTTGTTTGCAGCTAATCTCTCTGGTGGGACATGAATGCTTCTATGCAAAGCCCATGTCTGACAACGACTGATTGTAATGGTACTGAAATTCAGTATCACATGCCTACTGTCTAATGTAAGCTTTCCAAGTATAGTAACGGGTTGCACAATATAATTTTTGTTTATGAGTCACTGCTATTTACCTAAAAAATGCTACAAGGGAAATAATTCCAAAAGTGTCTGTATCTTTGCATCTGTCCAAGATAACACATACCTACTGTATTTATTACATAGAAGCACAATTTATGTAGGTGCAGCTTCCTTGATGTGTTTGTTGTGTTTAATTAGGTATTTGGCATGTGCTTCAGTGTGTGTGTGCATGTGTATGACGTGCCTGTGTGCATATTGGCAATGGCAATGCAAAATTGTATTACTTTTTGTTTCAGAGAGGGTGCGTTACCTCCTTAACAGAGAGAGAGCAGATATCGTTAAATTCAAGGTATTTTTGAATGTCTCATTATTTGGTGTATTTTTGCATACTGGATTCTAGTGTTATTACATCCAGGTTTTTTTCTCCCCTTTCTACTAATGAACCGAGCTGCTGATAATGGTAGTAGGTGACATCTCGTTAGTAATGATGAGAATAAATTGTTAAATCAATTAAGCTAGTACATGAAATGTGGTACCTTCAATCTTAACCTTACGACAGTACAGCAATTACATACACTACAAATTTGTTTGAAATGTTAAATATGAATATTATATAATATAATTATATATTATAATATAATAAAATCTTTGCAAACGTTGTCTTCATCTGCCTTTATCAAGGCAGATGAAGTTGATTATTAAATTGATGTACTGCTAAGAAATTCAGTACTTGTCCGGTTTGCGTTATAAAATACAAATGCAACGATATTTGATATAAGTGTGTGTATGTATGTGTGTCTGTGTGTGTGTGTGTGTGGCTAGGTCTGTGTGTATTCGTGTATAAGTATCAAGGAAATGTTGCAGAGAATTCAAAATTCAGAAGATGGTGGTTATGCACCTAAAAGTTTTTTGCCAACCGCCATTAATCATAAGGAGAAGGAGACAAAGAATGTGTTTTTTTTCTTGATATACAAATACATTCTTTACTCAGCATCTGCTAAATGAATGTTGTGTGCCATTTGGATCTCACCTTCTTCTCATCGTCTGCTGTGAGCCGAAATAAATTTGCAGCACATTACTCATATTACCATAATATAATATTACTATAACCAGTTTTAGAACATATATAGATGCAGTGAGAAAATATTATACATATTCCTAATTTGCAGTTTTGTCATGGCATCTCAAAAGGAGGTTGCATCTCTGCTACCATTCTCTGTGAATCAGGCACACTTCAGTCAGATATGAGGCTCAGCTGACGTCATCTGAGGTGCATCCTGGAGGATCCTCACCCTGTGATATAAGCATCCTCTCAGATGCATTTACAAAGAGCATGAAGATGACTCCATGCCCCGAATCAAGCATAATGTAGTGTCTACAAGTTGTTCTTGCTGCTACTTGGATGCAGTTTTTAATGAAGTCAATCACTTCACAGGCAAATAATGATTAACCTCATCTTTCTTCTCTATGTTTACTGTGAATCCAAATCTATAAACATACACTGCCAAGCTAAAATTAGATAATGAGACCTGGAGCTATTTGCACTGCATTTATACCTCATAATATATATAATGTATGTTGCTGTCTACACACCTCAAAAGTTTAACTGTGACTGTAACATACAAATTGATATAACAAATGGGTGTGTTTTGTTTGCCATGAGCTTCCTTTAGGTGGGTTTTGTCCTCTGCTTGTCATTGTAATGAAAGAGAGCAGCATCTAAGAGGGAGGTGATTGAGTGGGAGATAGATTGGCTGTGAAACACTGAATTATGTGAATGAGATCATGGAAACATATTCCACATTGAAGTGAAATATCCAAGTAGCCATTAATTGATCCCATTTTCCCTTCTATTCCATTTTCACGTTTCACTTATTCACTATTCACACAATAATAAAACACTGACTATGCAGTCAGTGTTTTATAAAACAAAAAATACATGTATAAAACAGTGGCATACAGTCAGTGTTTTATTATTGTTGGGTAATAACTACCATTAGACACAAACTGAAGAAACACTCATTTTATTAAATCAATTCTTCTCTCATTAATGTCCTTTACAGACACAGAAGCAGTATGGACATGGGTGGAGTCACAGTGGGGGTTGTATAGTACTGCAGATGAGTGGAAGTTGCGCTTCGGTGTGACGTGTGGATACATGGGCTGTGGACAGGCTATTTTATCACCATGGAAACTAAATCCCTCACGGGGGAACATTCCTGCTCTCTGATCCTGATCCAGATGTGCGAATGCCAGCAGACCTATCATGTATCATTCATGTAGCCATGTTGTTAATGGGGAAGTGCGCTCAGATGTAACTGCTGGGAGTCGGCCTGCATGTCGAGGGGAAGGATATATGTTGTTTTCATAAATACAGTCTTATACCCAGCTCATTTTTTCCCAGGAATTCAGACATCAGTGTTTGTGCTTCCTGGCCTCATTCCTTTAGTCTTTTCCTGTGGAAAAGGGTTGACATTCTATCTGTCCACACTAGTCTCTGCCAAACGGTTGTTCATGATGCCGAGGGCACCCACCCCTCCCGAGAATCCGTTCTGGCGTGAACTGGAGCTGGACTGGCGCGGGTGCCCGATGGCCATCTCGGATAACTGTTTCTGCATAATAGCCAGGTTCACCTGCAGGGAGGGAGAAGAGATGAAGAAATCAGCAGATGAAGATATGTTTACTACTTGTGGCTGAAAGTGGTTCTTGTGAAGCTTGCAAAACAAGAATTAGTACAGTATGTTGGTGTCTGGTGCATCCGATTTCCCAGGTGTGATATCAAGCTGGCAGATGGTGTTTTTGTCCTCCTTTCCTTTGCAGTGTCGATTGAAGTGAACAAAGTCCACAAACACTGACATAAACCGGATAGTTACTCCCACACACAACAACCTTTCCCTTTCCTTTTCACCCCACAAAGCAGTGTGTACAGAACGCACACTGCTCATCTACAATGTGTTCAATGGTCAACGTTCAATAAAATGAGATGGATGGGGATTTTAAACACACTTTACACAACAATGCAGATCCAGGATAAAATATCGCCATCATTTATAGCTTTCACTAAAATGTTGTTGACATTCATAGCCCCAGAGGATGAAGCCAAGTGAGTTTGGCGTCACTGCACTATTGTTTGCAAAATGTAAAGGATTTTCTGTTTCTTTCTGTTTTGCCCTGCTATTGGAATTGTACTTCGTTTGTGTGGACTGAACCCATTTCCTGTTTTACTTTGAAATTACCTGAGTTGTGTTTCTGGTTCCCCACCTCAGTGATTATAAGCCCCGCCCTAATACATTTCACCTGTGACCATTTGTCCCTCTCTCCTTGTGTCTTCAGCCTCTGTGCTCCCAGGTCTTTCCTGTCAGCTTTTCTGCTGTCTTCCTGTTCTGTTCCCTTGTGTTTCCTCACACTCGGTTTAATTATTTGTCCCTGTCAATCTGAGCTTTGGATCTGCTCAGTTCGATTCAGCTGCCTTCCTACCAGACACTGTCAGGTCAAAACCCCCAAACGTTGGTTTAGGACTAAAAAGCACTCTCATCAGCCCCAGCTGTTTGTCATCTGTCATGGTAATTATTCAATGTTTGTGTGCTGCATTTAGCTCATAGCACAGCAGTGTGCGTGCTCACTGAACTGCACACTCACCTTGGTATGAATGCAACGATCAGTCTGAATACAATTTAACATATGTTTATGGGTTTTATGGGGTTAAACTTGAGATGAACAGAAAGTAAACGGCATAATAATAACATCACAGTGTACCAAACTGCAGTGTGACACTCTGTTTCACTGCATGATTGCTGAAAGAGTTCGTAGACAGCTCAGACAGGATCTACACACACACACACACACACACACACACAGGGTGATTCTGTGGGTGACAGGCAAATATCCTCTCAACACACTGTAACATTAATTACCGGTACTATTTCAGGCATCTATTCACAGCACATACACAAAACCTAAGGCGTTGTTTTTAAATGTGAAACTTTCTTTCTGGACTGACTCCATATGTGTGTATGTGTGTGTGTGTGTCACTTGTTACTTCCACTGTGTAAAACTAAACTTTGCCACAGAGTAAGTTGGTGGTTTTTATATTTCAGTGGGAACATCTGCAAAGTGAGTAGGTGGGAGGAAGTGTAGGTGTTTGTAGCGTCGTGCTTGAAGTGTGTGGGCTGGCTATGGGCAGACTGGACATGTGGGCGGCTGAAATATTCAGCTAAGATACAATATCATCTCTAAATGAGGGGAATGTGAATATGACCAATTTCTCTTTATGGCTGCTGTCGTCTGCACTGATGGAAACGCCTGTGAGGATGTTCGCGTGATTCTGCTGGGATCAGGGACAGAGAAGACATCATAACTTATTTATCGCCGCTTCATCACCCACAAACACAGCAGCAGCTGCACCTTTACCAATGCATAGCTGAATGTTTAATGTACAGTCCCGCATCTATTCATCTGTCCTTTCAGTCAGGCATTAAAAGCCTCAGAATATGAAAGGTTATGTTTAATCAAACGCAGAAGTCGTTTTCTCGGTTCTGAGAGAGAGAGAGAGTGAGAGAGAGAGCGAGCGAGCAATGGTTACTTGTTAGTGAGCGAGAGCTTTTTCAGAAGAAGGAGCATATAGGCAGCAGGTGCAAGTGAAGCGATTTCTCCTGCTGGCGCAGCAGCAGATGAGTCAGGACGTGAAAACAAACAGATGATGATGAAGAAGAAAAGTAGATGGACCTTTCACCCAAAAGTTCATCAGCGCCTTTATTACTAGTATAAACATGTTGGAGTGTGCAATTAGATAAAGCTGGTTCCTGTCTGTCGGAAGAGAGGGGTCAACAGAGGGGCCAAGTTATGAGACTGATTAAATTACAGTGAGAAATGAATAACGAAATAACACTGACTGACAGAATCTGTTTTAATATGACTATAATATTGACTAGTGCATCCTAATTTACTTAGATGTGTTGAAATAACTGATTCTGTGCATAAATATATATATATATATATATATATATATATGTATGTATGTATGTATGTATGTATGTATGTATGTATGTATATATATATATATATATATATATATAAAAAAGATCATTATATATTTATAATGATCTTATCATGCCATTCTGGTGACATATTCTCATTTCAACTTTTCTATGGGCAGGAAAAGAGAGCGAGGAGAGGAGGTGAAGAGTGTGACAGACAGAGGAGACACCAAATGATGCAGCTGCTGGAGAGGTGAGGGAGAGGAGAGCATCAGACTGAGAGGTATGACACAGTTTGTCTCAGTTCACCCAGAGCACATACCTCACTTCTTATTTTAATTTTAATTTTACACATTAAATATCAGGGGAAAGTTATTGAAAGACAGCTTTAGCGGTATACCACTGATTCTTTTTCTCTGGCAAAACCCTCACCCTCCTTCATCACTGTTTTTGGTTTGCAATAATCCACTGGTGGGAGGATTTTGGATTCAGGGGCACACGCCACTCGTCTCAGCAATAGGGGAACACTTATGGAAATGTGCGGACAATCGACACCTTCAAGTAGCTGTAATGGCTGTTGTGGGGGTGAGAGCAGCCGATTAGCATCACTGGTATTCAGAGAAATTGTACACATCGAAGTATGTGACATTTTAATGAGTTTCAAGGCGTATGCACGTGGTATCATGTGATGGGTCACCTGTATGTTATGCTTCCTGATGAATGGGTGCGCTGCTGTAGAGAATAAGAAAAATTCAATGTAGCTTGTAATGATGGAAATGATTAAGAGTGGTGGGCTGAAGGAGCTGATGACTGCTGCGAATGTGTCGACGGGGAAACAAGGTTATTGACTAAATGTCCCGTCAGCTACTCATGCGATCACTAAAATCAAATTACACTTGGGATTAACTTAATAAGGTGATTGCAATAACACGGGTGATGACATCTGACAGGGGAAATGTACAGCGACGAGGTGTTGTAGCCCTGCAGCTCTCACCTTGTTGGCTGCCAAGAAATCCCTCATGGAGATCATCTCCCCGGACATTCTTCGCCCAGTATCAGTCTCACTCTCGTTCATTGCGTCTGTCTCGATGGAGGGGTCTCTGCGAGTACGCAGGTGACCTGGGGCCACCACGTTCCTTCGTGGGTGCCTGTGCGGGTGGTGACCCCTCTTGGGGAAACAGCAGCGGCAGGGGGTTTCTAGTCTCCGTAGCAACCAGTTGAGGACCTGCTTGATGACGATGGAGATGACATTGAAGAGAGAGTAAATGCAGCAGACGCCGGTCAGGATGAAGAAGAAGTTGCCCACCCTGTATGCCACTGTTGCATGGCCCTCATAGACAACCCGCTGGCTGCTCACCATATCTCCAAAACCAATAGTGCTGAAGGCCACAAAACAGAAATAGAGCGAGTCCAGGTAGCCCCAGCCCTCAGCTGCCGAGTACATGAGTGAAGCGCAGCAGGACACCAAGATGGCTGCCACTCCCAGTATAAGCATGACACAGTAGACCGAAGGCTTCCAGCCGGCCAGATCCTCACCTTTCCCACCACCAGCAACACCACCTCCACCTCCCGCAGCTCCAGCCGCTCTGTTCTCCTCAGTCACCTGCCGGCCATTCTGCGGGAGCACGGCCTTGTTGTGGCGTCGCTCGTGGCAGGACTTGAGGACCACCGCGATGACGGTGATGACGCGTTCCAGAAAAAGGTTGAAGAAGAGAATGGTGGCTGCGCAGCCGAGAAGACCGTAGAACATCAGGAAGACTTTTCCTCCAATGGTGGCGGGAGTGGTCATTCCAAAGCCTGAATACACACAAAACACGTACTTTAAGACAACAACAAGTAAATAAGAGTTACTATGAAATGCTTTGTCTTGCCCAGGGCCTCCACACATAGTTTACTGCTCCAAGTAAATCAGTCCCGGTGAGATCATTGTCTTGTATTTGTACCTTTGCCTCAGCTGAAAGGAGCTGACCCGCTCTTTGCACGGGCCTCCTTTGCCTCTTGAGAAACGAGCAAGTGATCAAAATGTTAGTCAGAGTGAGAGCTCTTTCTATTGACTGCTCCGCTCTCCGTGTTGTCCTCCTTTTCACCCCCCATTTAACACTGAAAGCTCAATGGTGCGATGTCTCTCTGCGTGACTGTCTGCTTTTTTTTCGCTTTTGCTTTATTACATTCATAACCTTGCTGGAGAATTTGAACATGAGGCTTCTCAAGGCGATTACATGTTTGATTGTTTACAAGCTCAGCATCTGCAGAATCTTACACGAGAGCTCTTTTATTTGACCCTGACCCTGCAGCACGACTAATTGCCACGGTGCCACAGACAGGCTTCTTGCGGCGGCTTTGATTACCTCCACATTCATATTGGTTCTCAAGGTGCTAATTAAGCTGCAGTTTTCGTTTCGAACGCGGCGATAAAATCAAATGAGTTTGATTTAACACAGGCACGTGTCTTGTTCCATGAGCCCTGTTAAATGTGAAGATGATGTTGAGTCATTAAAGCTGTACACAGCCCATGAAAGGCAGGAGAGAGGAGAGGAGAGGAGAGGAGAGACAACTTGGTGCCACAGTGTCACAGGGTGACAACTGTGTCAGACAGGTCGTGCGGAGGCACAACTCTACACATGGCTCTGCAGCAGAGTCTAAAGACGATTAGGTCACTTAGCCGAGTTTATTTTCACAATCTTTTAAAGAAGCTTCTTTAGCTACTCACTTAAGCATCGACATCAGTGTAACTCTACATGTGACTGTTATTTGCATATGTTCTGACCATGCATACGCTTAGGATATTGAAAAGATGCAACTCTCTCTTGTTCTAATCTATACATATTCATGTATTCATCTGGTTTCATGCTAACACAGTCCTGGTCCAGAGGATGCAGAATAATGATGCATATGAGAACAGCTTTCTCTTAGGCTGTGCATGATATGAGATATGAGAGTATGAGATAAAAAGATGATAGAAAGGCTAAAGGAATGCTTAGATGGACTATACTGAATTAATTATTAGCAAGTCTCGTTATCTTCAGAGAGCTGGATTCTCTTTCTTGATGTCAGTTAGCAGAATATGACAATATGCAGAATTTGTGCAATGGTGACGTCATCAAATGATCCCTGCATGCAGCTGTCTTTTGTAAGATCAGATATACACTCAGTCACACTCGCAGCATCAGCAACTCGACTTATACAGACAGCAACAAAGCTTCTTCTGTTGTGTTCAGACATAAACACAACACGTGAGCTCAGAGGTCACAGAGTGGCCTGGTTTTCCCGTTTCAGCTTCGTGGAAATGGAATGTATATGTATTATGAATGTATAGAATGTGATCGGTCAGGGAACCAGCTCAACCAACTCCTAGTCCCAGTGTTCTGACTGAGCGACTGATGGCCACGTCTGTCATCTAACCATAAGACCTGTCACCATCAAGGAATTCACTCCAGCTATAGGGTGAAATAGATAAATATATATAATAAATATTTTTACCATTTTGGCACAGTGAAGGTGTAAAGTCATGGTTTTGATGCAAAAACATAACAAAACCACAAGTTAGTAACTGAATATCAAAAATGCTGGATTAAAAAAAAAGAGAAAATCAACTAGAAGTTGTAGTTTCTCACCGATGGTTGACACCACAGTTCCCACGAAGTAAAACGCGCCGGTGAAGTCCCAGCGGGGTCTGATGGTGTCCACGCGGATCCCGGCCACGTTCGCCTCCTCGTAGCTGCGGAGGAAGTTCTTCAGCTCCTTCTCACTCAGGTTGTACCTTTGGCTGAAACGCTCGAACCTGTGCGCCCAGCGCTCCCTCGCCTCGCGCTCCTTCGGCTGCTCCAGCGCAGAGAAGACTGCCGCCCCGCAGAGCAGGTAGAGGATGATGAACAACGCCAGCAGCAGGAACCGCGCGTTATCCTCGTTCACCGGAGCCGAGCCGCAGCCACAGCAGCAGCTGCTGCTCCTACATGCCATTATGTTGCTGTCGTCGCCGCGGTGCAGTGGCAGCGAGGGACCTGTGGCATGGTGGTGTCGGAAACAAACGCACAATCCTCACAGGGAGCCTTAACTAGATTTATATCCACACTACAAAAGTCCTGCGAAATATAAGTGCTATTGGCCAGGCGGTCTGATTTGCTTGTTTTCTGCGCAATCCAACACCGTCGGAGCCAAACGCGTCCTCGCAGGCTTCTCAGATCATCTCCACCGGGTGTCTGCGCTTAGGTCAGGGTCGCCAACCTGCCCCTGGAGGAGGGGAGATCCACGCTGCAACCTGTGGATACAGGGAGTCGTGCTGTTGCGCTCTGTGGTCCTGCCTCTCCAAAGAAGTCTCCACCCCAGAGCGCGCGTTTTACGCACAGCAAACGGACCACAATCACAGCTTTGAATTTCTGCTCAGTGTCCACTCACCACCGCATCCAAACTCTGTCTCCACGAATCTGCTGATGTTAGAAGTAGTTTCCCAATGTCGGCTTGTAAAAAGGCGACAGACGCGCCCCGGATCTGACCAAAGAACCAGAATGACCAGAACAAAAAAATGTTCGCCCTGACCCCAACTTTGGAGGTTCGATTATGACAACACGAGCTTCCAAAGAGAGCGTTTGCACAGGCAGATCAATATCACTTGACCTTTCCAGGCTCTGATGAGGGATTCATGCTCCGGCCCACGCACACCCGGCGACGATGTGAGCAAATGTCACAACGGCACGACGCGTCAAAATCAATTATTCAAGCCCCCCCCCCCCCCCCCCAAAAAAAGAAAAAAAGGTTAGTCTGTAAAGTTTGGGATATTCAACCAAACGATGACGCACTAAGAGCAATTTCAGCACCACGGACAGTGCAATGTCTTCTTCTAAACACTAAACATACATGTTGTTATTATCATTCCATCATAGATCCAGTGACTAGAAAGTGTTGTTGTAAAAGGTGAACAGCTAAGTACTTTTCCCTCTTTTTATAATGAGGGACAATGTTCTTGAATATTTTCTGTCTTTCTGCAGACTCACAGCTTGACTGTAGCTGCACAGTGACTGATCACAGACAGGACCGGAGCCATACCACACAGCAATGTATTTATTGATTTTTCACTGGCAATTATTTGGGGCTTAATGTTGACTGGAGCACTACGACACATGTACTGCCATACCTACATGCATTCCAGCTCTAATATACCTCAGTAAAGCTGTTGTTGTTCAGTTCTGACTTCCTGAGCTAACGCAGTTGGGTTTGTTTGCTCTTTAGAACATAAATCCACTGGCAATTCAGAGTTACTTATCTGTGTGCAACACAACAACTTGTAGCCATGTAATTGACAGAAGCTTCCTGAACACAATATAAATACAGTATTGGATTAATTTGCCATTGTTATTTCTTAGGTTTTATTGTGTTGTGGTGGTTTTATTAATGATATAAATCAGGTCAACAGGTCTGTATTGAGCTTCTCATTTATTTTGTCTTGCCTGCAGCTACTGAGTCATTTTTCATTTAAACAGTAGTTTTCATCAGTAGTCTATGAACCCCACCCTTCTTCAGACTGGCTGAAGTAGCTTTAGTATGCTAATACAATACGAACCAACGCTGTGATTACTAACAGGACGCTGCATCAATACACTATACATTCATGTTGATGCATACATGACCTTGATTAGAGTCAATAATTGGGACACTGTGGACATTCACATGCATGAGTGTGCATATATGTATTGCATACATTTAAATAGACAAAACAATACACACCACACACACACACACACACACACACAGTTCAAACACCATTCA
Source organism: Trinectes maculatus (assembly GCA_016785345.1). NCBI lineage: Eukaryota > Metazoa > Chordata > Actinopteri > Pleuronectiformes > Achiridae > Trinectes > Trinectes maculatus. The sequence goes on from JAFBJQ010000019.1 coordinate 174,323, forward strand.
AACAATAATAACAGCCTCTGATACTCACACACACACACAAACATTTTAATTATTCTATTTTTTTAATTTAATGGAGGCTAGCAAAGAAATTAAAGGCGTATTACCACCATGAAATGTTACATCACTACAAATCACATTACATCACTTCAGACTGAATTACAACCTATAACATTGAATTACATTACAATATATTACTTTCGCCCCATTTGTTGCTGCAAACAGGAGCAACAGTCTCTGATACTACCATGTGGGGACCCGGGACAGAACAGACTCCCAGAAGCCCACAGATGACTGCAAGAGGCGACACATGGGATGACAAGCAATTTGTGCAATGTGATCAATTTGTGCAATGTAAAGTTATAATTTATCACGTGTGGCCTTTATGTTTTTCCCACTACAGTTTGTGTACCTTTGATCTCTGTGACATAACCACATTGTATGTATTGCACAACACTTCTGCATTGCTTCTTATATGTAACGGATTAGTTACCAGCCGACTTTAGTTCAGAACGCGTGAGATACAAATCTGAGCTTGAAGAGAGTTTGAGCTACAGCCTCGTGGACAATAACCAGGACAAGATTTTAGGACCTGTAATAAGATAAATAATGGAGATGTCACCCATCAAGCCTCGTCCAAGGCCTAAGAAGGACACACAGAGGATCAACTCCCAGCCTGCAGCTGAAAGACACACAGCAACAGCTGTATATCGGTCTCCAGCTCCAGTGTGTCAAACGACAGGCTTGGGCATGAACGGTCGGGTTGTCGCAATCCTTCAGTCGGATAAGTTGAGAGTGGCTAATGCTCATGAGGTCAGACAGCTACTAAAAACTGTCAAAGAAGAGAGACAAAGGAGGGAGATGGTTGAGACGCGTCTCGCCAAAGAGAAAGAGGAGCTGTCTACAGCCAGGAGTGCACTGGTCCAGGCTGAGAGGAACCTGGAAACATCACACCTCGTGTGGGGGGAGGAGAGGGCTCAGCTTCTTCAGCTAACCTCCAACCTCACTGAAGCGCTGAACAGGGCCCAAGAGGAACTGGATGCAGAGAGGCGGCAGTGGATTCTGGAGAAATTCCAGCTCCTGGAGTCTCTGCTGAGCATCCAACGGGCTCAGGAAGGCGAGGAGCTGGTAAGAGAGAGGATGATGGATGAACTGATAAACAAAGTTCAGAGTCTGGTTCGTCGGGTGATGGAGACAAACAGCAATGCCAAGAAGAAAAGCTTTTGGAAGAAGATCGTCCAGGCGTTTAAGAAAAATAATAGAATTGTGGGAGCTCTGAACTCTGACCCTGATGCCACCACTGACCCATGACCTCAGACTCTCCTCATCTTGCCTAAACCCAATGCCCTCTCTTACCCTTTCCTCCCTTCCACGAGGCCTGTTCTCCCCTCATGTCTGTGTGGGTTTGCGCCAACTGTTTGGATGTAAGTTGTTAGTTGTCATTGTAAAAGAAAAAAAAAGCGAGCCATAAAAATAATGAATTATTGCTCTAATTCAGTCGTAAGTCAAAGCCTGTTTCACAAAGCAGGTTTCAGCATCTATTGCCAATCATTAGTGCACAATGGTCTTTAAAATATATATATATATATCTATATCTATATAGATATATATAGATATAGATATAGATGTAATAAATCACTAAACTATTGTTAATATCCCTTTATTGATCAGAGTGTTTCGTCACCTGACACAACAAAGGAAGAATTTAACAGCTTGTCATTGTGTTTGTATTTGTCACCTACAGCAGCTCTCTCCCTCAGCCTGAACCTGTGTTGTCCTCGTTTTGTTGATAATCTGCTGTGGAAAACGGTCCTTGGAAGAAGAAGAGTACACAATTTTCCCTGGTCGCGCTCCCATCATCCAGACCAATCTTTGACACAAAGCTGCCACATTTACAGAAACATTCTTGAAATGCTTCTCCTCACTTACCCGCGAGAGGTGTTGTTTGTTCTCTTGTAATGATGCTGAATGTAAACTCCCTCATGCTCACTCACTGTGTCTGTTCTGCAGGCTTTCTGCTTGACTGGGGTGGGGTTCAATTTGTTCTATACGTTCATATTTTCAGTGGGTGAGTTTATCCATGGACACACATCTAGGGTCTTCGCACTGGACCTTATTTATTTTAGTCTTAAAGTCAAGCTTGATCAAATTCAGTCAAATAATATAAACATTTCAAATCAGACCTGCCACCCGATCTTGGGAAAGGAATCTTTGTAAAAAAAAAACAAAAACAGTTGTATAAAATCTTTGCCTCTTTACATGATATCCAATAAACTACCTCTGTTTATGTCCAAATGAAAGCACCATTCTTTCATTTGGAAATGAATAAGAGCATTACGCATTGTGGAGTTTTTCACGATTTGTTCTTTCCCCCACCTCTCTAACCCAATCCCTGTGTCTGCTTGAGGCTAATACAACCTGCGGCTACATTTAGACAGCATTATACAACTCGCATTATTCACACAAAGCTTCAAATGATTCATTGTGGATGACTGCGGGTAGACGCCAGTTGTTTTCAAGGAAGAATCGACCGCATCCAATTGCTAAATTTAATTAAAAAGAAAATGAAAGGTACAAAAAAGGTTGTATTATCTGTGGTTATAGTCCCACCTCTTATCAGATTACGAAACGCAGTTTGCAGGTGGAGGAATATTTTAAACCACAGAAAAAACACATACAGGTTGGTCTTCGTTTGAACAACAGATTTTAGCTGTTATAACTTTTTGGGAACCTATAAACGTTGATAAATGGGATTAATCCTCAGAACTGAATCTGTGAGTGGTGTAATATTATATGCATAGGATGCAGATGCATGTAATGACTTAAAGTAATTTGCTGTATTTGTTTCTTGTAGGCATGCGATCTGTTTCCATGGAAATGCATTGGGAGTATTCAAATTGACTAAGGGGATATTTATAAGCTGAGCATCCGTATTGTGAACACACTTGCAGAGCTGCTGTAAAGTAACAATGTACTATGTCTTTAATCCATAATGTTTATGCATATGATCTATTGTGATAGCTGTCACAGCTTCACCACTGGCAACTCTGACTCCCCCATTACCATGTTGTCTGCCAAGGTCACAGCCATTTGTCATCAGCCTCTACAAGTGGGCACTTCACCTAATTTAACCCTAGTTTGTAAGCGGCATCATTAGGCTACTGCTCTAATCCTGTGCACACAAACAAATACATGCACATTCACAGTATCCAAGAACTCTCAAGCAGTTCCCGTTATTGAGGTTCTTGGGTTCAGGTCCGCATTAAACACAACATCCTCAAGCATAGCACTGGACCTATGAGCTCCAGTGGCTCCTGCTTGATTGTTGTGTTGCTGTCCCTGACACCGACACTTTTTTTCTGCATAAAAGGCAGATCTTGTTGTTGTCCTTGTGCTCGGAGAAGGATAAGAACCAGACAAGAAGCTTCTGTAGTTTAAATCATCGTCAAATATAAAACATAAAAACTTAAAAAAAAGTGCCAGAATTAAAAAAAAATCATGTCTTAGGATGGTCAAATTACCTGTGTTTTGCAAACAATTACTGTTATACTGGCGTGAGCAATACAAAGTGTGGGCTGTTGCAGCCTTTGACACCAGAGACCTGATTAGTCAGGACAATAGCAGAAAGCCTACATGTGAGAAATGCTTATAATAAACTGCTTTTTGTAGAATCTCTAACACAAAGAGGAGACTAGCATGACATTGTTCTCCGTACAGTTTGAGATAATAAGCTGGTGGGGGAGCAGTAAACAGAGTCTATGATCTTTCTCATGAGTTGAGTCTGGCTTCAGCGTAAAAACATATAAGTCAGCAGACAATTACTAGGAAGTTCTCTTTATTCATCAGAAACCACTGTGCACAGCTTTGGTGTCTAATTAAGCTTCGCTCCAGTGGATAAGTTTGTTGATGTGGGTTTGCTGAATCATATTTTCATTTTTCAACACAACCTGCACAAATAAAGGATGGATGGGATGGGAAAACAGAACTGCATGTAGATGGGACAGGCTGGTGTGGACCACAAAGATGTAGCTTAATACATCTTTGGTTTCTTTGTCAAAGTGATATACAACTATCCAGTGCAGATAATGTAGATGATACTACATGATACATGACTGTGATCATTTCAGCTGGATAGTGTGTGATACTAGCAGTGAATTGTGTTTTTAACGTTGCAGATGTGTTGTGGTTTTTTTATGTATTAATAGCCTATTTTTTGAATTCTATTTGAACAAAATCTTCACACGAGTTTTAGCAAATACATGCACAGTGCAATCTCTCTCTCTCTCTCTCGCTCTCGCTCTCTCTCTGAGAGAGAGACATTTATCCACTGAGCATGGTGTAACCATAGTAACTAAAAACTAGGTTATAAAGTACTGTATATAAACAACAGTAAAAAGCACAAGCGCGTACAGAATGCCTCCTCAGACAGTCAATATTGTATCAACAATCTGTTCCAGGAAAAAAGAAGGTAAATGTTAAGTGTTTTGTTTGTCAGGACTTGTGTGTCTGTCTCTGTGTCTGACAGACAACATGTCAGATATGCCAGACAGTGGACACATAGGCTCAATGAGTGCTCGGACGATGCAGGAGAATTTCCCGTTGGACCTCGGCAGATTGGTTAGCAAATAAAATAAATAAATAAATAAATAAATAAATAAATAAATAAATAAATAAATAAATAAGAGCACTTTAAGATTGATTGATAGAAGGCGCTTTAATCAGTCTTTCCCATCCCTCTTCCCTCATTCGACACCAGAACATGACAAAAACATGCAATCAAATGTAAAGGTGTTCGTCAACGTTTTCATCACAAGTGTAAAACCTAAATATGAAACTTAACTTGAATGGAATTATTGAAAATTTAATGTAATCATAACTGATAGAAAAGAGGCCATACCAGGTGAAGCGATATAACAGAGTGAGACAAATGATGACGATGATGATGGGTGGATTTATGGAAGATGGCTGTTATCACAGAACCCACTGTTCAAATTGCAGCGAGTAACTTGGAAACGTACGTTCCCTGAAGAGGACGCAGCATGGACGCTGTTGAATGCGCTGAAAAGATACATTAGCAGATGATGTCACTGTTAGAGTGTGAGTGTATGTGATAATCAACTTTCCAGAAAAAGTTGAATATTGTAAAAATGTATTTTTCTAAAAGTAAAAAACAAGAGTTTATTGCTTTTGTTGCCATTGCACAGAATTCACAGTAGATATGTGATCTAAGCATCACATCCAAAAAATGAGAGATTGATTTAGATTCTGGTGACATATCCTCATTTCACCTTTTCTATGGGCAGGAAAAGAGAGCGAGGAGAGAGGAGAGGAGGTGAAGAGTGTGACAGGCAGAGGAGACACCAAATGATGCAGCTGCTGGAGAGGTGAGGGAGAGGAGAGCATCAGACTGAGAGGTATGACACAGTTTGTCTCAGTTCAACCTGAGCACATACCTCACTTCTTATTTTAATTTTACACATTATTAAATATCGGGAACGTCCAGAGATTTCTGTGCCCCCGATGTTTAGATCCTGGCAGTTCTTTCCCAGGACCTGCTGACAAATGCTCAATCTACTGCATTACATCCTAAAGGTTTTTATGATACTGTCTTATATAGTGTCCAATATTATTAGGGCCAGAGATGGAACAGCGAAGGCCCTATTGTTTCTGAAGGAGCAGTTATTCTTATTCTTATTCTTCTTATTCTTCTTATTCTTATTCTTCTTATTATTATTATTCTTTGTAACATTGTAAAAGGGCCTCCGCGTTGGGGTTATTTTGCCATAGTCCGACAAAATTCGGTACACGCCTTTGTCATGCCCAGACGCACAAAAAAGCCTCTTGACACCATTGTGCCAGGTCCACAGGAAGTCGGCCATTTTGAGTGGAAGATGCAATTTGGCGCCATTTCTGCCCGCGCATATGATCGAACTCGTCCTACAGATTAAATTACTATTATTACTACAGTTATCATTGTCACAGTTTTTAAAGTTTTACATGTTTAGGTGGACTTGGTGGCGTTGGTGCTGAGTTGACTGTGTTGTCATGTTGTCTGTTGACAGCAGGGCATTAGAAGCTAACGCGGGTGTGTGTAACAGATATCGTTTACATGTACTGGTTGAAGATAGAAATGAAATGATATTAACCAGTAAACAGACTGAAATTGACTGAAACGCATGAGGACAGTCCTCCTGTTTTCATATATGCTGTTTAAGTGTGTGTGTGTGTGTGTGTGTGTGTGTGTGTGTGTGTGTGTGTGTGTGTGTGTGTGTGTGTGGGCAACGTACATCTGCATACATGTGTGTATGTAAACAAATTTAAAAGGGTTTGAAAGGTGTTCTTTGAGAGTGTGTGTGTGTGCCTTTACAATGTTGGGTGTGTGTGGCACTTTATTGACTAAAGCCATTAAAGACTGCAGCCCCTCACGTGTGCTATAATTGGTCAGTGAGGGATAATGATAATCTGAGGAGGAGTGATCAGCCACAGAAACAGCAGAGCCGTAATAACAGAACTAAATTGGAGAGCCCTGTCCTTCATTCCAGCCCCATGCCATCAGCAAAGTCAAAGAAATTACCTGTAATTGCCTGCAAGGTGGTGACAGTTGATTTATGGCGTGCACCACTTCTGCTGAATGGTTCGATTTCCCTTTAAAACTCAGAGAACAGATTCCGCAGTGATTTGCACACACGATAAAAACCTTCTTCCGTTTTACGACACATGAATAAGTGAGGTTGATCTCCTTGGCGACTCCATTGCCACTTCCTTTCCCTGTAGATATGTAGCATGACCAACACCCACATTATTATATTGCCTTCTTCCCAGTGAAGTGATTGTGCGCTAGAGAGAGCACGCACTCTTCATGCAAATCGCTGCATCTGCATGTATCGTACTGACGGGACATACTTGTGCATGACAGGTCCTCGCGGGCCCAAGCTCTTCTTTCAAAGAGGACGTTTATTATGGCGTTTTGTACTCAGTTATTGGAACCAAGGAGTGAACAAACCCCCAAGGCTCCTTGAGTTTCCCTTCTTACTCGTATTGTTTGTGAGTACTGCGAGCAGGAGAAGACGTCTCCTTTTGACAACAGTCGCACAGAGTCAGTGATAGGTTTTTAAAATGCGATCAAACACACTTCAAAGGTTTGGGTGGTGGACACCTCCATCTTATCTGTCTTTCCTGTCTGTCTTCTGTCCCTGTGAATCAGAGATATCATAAAACATCCTAAAAGACCTCACACGGTGTTTTTATGCCCTCTGTGGCGGCACCACAGCGAGGCAGACCGGTTGCCATGGCTATTTCCAGTGGCTGCCCCTTTGATGTGTCATAGCAGCCTTTTCACATCCATGCTGTACCACACTCCCGACTTTGGTCACCCATTTACTGTAGATCCAGATTGGTTCCCTGATTCTTTTATGTTGCCTCTGCAACTCTCTGAGGAAAGCAAGTCAAAAATGCTTTGTTTCTTTTTTTTATTGAGCAAAGTGGAAAGTGCAGCCTGAGAGAACATCTTCATGGCATGTTGGTAAAAAATAGCACGACTGGTCAGTATCAACAAAAACAAATCTGAATATTGTCACACCCACATGCAGTTGCCATTGTCTTGTTTTGTATTTGACACAAGGCAGAACAAGATACCGTTGATGTGTACAAACCAGTCTCACCTGTGACAGGTGGATTGTAGGTGGAAGTGGCTGGGAGAGTGCCCCATGGGGGATGGGAGGCAGAAAGAGCTGTTTCAACATGATGTGTGGCACGGATGTGTGAATTAATGGCTGGAGATATAGTTGAAGTGGTACTGTTACAGGAGGAGAGTTATTGGGTGTCAGAGAAAAAGAAATCGTCTCGCTTTCAATTCAGAAATATTACCACCCCTTCTGCCACAGGCAGCATTTGACACCTCATCTCCATAGGTTCATGGCATGTATCTGTGCAACTTTTATTCTGTGGCATATTTTAAGGGTTTTCATGAGTGTGAATCAAGATAAGCAATTTGCTGACATTGGCAGTGTCACTTAAGAGACACACAGAGCACTCATAAAGGCATAAAATGAGGACCAAATGAAACAAACTACTCAGAGTGATTGGCTTACCACTGGTGATATTATATGCTTTCAGATGTACTGGTGCACCCTATGCAGTTTTAAAGCTGATTGCAGTGATTGCATGCATCTGATTTATGCATGCAAAATCAATGTAACAGATGTCATACAAAAAGTGCGCTTGTGTGTGTGTGTGTGTGTTTGAGAAATATCTCCAATGGGTGGGTGACTACGTAATCTTTTGAAATCTGACTATGTCATCTTTTAAAATCATGGTTGCCAGAGGATGAATCCTATTTACTTTCATCAGACCCAGACTTTTCATCGTCTTTGATGATCCTCTGACTTTTAGTTTGTACAGTGAGTTTGGCATTTGGATTTGAGTGAAACAATCTGACAGATATTGATTTGAGACCCTTGAAACTAGTGGAACTTTAAGTTAAAACTAATATTAATGTCATAATATATACACATATACATGTGACCAGCTATCTGCAAAACTAACATTGTTCCCATCGTCCATATCTCTACTTTGTGCATAATTCTGATTAGTTTGTTTGCATGCTATTGCACTAAACTACGGTGTCACACGATAAATGTAAATGTCCTATAGAATTTGAAAATGTAAACAGCTGATGCCAAAGTAAACATGAGAAGACAGAGGCCATTGCTCAAACACACTGCAGAAAACTACCAATTTTGTGCAATGCAAGTACAAATCACAGGCTGAGGAAGCGCTTTGAAAAGAAAGATATTTCTATTTGGACTCAAAGAGCAGAACAATAAAAATGTTAATTGGCTGCCTCTGTCAGGTCGTCCTGTAGGGATGAATCAGTCTGCGCAAATCAGGCTCGTGCAGCAATCTGGTGCAGGTCAGCGACAAGCCTCGCTGTGACCTTTGACAGATTGGATGGGGGTGAAAGTAAGTGGAATAGTCCCCAAAGATCCTCTTTGATCTCATACACAATGATCTTATTGTTACTTGACTGACAAGTCGAGGGGACAACAGAACCAGAGGATTATGAACAGGCTGTATAAATGTTATGTTGGTAACACAGTATAGCTGATGACGTAGTAGACAAACAGCGGCGCTCACAGCAACTTGGCTCAAAGAAGAAACATTTGGAAATGATAAACAATTCATTAAATCCTAACAAAGCAATCACAGTGCTGAGTTGTATCATTAGCTTTGCACATGCTAACTAACCAGCCAGGCGTAATGATCATGATCAGCACTCTGCATTCATCTGGAAGTGACGCAGTTCACATCCCAGCCTCAGAGAGTTTGCTGTCACCGCAACAGCTGTAAATTAACACTTCTCCCATCTTCATCCAGCCTCTCAGCAGTTAGCCACCAGCGAGATGCTGTAATAAACCCACTTAGGGACCTGGGGATTTGAAGCAATCCAACTGGTATTGCAATAGGGGATCGAGCTCGAGCTGTGAATTTGTATCTTCCTGTTTTACTGCACCTGTGTCGTCTCTTTATTGCTATTCTGCGTCTGTGTAGCGGACGTGAGCGCAGAGAAAGGTTTCTAGAAACGTTCGGGTCGTGCCGTCACGAGTGCAAACTCATTCCAACTGATATCATATCAGCTGTATTCACTGCAGCTCATAGTTTGTTAAGAATATTCTCTTGTTTGTTTTAGTTTCTTTTGTGTGCGTAAAGCTGAGAAAAACTGCCGTCATTGGAATCTGAACATTTTATATTTTCTTTTTCTTCATTTGTGAAAGTTGTTTTTGTTCAAGGGAAGTGACCAGAAAGTTTTCTGCTGTAGCGGCATTATGTATTGGCAAGCCTCAGTGACTTCCTGGAGTCTGCCATTTTGAAGCCTGGCAACCAGCAGAGACTTTGCTGTGTGTACTGTTCAAACAATATATTAATTAGTTTAGCCTCACAAGTTTCTGTGAGCTGTGGTCGCAGCCAGACTAGTTGTTTTCCCTTTCATTTAGATAAGCTGGTTGTAGCTTCATATACTGACATGGATCAACATGAGACCGCTATTGATCTTCTCAGCTCGAAAAGCATGAGCAGATTTAGTCTAATTATTTCTTCAAAAAGAACCATGATGTATGTTGAATATATGAGTGTATGTATTTTAGCAGCCTTGGCAAGATAGGGAGGGCAATCCAGTCAGTCTTATCTGAAATGGATTGTGCAGTTTTTATTTTGTATTTAACTAAAAATTTAAAAAAATAGCTATTTAATTCTGAAGGTGACATATTTGGACTGTCCAAAACAGTTACACAGGTAAGAAGATGAAAACATTGTAATTTTTGGATGCGAGTACACTTCGTTGAGATATATTACTTATGTTACCATGGCAACATAAAGTAACCAAGAGTAATAGCTTTATTTTTGCGAAGAGGGTGCGTTTGATTTTACACCACTGACTGGTTGATTGATAATGAGAATAACAGAATTATTTCGTTTTCAGCTTATTGATGGGGTCCATGAGAGAAAAAGGCTTTGAAGTTGGTAAATCAATTCCTGCTCACCAATTCATGTTCTTGTGAATTAATTATTTTCTGGCAACCAGGTGGAGCAGAAAACCTGGAAAATCATTGACACATCATTATGTATGCATCCTATCGACAAGGCCAAACAGCATCATGAATGTAGAGTTGTGTTTCTGTACACCTGACTTGTTAAAGTTTAATACCGCTTCACCTTTTAGCTCCTGTTTTGGTCACCACCAGTCCCTGAGGCATCTTTCAATGCTAAATGTCAGTGGCTGTGCTGTATTTACCGGCTGGGTACAGCACACACTGTGTGTTGTACTATTTGCTGCTGGTCTCTAGAGCTTCAGCACTGCATGTTGTGTTACGCAGAACAGACACACAAAAATGACCTAAATGGCTAGTGGGAGTTAAACAAACAGTTATGAAACGTGAAAGCGTTAACAGTTAACAAGAAAACCCTGCACAGTCAGATACTAATTATCTGTGGATTTATCACTATGAGCAAGCATCTTGACATTAAACCTCATCATCTGATCCGTTGTTTGTGAAAAACTATGCGTTAAAGCAAAAGACAGATTCATATCAGTGAATCAGTTTAGAATACCACCAACAGTGACAGACTTATATGACATAAAAAAACCCTCTTGACACCATGTGACTCATTAGATGGATCCAAAACTCCTCCACGTCGCAGGAAAATGCACAAAGAACAATTGTGCATTCTGCACCATCTTTATAAAACCGGCACAAAGACATCTGCTCTCTTGGTTAGAGAGAATAGTCCAAGTCTAATTGGGCTCACACTGTGTCTCACTGCCAATAGGGACTGTGAGAAGATTAAAAACAAAGACAGAGTAAATATTAGATAGCTAGAGGCTCTTCATCTGCTCCTACCATGCTCGTCATGCTGTATCCAACCCTCCACTTATCCAGCTGTCCGCCCTCCCAGCTTCAAGGAGTCCCCGTTACCTGGCAACTCAGTCACCAAGTGTGGCAGGGGCGAAAGTTGGGGGGATGAAGGTACAGACGCATCTGTATTAAGGAGGGGATTGGGGGGGTTGGGTGGGTGGGAGCATAAAGGGCCTTGTTAAAGGCGTCTGAAGATTAATTCATGCTCTGATTGTGTTTTTAAGGATGTCATGGTAACCGTCATGTGATATTATGTTCTGCAGGTTTTGGGCTCTGGGAGGAGAGAAGATCGGGATCATGGGAAATTAGTCTCAATAATCGTGACTCCTTGCTCCAGTAAGAGCATTAGTCCAGTGTAAAGAGACGAGAGAGAGAAGCATTCTTGCTTATGTGCAGTATTTCTTCTGTTTACAGGATTGAAAGTTGAAGTTCCTATAAGTGGTTATAATGAGAAACAGTCTACAGGTAATTGTTTGTGCATGAGTTTGCGCATTGAATGTGTGTTATTGCCCCAAGAGCTATTTCGATCATCTTCTCCCATAAAGCTCGTATTGCTGACAAGATTGGCTCCACACATTTTGGCAATAGTATTACAGTGTCATTGCTAATTTTAGGTTCCCACTACAGCTGCCTGCCTAATTAACATCTTCTTGTGACAGTGTGTGAAAAAAAAACAAAGCTTCTGATTGGCCAGTTGTGTCTGTAGTGCTGTAGCATCTCAAGTAATGGGCTGAGGGGAGTGATTAAAGCCTGATTGTATCATCCTTACCTCTGTGTGTGACAGTCTGGAGATTGTGGATGACTGTAAAGTTGGTGGCCGTTATCTGCCAAACATCCCCCAGTTTGAATTGTAAAGGGATTAAATGTAGCTGAATATGATTCAGTGTGGAAGATTAAAATATGACAGGGTCAGTGAAACTGACATAAGGTTGAAAGTGAAAGAATAAGTTGGAGAGCAGCTTTGTCAATGTGGAACGATGTATCATGTCCCATTGCAGTAAACAGGGGTCCAACATGACGCAATAGTGGATGTAATGGAGCAGAGTATTTCTACTGGCAAAAGCTACAAATAGCTGACTACAGACATGTGGCTAACTGCAAAGGCAATTGTATATCATTTCATATTACAAACAGTATAGTAAGATTTACAAGTTTGAAATGGAAGTTGTGGGTTGGGGTCACCTGGTTGCCAGGTTATGTGTAAAATGTCTGTGCAGATCACTGTATCCGTTACCTGACACACAAAAGAAGATGCTGCACAGAAAAGGCTGTTGGACTGATAAACTTTAGGGATAAACGAACCCTAAACAGTTAACACAACACAAGTCTTTCACATCAGGGTCAAGTTGGCATTAATCAGAGCCAGAAGTGAGTGGAGCACTGTGATGACTGCAACTCAACATCCTCGTTGAGGACCTGGGGATGTCACGGGATCATGATGGGCTCTTTTTAAAGTCTCTGAGGAAGTGACACACACAGTCTGATGTATTCATGTATTCCTCTAGAGATGGATGGAAAGATTAGTTGGATGTTCTTCGAGGGATTCCTCAGCAAGCACTGATTTCAGACAGCGTCAGAGGGTCAACATCCTGACTGACAGTATCTGCACCCTCCAGTTACAATTACAACCACCTCAGTGGCCTTTATATGAGGACAGACTGTGGATCAGTGTCAGTTTTCCAAAATGACTATTTTGGATTGTACATGTCCTGGTATTAGACCAAACGGTGTATCCCAGACACCGCTCCAGCATTTCAAAATATCGCTGCACCATCATAAAAGGTCAAGATGTCTATCTGTGAAAAGGCGCCGTTTCCTCCCAAACGCTGACAAATTGAAAACCTCCGATAGCCAATGATGACTGCACAGATAAAGGTCAGAATTATCAAGTCAGATTTTCCCGATCCTGGTGAATCCTGACAAGATGATGTGTTTTCGGAACATGTTGGGCAAAGATCGCCTGTCCAGGTAGGATGAGGTCTGGCAGGTGGGTTCTTGCTATCGGCCAGCGGGATCACTCTGTGAACAGAATAATTTCTATAGCGGCAAAAGAAGACAGTGAAAGCAATTTGCCTTAATCTTGCCGGAAACGAATAATCGCAGACAGCTATAACGATGGGCTTATCAGGTGTGAAAGAATGCCCGCTTCTACCATCAGCCTGTTTGAAGTCCTTGAAATAAAGCAACAATGTCTAGGACCTCTCCTTCCATATAGTCGGCCTGTATCAGTCAGATAATTAGTCATTTTCTGTGACAATCAGTGATCGTGTGGTTCAGCTAAGTGCTACACATTGGTTGAATTGATCATCAGCTTCTCACTGCGGTCCGGTGGTTGAAGGGAGTCAGCGCTAATGTTTGGCTGATTTCACACTGATGTTTTTTCATCGCAGACTGATTGGATCGTGTTTCAGGACAGATGTGCAGATGTTGGGCCGTGCATTAGAAACTCAAAATGCAAGTGGCCCGATATGGAGGATAGAAACCTGACTGCTGTGCCGAAAGATGGTCCGAACTTAACAATGTAGATCCATGGTCCTGATGTATCTCCACGATGAAATGGGTCAGTGGGGTCGTTAGCTTGGCGAGAGACAGATTTCACAGTCTGTACATAAAGAAAGAAATGGAGGCTTATGTAACAAGAAGGTGGCCATTGATCTAGCATAATAATAAATTAAAAATAATCTATCCATGGCCTGGCAGCAGTTTTCATTGGTCGGACACTTGAATATTACACCAAATCATCCTCAGGATAACCCATCAGGAAGATACAATCAGACCCCTCTGCAACTACGCTCATCTGTGCCCGGCCTGTAATTGCACGAGACACAAAATAACAGGTTGCTCACCCTGCACTGGCTTCATCTTCATCTGATTGGGCTTGACAGTGGTGAGAGAAGCTCCATGATCAGGGTGGTATCCTGCATAGTGGACATTAAGGACATAACACAACCTTTACTCAAGTGTGACAGGAAAACAACATTATGATTATCATCTGAAAGGAGAGACCGTGTATTAGTGAATGACCTGGATGAGGGGGGAGGCCCAGGAGACCCAAAGTCATGCTGGCAAGACCCTGCATATGTTGGTATGTGTGTGTGTGTGTGCGCGTCACCTCATTGACTTGAGATAAAACCTCGCTTGACAAAGGAAAAAGTGATAATTATTCACAACAACACTTTTGTCAGCACTTTTGCTTCAGTGGATGTGGACTTACGAGGGCGTAATAACTAATAACATCAGTAGATGGCAGCAGGATGTTGGGGAGCCAACCAGAATGCTGTTCGGGCATTTATATCCTCGCGTCGCCTACATATTTGTTGTAACTTTTAATCACGTGTATATGATAATACCCGTTAACACTTAGAATCCAATACTGCAGTGTGAAAGGTTTAATGTGTACTTATACTCTGTTGTCTTGAATGTGGAAATACTAATGAAAAACAGACTAACTGTTTTCTTTGTGAACCTTTCTGAGAGCATAGCCAAGGTCGTATGTCTGGGTCCGGAAACGTAATCAATACAAAAGTGCCAAAACATTGATGCACCTCAAGGTAATTTGGAAATGCATTAATTATTCATCTTAACGAACCTGCCTGTTTTTCATTTCCCCACCTGCTGGCTGTTGTGACTAGTATGGATGCCAACAACATTCATACTATTCTTTGTCTGACTTTTCTTTACTCTTATGCTTATTCTTAAATCTCATTCTCAGTAAAAAAGACATTGGTGTTCAGTGGAGGTTAAATGCTACAGATTAATTCACATGAAGAGCGGGGTTCTGTCTTGAAGCTGAAGGCTTCCTCTTCATCCTTCTTTTTCTATTTCACAGAGGAGTTAAATCCGGCTGCTGCAGGGATTCAACCTCATCTCTGACTTCACTCGTCTTTGTGGGCATGTACTTTTCCAGAGGTTAAACAGAGGTTAATGCAGCTGCCTCCGTTTCTGGTGTAGCTGCAGATTGAGTCCACGTCGGAGGCCTCGTCTTCATCGTTCGCTTTTGTTAAGTTTTTGTTGAGTCCTGCAGTGGAGTGACGTCCAGCTGCTGGAGGGAATCAACCTCTATTTGTAGCTCCACATTCTTCCAGTATCGCTCTGCTTTATTTCCTGTTGCTTTTGTCCGAGTCCCGGTCTGGGCTGGTCTGCATGTGGTCTGTGTGAATGACCCCGGCTGCAGAGACAGGTCCCCTCTTGGAGCTCCATGTCATCTTGAGTATGATGAAAGTGGGTGGTTGGCCTCCACTTATTCTCACAGTGATGTGGCTTCATGCTGAGACTTTGAACAGCTCAGCTTGTCTTATATAGTTCATATTCATATTCCTGAACAGCGAGGTCATCAAACATCCATGTTTTTTCTTCACAGTAATTCTGTTAGCGGTTTTTTTTGTTGTGAAGGAAGTGTATCCATTCTTAATTTATGATGACAAATTCTAATTAATTATTCGTCATGATCATTCGTATTTACTGAAGAGCTGAATATGTCAAATATAAATCAACCTGTTTATTGTGTTTGTACACAACAGGCGTATTGTTGGAAAGTAGCCTATTTTGTTATTAGTGCGAATGCTGTTGCACAGTGCATTTTTTCTTTATTAGAATTAATATAGAATTTATTTATTGTGCAATTTGTTGCTATATTGCTTTGCAAAAGTATCATTCTTGAGACTATGAACTAACATGTGTTTCGTTTGGTGGCAACAGTTTAAATTGTGTAGGTTAGTATTGCCATCTAGTGGATAATAATGCGTAGTACATCATTAGAGATGGTAATGAAAATCAATTAAGTGGAAGATAATTTCCTTGATCAGAATGTCAATTATTATTTTCTTTTTCGCTCTGAGTATTTATCCCTCATTATTTTTGCAGATGAAGAGATCAAGATATTTCACTGAAGTGATCAAACAACTGCTGATGATGAAAACCAAATCATTTTTTAAATCTTCAAGCAAAGACAGAAAACAAAGAGAGACATTATTATGATAATCGGATAATTATAAAAATAAAACAAATGAATCTTTTGAACCTTTCACTATATTTCAGTGTATCAGAAAAAAAACTTCTTTATTAGAAGAGTACTTTATTTTGAGTACAGTATTTGGAAAATAAAAAATAAGAGTAAATGACCCTAACCTCTGCATAGAGTCCAAATCCTGCCAGGTAATATCTATATAAAAAAAAAAAGACAGCTGTTGCATTTAATTTTAATTTCAAGCTCAGTTTGAAGCTGTTAGTTTATACTGTCACCTTCAAACTTTAACAGCTGGTCCAGTGAAGAGGATGAAAAGCCATCAGCTACACACACACACACACACACACACACACGCACACACACACACACACAGAGCCCTCACTCATGCCGTGGTCTGTCAGGTGAAATGACTCTCTTTGTCTCCTTTGTGGCTCCCTGCTAGGCTCTTGACCTATGGCTGAGGAGTCCCAGTCACTTTGCTGTGTCAGTCCAAACGGATTGACTCGGGTGAACGACCTTGTCCGTCCCCTCTGGACATCTGTACCTTCACTCAGCGTGGACAATCAATCCAGCCTTTAAAGTGCACGCCATGCCCTCGGTCACCCAAAGAGGGGGCTGATATATTCCTTAGTCTCCTACTTGTCTTTGCCCAGCTTCTTGACCAAGCGCATACATTTACTCATGTGTCTCATCCATTCTCATAGTTAACATTTTTCCAATGTGTGTGTGCGTGTACATGTGAGTATGTTTTGCATGTTTGGTTTTTTTCTCTGTCTGTCTGTGAGTGTGTTATGTACTGTATATATGTGTGTGTGTGTGTGTGTGTGTGTGTGCGCACGTGCCTGTTCCGCTCTCTGTTGTGGAACAAATTACACAGCGACTGGGGAGCCAAATGACTAATCAGTGGTACACAGATTAAAATCCAATTGCTGCAATTTGAAGCCACACAGGAGTAGTATGGCAAATTATCAACCACAGTGTCTGTGCTGCTGTCTATGCTACGCATACCTGCTAGATGTTGATCTTTTAATTAGGGAGGCCAATAGAAATCGCAGATGAACAATTTTAAAACGGTATATCTTGCATTCAGACTTGGCAAAGCGAGGGGCCTTGAAAAGCACAACAAAGCTGACATGTGACAGCTCAGTTTAGTCAGGCCAACATAAAAAACAAATATGCTGTGTGCTTCTGTGTGTGGCTCCTGTTGCAGGGCTTAATGCATCTCAGGAGTTGAATTTGCACATTGTCTCAGATGCAGTCTGTGCCGCGAAAGACAATAAATATGGTAAACAAAGTTAGAGCAAGCCACAGTCGGTGGTTAATTAGTTCATATTCACCAGGAGGAACGTTAAGAAGATAAAGTGTCGCGCTTACGAGCGGGCTGGGAGGATGGGATGTTGTCTGCAGTCACTCATTTGCCATCACTGTATCATCCCCTGCCCACAATAACCACTCATCAACCACAGGCTAAAGTAGCCAGTGCCACGGTTCTCACCATTCCTGACTTAGAAACAAATTGCACATGCTGTATGTGTGTGTGTGTGTGTGTGTGTGTGTGTGTGTGTGTGTGTGTCAGCCCAGCAGACAATTCATTTCTCCTCGCACAAAAAAAAAACATGTTCAGGGGGAGAATGAATGATAAGAATAATGAGCAAGCCCTTGCCAGGCCCGCTCAGGCCTGTAGGTGAAACCCGACAGCCGACTCCCCCATCTTATTATATTATCCTCTTTTTCTTTTTTTTATGATAATTTTTTCTTGGATGTACATAAAGGCAATATGCGCTCGTGCAGAGATGAGACACAACATGAATGCTTGCCTGGAATACTTTCAATGGCGAAAAAAATAATCTCATTTTGTCGGAGAGTGTAAAAATCCTGTTTGCATGGCAGCGGTGTGTGTCTTTGTGTCTGAGTGTCTTATGGCGGGCAGGAGACGTGTGCACAGGCTGTTGCTGAAACCACAACAACACTTCATTTGGAAAGAAGTGAAACATGCTACAATGTGACTATTCACAATGTGACATATATCAGTTTTGGATCACGTACACAAAGGACAGCCTTAGTGTTTTTTTTAAATTTGTTTTGATTTTTCAGAAGCTTGGAAAATGCTCATAATTCCAAAATTGCTAAATTACACAAAATTATTATAATTTTAATAATATTTTTTATTAGCCAGCTTTCGTGTTTAAGTTTTTTTTGGGGGTGGGTGAGTTTTTTCCAACTAGTCAACAACTTGACTTCTCACCACACCTAAAGCCTGTACTCATGTCACACAGCCAAAGACATTTCCAACACTGATCCAGGACATGTTTACTCCCAGTCATTTATCAGCTGGTCACTAAGTTATTACCAGTAAAACTTTGGAAACACAAAACCACAGGATCAGGAATCCTTGTAGCAACATGTAGTCAAATATTTCAACACTTTGGAAACTATTCTTGCTCCTGTCTTATTTTCCAATCTGGAACAAAAGGAGATCGACACCACACACACACACACACACCACACACACACACACACACACACACACACACACACACACACACACACACACACACGTAAATCTTGCTGTGAAACAAATTGACCCCTGGGGATAATAAAGTTTATCCTGACCTCAACCTTTATCTTGTGTGTGTGTGTGTGTGTGTGTGTGT
>JAFBJQ010000019.1:198596-371923 GCA_016785345.1 Trinectes maculatus
TGTGTGTGTGTGTGTGTGTGGTGGAATGTGTGTACTGTGTGCATGAAAGGAAGACACAATCCGTAGTTTTAGTTAGAGGCTGATAAAGTATGTTTGTGTGTGTACTGCAGGTGTTGCAAGTGTGCATGCATATGACCAGTTTCTAAAAGCTCCTTGTGTATACGGGCATAAAAGTAATTACCTGTGTGGGCGTTTGTTTACCTTCATACCTATATATTTTTAATATGCACCTCGATCACCTCCACCAAGCAGAACAGATGGGAGGACAGCAGAGAGGTGCTCCCACCTCCGCTCCCCCACCTCAGCCCAACTCCAGCCATCCCAGCCCAGCCTGGCTTGACCCTGCCAGAACAACCATGACTCAGCCAGAACACACACACACACACACACACACACACACACACACCAAACCTATACACACACAGCCACAGTTAAATAATCTCAATGCCACAAATCCATATCACAACCATTTGCAAACTCGCACATCAAGCACTTTTGCTGCGTGACACCAAATTATGACGAGGCAATCAAACTGCAGTTAGTGATGTACTGCTCCACATCCATGTTATTAAGTTAGAATTAATTATTAAGTGCTTTTCATGCTTAACGAAGACTCTGATGTGTCATTTGCTGTGACGACCTGAGCTGATAGAGCCAAGTGGACTGGGGCCAACAAAACCTGACTAGATGCTGTGTGTTGGCTTCTTGTTTGGGATGAAACCAGCCTATGACATGTGACCCGGTGGGCGACAGGGCAGATGTATGTTGACAGGACTAGCTGTAGCGCCATAATGCTTTGGGACTGCTTTTGATAAGTAGCAACCAGGTGGCTTTGGACGCCCTTCATGTAACCTGTGGTCTCTTGAGAGCGTCCTCGATCCATTCCTCTGAGTTGATGGAATCCATAAGGGAGGACGTCTCATTGTCTTCAGGAAACTGCAATGTGAGACCTTAGGTTTCTAGTTGACGTCACTGGAAAACTGAACCATTTGAACTTTGATCTACAATGAAAACGTTGGATGTCACCTAATAATATTTCTCTCAGGAGTTGTGAATACATACATATGTACTGTATGTATGTGTGTGTGTGTGTGTGTGTGTGTGTGTGTGTGTGTGTGTGTGTATGTGTGTGTGTGTGTGTGTGTGTGTGTATATATAAGATAAGATATTCCTTTATTAGTCCCACAGTGAGGAAATGTCACAATATGACATATTTCTCCATACTGTAGACTGATGTAGTGCACAAATCTTACTTCATAGCAGTGGCCTGGCTGTAAAGCCAGCAGCCACCTGTGCCTCACCTGTCTCCATTCGTTCACAGTTTTACATAAAGCCCAGTGCTGCTGTGTAAAGACCAGATCATTCTCTTACTCTCTCCTGACAGAGAAAGAGATGGCATCAGCGTGTCACAAAATCAATGGCAGTTTCATGAGGAAATCATCACTCTTCTGCCTCGGCCCCCTCCGGCGGCGTCTCTGCCTTCAGGAGAAGGCAGAGTGGGGGGTGGAGTTGGGGGGGGGGGGGGGGTGTCTCGCGGGGGGGGGGGGGGGGTTGTCTCGCGGGTGGACATAGATAGCCGCTGATGGCGGTACAGTGCAAAGCTGGGTAATAATCGATACGGAGCTGGCAAAAGGCCGGGGATAGGGATAAACATTGGAGATTGCTCCGAGGTGCGAGCACTGATGTGTGATTAAAGTTGGAGAATCCCCCTGCTGTGTGAAATTTGTGAGTGGGATCTCTGACACCAGGGTAATTGGTGTTGGGAAAATCAATGGATTTGGTGAGTGAGCTGGTCACATCTGTCGCGGCCGCCGGACGGCACAGAGTTTACCTGAGGCTGAACTCGACATTTCTGTTTGAGTGGGTTTACGGCACGACTTGACCTCGCTTAATGCAGTCCGCAGAAAGACTGCAGGAAAGTGTCAACACAGCCGCAGCCACCAGCGCAGACACTGAGGTTGTGCCTTTTTTTTTAAAATGCATTTTTATATATTTACTCTGGTATCACTCAAGTTCCAGTTCTAAACCGCAATGTCAATGTCACCTTGGTGGGACAAATGAGACATTCTCTTGTGAATGATTGAGGCCAGGAAAACTGCCAAACCGAGCTGGGACCATATAACATGATTTTTTTTTTTTTTTAATGATGCGAAAATATCTTTAAATAGTTTTGCATTTTCCAAGAAAGAAAGAAATCCGATGCCAAGCAGTGAAACGTACGCAGTCGTATTCCATTGTGGCAACTTTTAATAGAGAACCGATTTGTTGTAGAAAATAAATTGTGACAAGTGAAATGAGATTGGTAACTTGATTTTTCTAACCCCACTGTCATTCCTCCCTCTGTTCAACATGACAGCTCTCTATAGCAGGGGCTGTCACTTTGAAAAAAGGTCAATGATGAGGCAGGGGCACATCAGCGCACATCTGATCTGATGACAGCTGTGCCTGGGAGCCATCGCTCTCGCAGCACACACCAATTAGAGAGGGTCTTGTATCAATCAGAAATCAAATAACATCTCATCAAAACGTCCATCTGTTTTTGATTCCCCCCTCTCCCCCAAGAGGGCCAACCATCTCCCTCTGCCTATATATATATATATATATATATATATATATATATATATGTGTGTGTGTGTGTGTGTGTGTGTGTATATATATATATATATATATATATGTGTGTGTGTGTGTGTGTGTGTGTGTGTGTGTGTGTGTGTATCCCAAACTGCTGCAGCAGCCTGAGCAGTGCAGGTATAACCAACCCAATTAACACCTTAATGAGGTGGTCTCCAGTTACACCCTGCGCTGCTCTGCATGCACAGCAGAACACACCGCTCTTGTCTTCCTGGATACAGCACGAGGCGTATGGATCAGCTGACGGACTGCAGCTGGATCCAGTAGCTTATGCCGTTGTAAAGAGGGTGAGCTGGGTGATTCCAGTCAGACAGGTGAAGGGGATTTATGTTTGCAGAAGTAAATCTGCATTGTCACTTGTGAAATTCACCTAAAAGCAGCGGATTTTAACATCTCTGCAAAGGCTGTGTTGTCGAAACACACTCAACAGCCGGTAATTTAGTCACTTCTATCTGCTGATGTAAACACATCAGTGTTTTGTATTCTCAAGGTATCTGTATAGGTGTATAAGGTGGTATACAAGGCATATAATGAAATAAACAATTTATATTCTTTGCTGGATTATTGTATATATCTTTCATGCAAGAATGTAAAGTAAATTTACTTTCTTTTTGTTTGTGTTGTTGTTTTTTTTGTGTGACTTCACTTCAGATCACATAAAGTTATGTTGTGATCGCTGAAGAAAAACCTTTCCTTTCTCCTTGTACATTCAACACGGAGAAAAATGCAGACTCAGCGATCATGAAATCATAAGCGTCCAAACAGAATGGACGGCTTCAAAATAAACTGCATTAACGGAGTTTTTCACCAGCGTGATGAAGGTGGTGTTGCCTGTGTTGTGATCAGATTGATAAGATGTGGTATCAGGTGCAGTGGTAGCAGCAGAGGAAGTCAGCAGAGGCACAGGAAGGATGTTGGGCTTGGGAGTTTTAGATCTTGGGGAAACTTTGAATCCCCTCGCTTTGATCACAGAGGCAGCGTGACTCAACCTGAGCTTTTGTTTAGCCACTCGTCGTCTCCCCAGAGTTGAGATTCAAGTTTGCCTGGAATAATAATAGCACCTTGATGAGGCTCGGCGCCGCAGACGGTTTGATTCATGGCGCTGACAAAAATCCTACTTGTTTACGATCACACAACATCTGTTGATGGTGAATCACTGCTTGTAATCAGATGCCGTTTGATCATTTTATCAGTCACAGTTTTGTGTGAGTGCGATTGTGCTTGTGACACATCGCTTTGTAACACAACACAATATAGGGGGTTCTAGAATATAATATATCCATCCCCTGTTATTATCACTACACATTTCTCTCTTTTGTGTGTGTGTGTGTGTGTGTGTGTGTGTGTGTGTGTGTGTGTGTGTGTGCGTGTCTCAGTGTTAGATGAATGAAGCTATAATCAGGGCCCACGACAGTGGCACTTCTTCTCTAATCAAAACCAATAAACAGCCCTGAGCTCCTCATATATATATATTTTTACTGTTGTTAATTAAAACGTACTAAACACTAAAGACCAGGATGTAGCAGCTTGTCCAAATAAAGCTCAGCTCTGAGCTTGAAGTCAGAGCTCATGCGGCTGCCACTCTTAATGCCACACATTAATTCAAAGCGGATTCATCTCCATTTTATTTTTAGGTCAAACACTTTGCCCCCCCGCTGTTATTGCGTCTTTGTGGTGCTTCTGCTTTACTGACCACAGAAAAGAAAACAGAAGGGGCCGTGTTGTCAGGGTCACAGAGTGGATGTGATTTATCCTCATGACACCAGAGTCATTGATATCGATGTTGTCGCTTCAGAGTCGCAGCACAGTAGCTTTGACAGTATCGGACCGTCAGCCGCTGCCAAACCCACAAACAGAGATTCCTCTGCCGACGTGAGGAGAGAGACTTTTGGGTTTAGCCTGAAATGATGAGACAAACAGTCTTGGTTTTATCGTCTGGTATTTACTATCTGGAGTTCCACTGATTTTCACTCGACGTTTGGTTTGAAGACACCTCTGCTCTGTCTATTTAACTGTGTTTGATTTCCCATGCATGTGCAGAGGGGGGCGCTATAGGGGCTTGAGCCCCTGGCCCTTTGTCCCTTTCAGTCCAATGTTCCCTTTTGAGTGGCCGTTAAAATTATTATTATTGTTGTTGTTATTATCATGAACCATAAAACCATTGCTTGTTGATGTGTATCACGTGGGAGTCTTCCCATGATTTCACTTTGAGTTAGGGGACCAGGAACTGATTGATTGTGCTTCAGGCAAATGTTATTTATTTATTTATTTATTCATTTATTCATTTATATGCCAAAGTGACTTTGGCCTTTGTTTTTACTAAAATGTGGCACATTATTGCTTGATTCCTCGTGTTTATGCACAACCCGGCTCCCAGACAATGGCTGGAAGTGAAGCACTACCCTGGGAACCATGCAGTCGATCACACTGATCCCCAGAGGTCTAGGGTTAGGCTTGAAAACCCCCTGAGGCTGACGAGGTTTGTTTTGTTCAACGGGGGAACACAGCGAAACTACACCGTGATGAAAGTGTGTCACACACACAGCATGGCACCCGCCGTGATAAAAGATCATAAGTGACTATTCAGCTTCAGACGGGAGAGCAGCCTGCTGACACTGCTGGCTGTATGCTGCTATTAGAAATCAAAGAAACACAAGAGCTGACGTTTTCTTTTATTGCCTTTGCCAGGTGTGACTGTATGTGTGTGTCTAATCAGTCTGAGATAATGTTGTGTAACCACCAAGAAGTTTGCATTGGTACAATGAGTGAGCGGTACGCTTTGACCACGTCACACAGACAGACAGAAAACAAAACAGACTCCACCACAAACGCTACTCGCTTTACAAATCCCACTGTTTATGTGCTGTCACTGAGGTTTACTGCTTTGCTGAAGGCCATCCAGAATAAGCTCTAACCACTATTTACTGTGAAGGAAACAGAAAGGAGGAGCAAACTTTCACAACCACAAATGGCGAGTTTTCCCATTCGGAGCTCACTAAGGGTTTGGTGACATGTCACCTCCACCACAGGTTGAAGGGCTCGTCATTAAAACCACTCAGGCCAGGCCTGCACACTCAGAGATGCCAGAGTGAAACGTTCTAATATGATGCCGCTATTTCTGTTAGCGGATATATGCTCATCAATTGGCTGATATGAGCCTTTCACAGATATATTGGCGTCACTGTCAGATATACTGTATGTTTCCATAACCTATGTGGAAAACTACTTTGGCTGTAAAGTATCACTACAATATTTCCAATGTAGGTATAATTACGTTGATTTTCTTCATTTGAGTCTCAGTTTCAGTCATACTTCTTTGTCATATTAGTCAGTTTCATAATTATATTGATTGACAGCTCGATCGGTCGGTCGATCGATCGATCGTTCAATTGATAGTGTCTTTCTTTGGCAGTATAATTTTGTTTTTCTTCTATGGAGTAGATCACAAAACACCCACATTACCCTGCTGCTCAGATGCTGAGATGATTATCTTATCAGCGCTGCCTGGCTCATCACAGTCCTCCCTTTTCATTTATTAATGTAGTGTACTGTAAGGTCAGTGCCCATTGCAGCAGGTCGAAGAGATAATGAAGTTAAAGAGGGTTCTCTGTTGAAGCACAAAACCACTCCTACACACGCTCCCTTATATTTACAATACAGACAAGTCATTACAGTTCAGCTATTTTATTTATTTATGATAGTATTATTGTTGAAAAAGAATGAAAAGTAATCATATTAAAACTGTATTGGTTGCGACTGCCTTACATTTCCAGTGCCGTCCTCTGGTTGTGAGATTGAAATGAGCGGTGTTCAGTCTGACATATCACAGAAGACTGAGAGAAGCAAAGTAACTACGACTGACAAGAAGCAGCAAACACAGCAGCAGGAAGAGTGAAAGTGAATATTTCTGAGAAACACAGCGTTCGGAAAGTTTTACAGATGCTGGCCCTTTCAGGGCCCGGGGCCAGATACTGCTCCAAAGCCGACAGCTCATCACGATGAGTGACAGGTGTTCAGGTGTGGACCTGACGGACTGAGTGTGGAGAGGAGGGCGAAGCTGATGATACACCTCATGCCTCCAGGCCTCAAGTCCATCACACTGAAAGTTATGGTGATCACTGAAGAGTTTGTTCCACTGGGAGCTCAGAAGCGTAAATTGTAGAGCAGCAACCTTCTCTATCGCACGATGCTCAAACAACTGGATCTCAGAATTTTTTGCTTCAGCTTTCAAATGAGGAGAAACATTTTTTCTTTACAAAGCTTCCTTTACCCTTTTGAGATGCCAAGGGCTTTGTGGCCTTCTGTACCTATTTATGACCACTTCCTGGTTGCAGCAGAGAGGAGAGGAGAGGAGGGGTGGGTGAGCAGCGGGTGCCACTGTGGCTCTATCACTCTATTAACAAAGGGAGGACACACAGCAGAGCAGCACATTCATCATCCAGCCAGCAGCCGGCCCAGTGGAAAAGACAATACACATTGCTCTTGAGCTCACACGCTCACTTTTGTTTGTGTTGTGGCAGGTGTGTGTGTGTGTGTGTGTATATGTGTGTGTGTGTGTGTGTGTGTGAGAGACAGCCTTACATCCCCATGTAGTTGCGGTAGGTGATGGCGACATCCCACAGATCCTCTTCAGACAGCTAAGAAAACTCTAATGAGCCTGTAAACCTGCTGAGAAATGTGTGTGTCTGTGCATGTGAGATAATGCACGTGTGCGTGCGCGCGTGTGTGTGTGTGTACTAATCTAGATATGTGCGCAGTCCTGAGCTGTCAAGTCTGCGGTTTCTATCCCAGGACTCAGTAAAAATAGAGCAGTTTCAGAGTGTTACATCTCTGATGGTTTGAAAACTGCAGCTCCTCATATTCCCCCTGTGTAAATACAAAATGAAATCAACTGTCTGAACCACAACGTCAGACATCGCACACAGTAACACAAAATCCTGCCCGTCTCCCCCCAAACCGCTGCAAAGACAACAGAAACAGAGGACAAACAGGAGGTGATGTTTAATGTTAATACAGGCTGAAAGTGTGCGCCTGTGTGTGTGTGTGTGTGTGTGTGTGAGTGTGTCTGTTAAACTGTGTGTCATGACAGCCGCCCAGCAGGAGGGGAACACACACTCCATCTTGTGACCTTCCCGGGTGCTAACGTCGTTGCCATGGCAGCACGGCTTGATGCTTTCTGACAGGTCTGATTTGCCCTTGACAGAAATAAGACTGCAGGCCTTGCATCTCCCATTGTCCTTGCCTTATACAGTATAGGGTGCCACACACACACACACACACACACACACACACATACACAGTCAGATATCCATATGCTCACACACATATGCTCTCATCCGGTTAAATTATGTCTTAACTGTATGAGCTCATGGCGCGCTTCCCGGCTGCGAGGCCCCCTGCTGGTTCGTTACAGCCCCGGACTAAAGTGAGACGAAGCCTTTTGAAGAACAGGGAGTTTACACTTTTAACAGAACAGCGCAACACGCCCCAGCTCTTCTCCCTCCTCCTCTCTCCCCACTTGACCTCCCCGTGTGACTCTTTATCTGCGGCGGGGTCACAGGCCAAAGGGTCAGCGAGGGTCTGGATGGAATCAGAGGGTGGGAGTGTGTGACTTCACGTCTTAGTGTGGTGAGTCATGTGG
Organism: Trinectes maculatus; assembly: GCA_016785345.1. NCBI lineage: Eukaryota > Metazoa > Chordata > Actinopteri > Pleuronectiformes > Achiridae > Trinectes > Trinectes maculatus. Next base: position 206,869 of record JAFBJQ010000019.1, read on the forward strand.
AGATATTTCACTATGTAATAGACGGTGTTGTAGTGAGATAACATGATGTATCTGGTGATGGTGTAAGCACACACACGTGTATGCATAAACACACACACACACACACACACACACACACACACACACACACACACACACTCACTCGCAACTCCCACTATCCTCCCTGCTCTTAATCTCTGTCGGGGCTGCATGGGGACCCTGGGTGCACCTCCCTGACGTTGACAAAGCGCTCTGGGTGTTTTTGGCAGTCCTCCTCCGCTCACCTCCCCCCCCTGCTACCTGCTCCCCACTTCATCAAAACCACCGGCACCAAAATGGCGAGGTATCCATCAACTTCCCATGCTGAGAGATGATGTCATCAGCGAGAGACGTCTCCAGGGGGATCGTTGCTGATGGCCGACATGGATCAGAACCACAGTGAAGGTAAGCAGCCTGCGGTGCCGCAGAGGACAACAGGAGTAACGCTGCATCCACTTCGCATGGATTTAAATACGTCGGCGTTTATTTCAAACCGTTGCTCTTAGTGGATGAGAGAAGAGCAAGTTGATGAGTCACCTGTGAATCATTCTTCTAATGTAGAAGAGAATGAGAATTGTAGGCCATGGATGTGTGCGGCTCACAGGAAGGGTTTGAACTTCCTGGGAAACAATAAAATAAACATGTGTTTTTAGTCCATTAAAAATATGTTGATATTATTATATTATGTATTGTATTATATTATCTCTTTTTTTATATTTTCCAAAAGTGCAACTTAATGTGGCCTGTAGTTCAAACAATGCAAAACAACAAAAATAATAAAACTCGAGTGCAGATAAAGAAATTCTACCCAAAATGACATGAACAGAAAATGAATTAATTATTCGGGGGGGAAAAAAGAAAAAACAGTTGCTGTCATGAAAAAAAATAAAGCGCACACTTTGATAAGGGCTACAGCCAGTGTTACATAACAGTGTATTCAATTCTACTTAACTAATTACTCAACAGCATGTGTTAATTATTCACATTACCCTGTACACTCGTTCATGCTCTCAGGTGATTTCACTTACTGTGGGTGATTCGGTCAGCGTGGGTGTGTGGAGACAACGTTTGATTGACGACGTCCTCATTGTGCTTTGTTTTGCAGACGATATATTGTATTTTTACTAAAACCTAAGACTTTTGTCCCTGACCCTCACGGGCTGATGAACAGACCATGACCAAGACCATAAATGAACTAGGTAGATAATATTCAGTCAGCAAAGTCAGAGCCTCAGGAGGTTGCTGCTCAGATAGTTGGTCAGGAACAACAGAGGACGTGGTCGGACAAGAATAAGGCTGCGTTCAAAGCCGCCCACTAACATACTGTTCATGTCTGAGAATGAGTTTGCTGTGCATCCAAGTGTAAAGTATGGAGATCTTGTCTGTGTGTGAGAGGCCGCGGATGTTTACTTCATGAACAAGAACTGTACCTGTTTAACTTACTTTTTGTTGAACCCATAATGCATTGCGCTTTCTCTAGTGGCTGGGAGGCGGCGTCATGAAACGCTGCTCCCATAGAGAGTGGGTTTTCAGGAAGTCTCCCATGATGTCTTTAATGGGTTTAGCCTTTACCGTGTTTCCCTCTGGGACGAGCATTATTATACCCAGTGGTTGTGATCACATACATTTTTCATAAATTGTGCACATCATTTGTGGCTTTTTTTAATTAGTCATCAGATTGTGTTTCGGTCATAAATTAGACTCTTGAGTTACTGTTTTCCTAAGAATCGCCGTCAACAATGATCCAACCTTGATTGACAGTCACATATTACCTCTTTATAGCACAATAACGCTGAGTGTATTTTCTATTTTGACATTGTCTTCTGATGTGATGGGTTTGTTTGTGTCCTCGTGTATGTGCACGGCATTTACCTGAGGATGTGATTGTACTTTCACCTCTTTACAAGAATGATGTAACCCCCTCTCTGCCTTTTAATTGACATAATTAAAGGATTACAGTGCAAAGCTGCTACTCTGTCACTCCTGGGCTGTAAGCAGCAAGGTGACAGAGGCGAGGGAGGGATTCACACGCTGCCGCTCGGTTTGACACCAACATCCAGGAGGACTACAAAGATAAGGGCGGCTAGAGGGAAAGCCCTCGTTCTTACACGAGCAAATTAACCTGCTGCGCTCGGCGGAGAGCTGGTGTTTCTCTCCTCCTTCAGATCCTCTCATACTCCTCGTCCTGTTTCCCTCCCTCCCTCCGCTGGGCCTTCGTAAAGTAACGGTATATAATTATTTTATTGTTTTACGTGCAGACAGACTGTAACATATCTTTCTGCGTAACGCACTCAGCACAAAATTAATGTTCAGTGAAAATTTGACAATGCTGCTCTCAACTTGCACATCGTCTCTTTCACACTCCACTACGCCAACACCGTCGGACGTTCTCTTATAAACAGACTCTGCTAATATCGACAAACGACCAGCTCCCAACAAAACATAGACTATGACACAAAGCACAACACACAATACGGCGTGGAGGCCGTCTGGATCATGAAGGACACTGAGGGTAAGCTGGTGTCAGCACTGGCTGGACAATCAGTTCATGGAGGAACCGCTTAAACACTTTGTGTTTAGCTCTGTTCCAGTGCTGGAGAGTCAAACATAGTCCCCCATCTCAAAATGTATAGTTCATAGTTTCAACTATAAGTAACTTATCTACCTCATCAGAAAAAAAACACACACAATGGAGTTGTTGTGTCTTTCTCTGCATTTAAATATGTTTCCCCTAATGTCAACCTAAGTTTCAAATGATCCCGGTCTCCAAACAGTTGCCATAATACACACAACTGTGGGAGGGAAACAGTAAAAAAAAGGGGGTTTCATGTGTTACACGTAGTACCTTTAAGTAGTAGTAAGCATTCAAAACTTGAGCGCCCTGAGTAAGACTGTAATGTAATGTAATGTAATGTAATGTAATGTAGTGTAGTGCAGGGAGTGATTGGCTGACTGGTTCCCCCCCTGTGAACTTGCTGCAGCTGTAATACAAACCTGCACACACTGTACAAACCCTGCTCATCCCAGCTGATGCTGTTATGAGCCCCTGTAGAGACTTGTCCCCCCTTGACACTTCCTGTACGTGCTGCACCGCAGCCGGTACGATGAAGCACACCAAAGGGACCACGCTGGAGCTTCAGGGCTCACTGGATTTCTCCACATTCCCGACAACAATCGGAATCTCTGAGCTTGTTAGCCGGCGGATGTGATTCATGGTCCCTGATTGCTGAAGCCTACGCACCTCGGAAACACTCACTACTCTGGTTTCCTTTCATTACACAATCTCAGCATTCTTGTTTTGCAACTGCAAAAGCATTTTGACCTGCAGAACGTCATTTTATGAGTGACTGGCCTCATGCACCTGTTGTTTAACATTTGGGTTGAATATTGTTTAAATTCAACTTGATACCAGCTCATCACGTTAGTGAGAGTCAAAATGATTTTCCAGGTGAAATGCTCAAATTTCAAAGCCGAAGTCGACACCGAGGCCAAATCTTTCTCGTTACTACTTCTCAGACATCATCTGAAATTTGATTTGTACCGTCCACTCCCATTTATTTTCATTTACCAAATTAGCCCTCTCGTTTCCTGCTCTTCTTGCATTCAATTCCTTTCCCCAGATGACCATTCACTGAGTAAAAGACTCTCTCCTTCTCCCACGGCCCCCATCCTTCTTCCTCACTGTCCTCCTCTCTTATTATTGGTGGAGCAGTGCATTAAGCCTCGGGCTTCTCACCTGGTGTGGGTCGTTACTAATCATATCCTGGAGCTAAATTGACTAAGATGGCATCTTTATCGGGCCTTTGTTGTCCATAATACCTCTGCAGCACCCCGGGCATGGATTAAATCCTTACATATCTGAAGTCATCAGCTGCTCCAGAAGACTGTGAGTGTGTGTGTGTGTGTGTGTGTATGCACATACGTGTGTGTGTGTTTGTTTGATAATATTTACCTGGGAGGAGTCTTGTCAGGAAGTTGGCAGAAGTTACCTATGGCTGCTCATACAAACATATGATGTGATGTGTATAGTTGCTGGTGCATGTGTGTTTGCTCGCTCGTGCACCACAGGGACGATCCAAAGTCTCATGTCCAATTAAGAACAAGAGCTGTGTACGTAGTGCTTGTTGGTTTGTATGTGAACATGTTACATGACTGAAGACCTTTACTTTGGCCCCTGAGCTGAAGTGAGGTGGAGACTAAGTCTCTCACCATGACCTCTACTGTCAATCCAGAGGCGGCCTGAGTGACACGTTGCTCATTTGTCTCTCCTCCCCCCTCCACCTCTGCAACGTCCACCCTCCCTTTGTTGTCATACTCCATAGAAAAAGCTCTCAATCATCTCCTGCTAATCACAAAGTTCATGTGCATGTGGAGCTAGCATGCAGCAAAACGATGCTGTATACATAGTGCGTGTAGACTGAATGCACACACATTAATTAGAGATTGATGAAACGCTGCAGGTGCAGTCTATAGACGATGTAGCTGAACAAAGCCTGAGTGTGTGTGTGTGTGTGTGTGTGTGTGTGTGTGTGTGTGTGTTGGTGCCTGTTGAAACAGGATGTTGCTGTGGTTATCAGTTTTTGTTTGTCAAGACAAATAAAGTTAATTATTGTCTTTGAAGTTCTGGTCCATCAATAGCAGTTACTGGATTAAAAATAAAAATACACTTTACAGTTATTTACAATAAATGTAAATATGAAATTTAGCTTTGACTGTTTAAACGTTGTTGATGTTGCTCCAACTGAGGTCGAAGCAGTGAAAAAAGCATCCATCTGAAAGAAGGATATCTGATGTGATGATGATTATTAATATTGTTGTCGTTGTTGTTGTCATGTTGTTGTTGTTGTTGTTGTAGTTGAAGTAAGGACATAGAGGAATAATATTTTCTACCAGATATCCTGTAAACACACACTCCTCTTAACACTGGGTCCATCACCCCATTTGCTCATTTGAGTTTTCAGGCTCGGTTTCCCTTCAGGAGTGTGGCGATCATGTTCCAACATGTTTTCTGGTGGAACTGGCTCTGCAGGGACGTTGTTGTCTCTGATTGAGACAGTTTGTGAGCAGTCTGCTGGGTGTCACAATCTGTCTCTCCTTCGGATTTTACCCATAATGCAAATGGCTAGCTGCAGCAGGAAAACCAAGACATGGAGAATATGTTCATTGCACAACATCCTTGTCCTGGTCCAAGCAGCTTCTATGGGCAGAGCATTCCCATAACATTGTGTATCCACAGGGTTATCTCCACTCCTCTGTGCACATGGTTTCCAGCACAGGAAAGGGAGGCCAGTGTTCCCTGCGTGTAGGCATACATCTGATGATGTCACTCACAAGGCTCTGGGCCAAGGATACACTCCTCCAGACATCAGACTGCCAACCATCAGTAGTTGATCTCTCCATTCTATTATAAGTGCCGTGATTGTTTGATTAGGTAATTATTTGCTAGCTCTATCACGCACCAAAAAAGAAATGTTGGTTCAAGGCCACTGTGACTTGGCAAAAACAACTTGTGCATTTATTCATTACTCTCTTTTTCTATCATGGCATGTTCTGGACCAGCTCTGGAACACTCTGAAAGGAAAAGAAAAGAAAAGAAAAGAAAAGAAAAGAAAAGAAAAGAAAAGAAAAGAAAAGGAAGAAACGTGCCTCTTGCATGACACACACACACACACACACACACACACACGCGACATACTTAACTCTGCTCATCAAGGGGGTCACGGTTGTCTTGACTCAGCCCTTTTAGGTTCCTGTGCTTCCACAGTTTGTCAGCAAGAAATGGGCTGCTGCTCATTCTGCTTCCAGATGCTGGTTTTAACTCTCACTCTGTCATTCAGATCGCTCTCACAGCTCCTTCTTTATTTTCCTTTCATTCTCCAGTTACTCTGCTTTTTTTTTCATATTGAGTTTTTCCATATTGACTTTTGGAAAAAAAAAAGAAACCACTGCCTACTCTTGCTGATCTCAGTCAGCCTGTAAAGACTGACGTCTGTTAATTTGACCTATATCTTTAATCGACTGACAGCTGTACACCCAGCAGTGCAGTGTGCGTGTGTGTGTGTGTGTGTGTGTTTGTGTGTGTGTGTGTGTCTGCGTCTGCGCGCGCATGTTTGTCACATGTTACCATACATTTATCCCATAATCTGTGTGCAAGCTGCTATGACAACTTAACAAGGTACTAGTTTGTATCTGAGAAGTGTGTGTGTGTGTGTGTGTGTGTGTGTGTTTATGTCAGATAACATGAGCCAGAGGGTAATGAGCGTTATGAGGGTGCACGCCGGGACCTGTTTGCTGGCTGTGTTGGAGAGTCCATCCTGCTCGGAGAATGAAAGCATCTGTATCAGCCCACAGGCATCTGGTTGACATCACAAAAAAAGCAGCTCGACCACTCACATGGGACACGTCTTTACACTGCTGGCCTCTTTTCCTTGTTGTTGTCAATATTAAGAACATGTTTTTGCGCGTCCCCAGACGTAGAGTATAAGAGAGAGAGAGAACATAGTTTCGGTGTTCAGTATAGAAGATCCTGTCATCGTGTTTACAGACGTGGAAACCAGCGCAGTCATCCTCTGAATGCACCACGCCAAAAAATTCCTACTGGGTCAGCAGTCTCATAGATAAGAGTTTGGGCCTTAGCTAATTAGCGGATGACCATATGATTGTTTGTCCACAGTGACATTGAAACCAGTGAGAACAATTTGTCGTCGCTTATTATTTTCTCTTCCTTCTTCCTTCGGCTGGCCAGTTAAGCAGAAGAAAAAAAAATGATGCATGACAAGTTGATGGATGGTGATAATAACGGGGTTGTATAGGGCACTGCGGCATTCAAATGATCTCCAGTAGCCTACATACTGTAGCGTGCCATATAAATATATGTCTCAGCTTTGCTTTGTCTGCATAGTTGCGCAGCCATATAGATGCAGATGGTATAATCCTGGTCTGCAGCGTTTGGTGCTGAACAATAGTGGGCTCTGACCATATTGTGTGTAATTTCCCTAAAAAGCCAGTTGCTTGGTATTTTCTTGGATGGGTTCTCGTGTTCTTAAGTTGCATAAGTTTACATGTGTCCAGGCTTTGTTTGGAGATTAAAGCTTTGGCTCGTCAGAGCCAATGTGGACATTGTCACAAATGAAAACCATAGGAGCTGAGGACTTTTTTAGCATTTCACCTCCCGACGGATGAAAACCAGATTCTGCAGAGTGGTTCCACATGATGCCACTGACGCCACGCATTGTTCCTCCTGCATAAATCCATCGCTTTTCTCTCATGCATGTTTGACCTTACGGATTTTCCGTAAGGTCAAACATGCATGCATCTGTCAGCATCTGTCAGCATGCACAGTGATTCCGGACATTTCTACACGTTGCAGCTTTAAATCTTGCTGCTAGATACGTTTTTTTATTCTTCATGCTATACGCCAGCGCTTTGAAATCCAACTTCACTGCAACATCTGTCGGAAACAAGAATCCGTAGTGTCCATCATCATGGTCAGGATGTTTCCTCAATATGTGGTGTTGCTATATATAACAATGACCCAGTTTCCCTTATACAATGTCATTGACTCTTAGTGGAAATTGAAGGCTTCGACATTGCCTTTTGTTCCTCGAGGTGTTTGTTATCAGATCAGTGTGATTTACATGCTCCTTCCTCCATTCCACTTAACGTGTTTTGAGCCGACCAGCGACTGTATTCTTTTCGCTTGTGATGCATTTTTTTTCCAGTCTCGGCCGCGCAAGTAAGGAAATCTTAGTGGTGATGGAGGCGATTGGAAAAGGGATAAGTGATTCAGCAGGCAGATCAATAGAGAAAGATCCATGCCTCCCAGTCGGCTCAATCACACCCCCTGGGGGGGGGGTGAGGGAAACATTAGGAGAAGGAAAGATGGACAGAGAGTGTGTGTGTGTGTGTGCGTGTGAGTGAGAGAGAGAGAGCATGCTTTCATTTAAGACCTGATTAGGCCATCAGAGAGACAGAGAAAGGGAGAAAATGTTGTTCTTTTGTCTTTGTGCTTTGGCATTTCATTCTCCACTGCCGTGCCAGTGGACCTCATTGTGCTCAAATGCATTAGAATAAATTGAACTGAACTAGAAAGAACTGAGACACAGAGATGAAGCTCATTCACACCGGGGACATTTTATTCATCTTTCTTAATACCCTTTTCTTCAAAATGGCAAATATGTACATTATACCCATATATATAATATATAAAGCTGTTTGACTCTTTACATGACGCTGTGTCCTTGACACAAGCCTGAACTCAAACACTGGCAGTCGTTTAGGTTGACTGAAGCCTATTCTCAACACTCCTCCATAAGATGATTCACTCTCCGTATCAGTTGTGATTGATTAAAATAGAAGCTGACGCACCGCTGCTTAGGCAGCCTCATCACACCGCTGCTGCACTGATGTGAACATCTCCGGCTGCTGCTGTGGATTTCGGCATTGACCTCTGCCGGGATGTGGAAGTCAACCCCGCAGCACCCCTTTGTCCTTGTTTGACCGTCACACTAATGCCCCCCAGGACAGCTCAGTTAAGCCCTGACAGGCGAGCGCACACACTCACACACCGCATCCCACCTCACATCCGCCAGCATTCACTCCGAGATGTTTCCCTTACTTTAATAATGTATCGGTTCCTACAGAAATGGCAATGTTTGCATTTCTCTCCCCCTCGCTCTCTCTCCCTCTCTTTCTGGATGGCTCTCCTTTTTCAGTCTGAAAATAGAGTGCAAAAGAAGGCTGTTGCTATGGTGATACATCCACTGGCGTTGCCCGGGACATTTTTAGCCACGCGATGCGCGAGGGGATTTAGCTCGCCTGTAACTTTCTGTAATTTCCATTCTAATTATATCACTCCTGCCAGCGCTGTGTGTCACCGCATGGGGTAAAACAGCATAGCACGGCTGGGTGAGGAGCCTAGTCACTGCTCTCTCCGCTGCCCTCACACCACATTATACCCTGCTATTGCATGATATCACCTTTCAAAGACACAGAATGCAGGGACGGGGAGGGAGAATTTGTACCCGCATGCTTGTCATACCGGTACGTGAATGAAACAGGCACAGAGAGATAACTGCACAAACAGTCCTACTGCTGCTGAGCCGCTGGTGACATTGATAGTGGTTTTACAATGTGATGTACGAGCGTGTTACCACCCAGTGTCCAAATCAAACAAGAGAAAAGCTGAGATTACTATGACTGGACTGAGCAGCGAGGACCAGCAGGGGGTCTCAGCCATCACTAATCACCAGGCCCATCAACTGTGCACATAATATTACAGCCTTCTAACAGATGATGCTGGAGACACCAGTGTAGGGAGAACACAAGTGCATTTTTCTTTTTTCTTTTTTAATTTTGTATAATAGACCCGACTATTTTTAACTTGTCAAAAAGCTGTGACGTATGACTATAAAGAATGTAGTCCAGCTTTATTTTCATGATATGTGTAAAAAATGAATACAAAAAGTTTTTTTTAATCTATTATTTCTAGTACACTGTAAACAGTGCACATACATACAGACATAAGGGACGGTAATTGTGTAAACATATACATTGCAGACATCGGAGAAGAGGCAGCTACATCCTGGAGAGGTCACCAGTCCATCCCAGCGTTGACCTATAATGACCTATAATGTATCTGGCTACATATATCGATATTTCCTTCATCTCAGCAGTGATCAGTGCAGCCGCCAAAAAACTACATTATATAATATTTTTCCTTCAGATGGTTTCCTCTGTCTCCAAGATCACCGTTAGGAAGTTATCCTTTGGTGCCAGATAATCCTTTTAATAGAATAATACCAAAATAAAACTATTTTGCATTTGTAAAACATATTCTCTGTACATTACAGCGCCTCCCCACTTCACCCTTAAAGCAACAGTTTATTGTCTCTCTTTCAGACGACACTGAAAAAGTCGAGCTGACCTAGTCCCCAATCACAGTTGCCATAGCAACCAAGGTCATGGCAGACCCCACTTGCAAGAGATATGATAAACTGAGCTACCAGTTCAGGAAGTAAACAGTCTCAGTGCTTTCGCCCCCCACTGGGTTATAAGGTAAAAGCAGCCGTCCTTTAGGTAACATAAACACATTCTATGATATATGCAATGTGATTTAGTAAACGTGGATCATTCTCGGAGGTGCAGTGTCAGATGGTTGTGATGGTGACGACGGTGCAGCCGGATTGGGTGACACAGTTTGTTGTTGGCATAATCAATAACCCACTGTGTGATAAACCGACACTTACTGGTGTAGCAGCTCCATCGCAGCCACAAGGCTCCTTTACAAATTCGACAAAATTAGTTCAATTTCTTAGCCATTAGGTGACTTGCCTCGAAATTTCCCTTAATAACACTGTGTCTGTCTTTCAAACAGGGAACTTCGTTTTCTTCGTTAAAGCAGATTTATCCAACTCATCTCGTTTAGCTGCATGTTTTCGGTTGTAATTACACATTTCATTGGACTAGACGTCACAGAACAGTATTTATTTCACCACTGTTCTTGAAGTTACATTTTCTCGACAGTTATTATTATTATTATATTCTCGACAGTTATTATTATAATAATAATTACATATGTTAACATAGATATGCACGTTGCGTTCAAGTTAGCCTACTGATGTCTGCATTATTGATTTGTTTGCCCCCTCACCTTCGTCCTTCATTTGTCCAGGTGTCATCTGAGTGTATTTAAGGTGTATTTACCAAAGTGAGGGATTATTCGAAAAAGTGTTGCCCTTAAATAATTCATAGGCATCAAAAGCCTTCCTCATTGAACTTCATGAATAAACCAAATCCTCGGTCAAGCTCAGTGTTCCAAGGCACAAGTTCACAAAATCTGGGGAAAATGATTTGAGTTTTTATAATTTAAGAAATGTGGACAGGCAGAGTAAGTGGGACATGCTGGATCTCGGCAGCTCCAGTTGCTGATGTTGTCCAAAAACGGTTCAATCCAGCTTGAGACATGGAGCGTCTCTCTAAACCGAAGCACATGTGAGGGAACGTAAAGCCTGACTGATGTCGCCGCTCCCTTGTTGACCACGACATCTTGTATTTCCTAGTATCATTTTACGCTCCATTAGGGCCGCTGATGTTCATTAAAGATGACTGCCCTTCAGCAGATGTGGCTCCGCAAACTAATTACAACTTTTAGCAACCAACAACTCAAACCTCATTTGTCGTCATTTTACCCTGAAAGAGAAAGACAAAACGTGGGCCGGGATAACCTCTGCGACGATGTCGCACATTTTAGACAAAGAGGCAAAACACCTGCACTTCAGCCAGAAGAAGAGTTCAGCGAGTGTCGAGTGCAGAAAACACTGCACTTAAGCAACCGCCCTCGCACGACTGCATCTTTTATTCCAGCGCTTTTTAACTGCAGGTAAAAGGTCCTCTTTTTAATTATTCATTATTAATTGCATCAGAGTTATCGGTTTACAGAGAAGCCTTTCCTGCAGCAGCTCATTATCTCATTTCCTGTATTATCTCAAACCCTATCGCCGATACCGATTCACCCGCTAAACTGTTATTGGAAGCTGAGCTAAGCAAGTTTTTCTTCCTGTAGACTCGTCAAAGTTTTTTATTATGTCGGCACATTTTGCTTTTGTTTGTAATTTGGCGCCCCCCTCCTTCCTTTTAATTCTTAAAGGGGATGCATCAATCCTTAAAACTTTGCCACCTCAATTATGATAAACCCACATCATCATCCACCACGAGTTCAAGTTCAGAGAAAATGCATTGATGTTAATAGTTAATGTGTGTGTTAATATGCTCTTAAGGACAATGTTGACATCCTGTTTCAACTGAAGAGGACATCGAAGTTCAAGTCAGAGAGGACAGTGTGTGAGACATGTGAGCCATAGCTGTTTGTCCCAGATTTGATGGTGGTCTATCCATTTGTTGTCGTGGATCCACTCAAAACCCGCAAACCTCATGGAGGCGCTGGAGTCATCTGAGGACTCGGAGGGGCTTTGCATGACTGAAACAAGTTTTGGGACAAACCATCAGATGCTTGCTGAGTTATCTCAGCTGGGGTTAAAGTGGCGGTTGAGCGGTCTGACAAGAAACAGACAAACCCGATCAATCCATGGGAAACGGCGTACAATCCACAGAGCTTTATCGTTCTGTCACTGTGAAACCACATTTCTGGCTTTGTCCAAACATCTATCTTTGGAAACTTCCATGTGCACATGTGCTGTATCACTTCTGGCAAACTGTGACCGCAGTCATTTCTTATAAGGAGGCAGCAACTTTCCTTTTGCATGAATCCTCCTCCCTCTGTCTCTCTTGCTGTCTCCTGTTGGCCATGTACACGTTCGCCGCCCCGCGTTTGACCCACTTTTTCCAGCCAGTACAAAAGATGATTAACACGTGTCAGCTTATGCAAACAGGTTTCCTGAATCATCCAATACTCCTGTGTTGATCTTTTTTTTTGTCGCACGAATAACCTTTTTTCGTTTAATATAGTTTGGTTTGAATTAGACCATGACACTTACATAATCATCATTTAATTAGTATGACGATTTTTTCAGTTATTAGTCAACATAAATATAAGTGCAGGCTGGTTCTGGCCCCAGGCAACAGTTTAATGCCCTAAAAGGTTGTTTTTGTTTATAATGTGATTAAGCTCCTGTAACATTATTACCAAAATTATATAAGTGACATTCTTGTGGTGGCCCCAGGTGACCCTTATGTCACCCAAACTAGCTGGCCCTGGTCCTGTTGTCTGCCTCAGCACAGGTCTAATGCAGATTTTATTCTTGGTCTTTTTTTTTCTATTTATGTGTGTGTGTGTGTGTGTGTGTGTGTGTGTGTGTGTGTGTTGGCAACGTGTCTTTCTGTGCGAGTTAACATTAGCAGCGCTAAAGAGAGGAAGCCAAGTTTTATTATTAGTCCAGCGAAAATTCCCCTGAGTGCAGCAGTTCAGTGATGCATTGTGCTTTTCCATCAGCGGTGAAAATATTTAGTAGTTTGAGCGCTCAATCTAAATAATCTCTGCCATTTAGAGCGAGGTGGGTGTCGTTCTAATTAACTGTTGTCCCCCATGCTCTGGCAACAGATCAGCCTCACTTGGCGCGTTCAAGTGTTCAACTAGATATTATATATACAAATGTCTTTTCCAAGAGGCTGCGCACACTTGCAAATATAGAACACTTCAGTGTTTGGATTTAGCACAAGGATGAAATCAATAGGATTCTGGACCCCTACCCCCGATCTCTGAGTCTTTCTGTGTGTCACACACTCCCTCTTCTCCTTCTCCATCTTCCTCCATGTCCCCCCCCCCCGATCCACCCGGTTGGGAGCAAAGCGGGCTCAGTTCCATGAGGGGCCCCTCTACGCGGCAGATAATGGTCCATTCCACCCATTCTGGCTCCCTTTTATTTGTTCACATCAACATCAAAGCCTGTCCGTTTCCTCCGCTGGGGAGCAGGGCTTTAAGTCTTTGACTGATCTGCAGGGTTCTCTCGTAGTGCTGCCCTGGTGATGTCCATCCCTCATCGCATGTGTGGCAAAGACACACACACACACACAAAGACCTTCACACGTTCATACATGTGCTCAAACTCAGGGGGAGACACACACTCATATACTGTGCACTAAGCAACACACTATACAAATCCATTATATGAAGTTGATACGCAGAGCAATTTAACATAACAACAGTACTGACAGGATTATTTGAAATTATATGCAGATTCTCTCACTTATAGGAAAAGACGACAGTAGTGTTAATTCTGTCATTTAATGAAATTAACAATATTTTTAGGTTTTTAGATGTTGAGGGAGATATTAACTTTAATTTACAATATGATAAATTATTATAATAAATTATTCCAGTTTTTGGAGACTAACGAAGCGCGTTTTTATTTGGATTGAAGGCTACTATGGATATCTGTCCAACTATTAATTACCGATACCGATATATGCGGGGTTCGCGTAATCATTTCCAGTAAACAAACAAAAGTAAACAAAACAAAAGTATCTCACAAATTATACATCACATCTCTCATATTTTGACATTTTGAGTGAGGGGAGAAGTACCTGAAGAGTTTGATGTATAATATGTGCATATTGTGTAAAAGCTGTGCCATTAAAAAAGTAAAAACCGATACGGATAATTTTTGATATTAAATTTTAATGCTAATATTGGCCGATTATATCGGACATCTCTTCAGGCTACATTATTATTTGGCACAATTTTTGACAAATGATTTATGCCGCTGTGACATCAATTGTGGGACATCCAGCTTTTTATTTCGCTTTTACTGTACAAGTCAAAATAGGAGCCCTTGTGGTATCATCCGTTCTTGAGCTGTCTTTAAAGAAAAAAAAAGTCTTTGTTCTCTATTTGTGAGTGACATTCACTGAGAAAACTTTTGGGCCAGTAAGCATTAGTTGCATTACTATTTACATGTCCCATTCATCATAAGCCAGTGAAGGGGAATATCTGACCTCTGGGCTTTTTACAGCTCACAAGACAATCTGAAAGGAGAGAACTGTGATTCAGAAAAAAAAAGTTAGTATTTTTCTGAAATAAAAGAACATAACTCGTAAATCGTAGACTAACATTTTAAACCTAAAGTCCATTATTTGTTAAATAATACTTTGATCAAAATATTAAACTCAGAATGCTGATTGGGTTAAAATTCTTGTCCGGAATATTTACCTTGAGTTAAGGGTTCTCATGCCCATCAAGATCATGCAGCACAATATTATTGATCGATACAAAATCCCCTATAAATAATAAAGGTACTTCATCATGAAACTAAATATAAAATATATTACAAAATATAATTTGGTTTACATTTTCACAGAAGATCTTGATAAGCTTGAGGAGCTGATAAAAACATTGTGTTCCACTTATCATTGGTTATATGTGTGGTTGTTAGGTTTGAAACCAAAAAGAGCTTAATGGTATGAGCCCACCTGCTTCACACACACACACACACACACACACACACACACACACACACACACACACACACACACACACACACACACACACACACACACACACACACACACTCATCTGTACAGCTACACAAGGTGAAATGGCACAAGATCAATTACCATCAGAAGATGGGTATTCTTTCTCTTTCCTTAGAAGTCGGCCTCTTCAGTTCTCTCTTAATTGGCCCCTAATCTCTTCCGTTCTGAATTCTCTTTCTTCCTCTCTCTCTTACACTTCCTTTATTCTCTGTCTGTCTGTATATCGTCCTCTCGCTGTCTCCCTCTTTCTCTCGACCTGTTTCCCTTCGCCTGTTGTCTGACCACCCCCCACTCTTTCCCCTGCATCTCTTGACACCGTTCCTAATTACAAAACACACAGGGGCCATTAGTGCGGACCTCCAGCCGACGCCTGTCCCTTTATCCGTTTACCCCCTCCTCTCTGTCGCTATCTCTCCATCTCTGCCCTCCTTCCCTCTCTGTTCTTGGTCAAAAGTCGCTTTGTGTGGGCTCCGTTAGGCGAACAAAGGCAGTGGGTTGCAGCGGTGCTCGGAAAGGTCACGGTGATGTACGGCCCTCGGCGCTGCCACCGGGGTCAGGCCTGTCTCAATGGGGAAGCACTTAACGCTCACGCAGCCAAAAATATTATGGCATTTTGAAAGAAACGCATGTTGTCTCTTTACATTACAACTGCATGTAAAAACCCTGGGTCAACAGAGACATAGTCATTTTTCTCCTGAGCATGAAACCAAACATATATATACAACATACACATGTATATATACATATATATATATGTGTGTGTGTGTGTGTGTGTGTGTGTATACATACATATATAAAATTGGTTGGAACAAACATTGCTGCTACATTTTAGGTCAAAAACTACACTCGTAATAGGCAAGAACTGCCACTGGACCCTAGTCCCCTGGAGCCACCGTGAGCATGGAGCAGCCGAGCACAACAGCCAGTCTTAATGCCGGCAGGGCAGATATGCTCACTCAGCTTACAGAATCGATGGCACACATTGAAGGATTGAAGCTTGCCGACTCAACCCTCAATCAAGTGGAAGGTCTTCGCGGTACATTTCAAACGGTTTACGACGCATTTGAGGATATACAAGCTACATTCGCCGCCCAGTTGTCTGAAACTGATAGACAAGTAGACCAACAGGATTGGTATGAACCAAGAGCCACGACTCTGAAGACCTCTGTGGAGGACCGGTGTGCCACAGTGAAGGAGGAGGTATCAGATTTAACCGTTAAGAGTGACCCTGACAAGTCTGGCCCGGATGACATCAGACCGGAAGATAGCCTATCTCAACTTTCAATTAATAGATGCCGTCATGGTCAAGGGGGACTTTCAGTCGCCTCTTTCTAGAGCTACAGGACCTGCGGTGTGTGAGAGAGAAAGAGAAAGAAGCGCTCTTGGGGGCACGACTAGACGTTTTAAAAAGGAGGCAAGCGTTGGAAGCTGAGGCTGGAGAAGTTGTGGCTGAGTTAGTGCGGCAAAAACAGCATCTGAAAGCTGAGGCAGAGAGGCGAAAACGGCAGCTGAGAGCTTAAGTGGAACAGCTCGAGTTGGAGGGACCGCTGGCAGAGTCTGGCATAGGAATCAGGGTGCACGAAGAACCTGAAGAAAGTGGCGCTATGAGAAGAAGTACTCAGCTAACCTCACAGGAAGAAAGCGTTAAACTAGTTCCAACTAGACTCAAGAGGTGACAAACGGTCGCCGGCGTATCAGGAAGTGCTCGTCAGCTCGTCGCTGTAGCCATTCACGGGCAACAAAGGAAGGAGATATGAGTGAGGTCATACAGTTGCTTGCAAAACATCGGACAAACCCTAACCTCCCTCCCAGGGGGGTTTCAGTCTTCGAAGGTGACCCTCTAGCTTACACATCCTTTATTAGGGCATTGGAACATGCATTCTTGCTCCAGTGATTCTGCCTGCAAAGACGATCTTGCCGACTGAAATATAGTTGGGATAAAAACATAAAGTAGTGGAGAGTTGTGAAAATTGGGTAAATAAAACTGGATTGAACGAGCGCTGCCGCTACATTCACTATCAGTTAATAAATGTAAATTTGTTTCAGATTTACGACAGGATTTCCCTCTACTGTTAAGGACATTTGGATTAGACACAAATGCGGGACCTTCATATCGCAGTTGATGTTAATTTCATCAAATTTTTAATGAGCTCAAACTCGACTCGGTAGATGAAGTGTTTGATGAAGTGAAGTGATTTTCAAAGATAATTCCAAAGTTTGTCATTGCAAAACAAAATGAAATGTTTGCTTCAGTAAAAACCAAACAATCGAGACTGTGTATTTGACGATGGTGCTGAAAACAACGCTTAACATTTAAATGTGTGTTATTGACGAAGTTAAAAATACACTTAGCAACTTTACAAAGTCCTGACTGGGCGTGTTGTTAAAGGCTCTCTCAGTGACACTGCTGGCGTCTTGTGCGTTGATGAAACGTGACAGTGTGTGGGAAGAAGAGCAGCTTAAAGTGCCCACAGTTATTGTCCCCGCTCTTGTGAATGGCTCTCTGTGTTGTGTGCTCTGTGAAAGATACTTGTGTTGTGCTGAGGCTGTGCGGCTTGTATCAGGCTCGTCAGGACCAAGAAACTTGAATCCAATTAGAGTTCTATTCAGCCTGCGTGTGTGTGTGTGTGTGTGTGTGTGTGTGTGTGTGTGTGTGTGTGTGTGTGTGTGTGTGTGTGTGTGTGTGTGGATGAGTACACCACAGCACTATCTGAGTGATGCGAGGGTCTGGCACGTCTGTGACTCTGTGAGCCGCATGTCAAACCAGCCAGGTGTGTCAGATAGACCTCAGTCGCACATGTTGCACTGACAACTGCAGCCTTGAACCGCGCGTGCGTGTGTGTGTGTGTGTGTGTGTGTGTGTGTGTCGTATGAGTCGTACATCCGTCGGACTCCCGTTGCTGAACATTTGTCATTCAGGACTCGCCGGTTCTCGGCCATTACAGCGATCACATGTTAGATTTATGCGGCTGCCTGATGCTTCATGGCTTTATGAAAGAACATGAAAGTGGATCTCAGTGTCCGGAGAGAGAGAGAGAGAGAGCGACAGAGGGGGAGTGGGAGCGAGGAGAGGAGAGGAGAGAACGGGATGAAACGGGATAATAAAAGAGAGGAGAGGGAATCCAGGCAGCGTGATGCCCTGTCGTTAAATGAAAGCTTTTCATCGCTCGCTGACGAGAATGGACAGCTGCTCGGGAACAGGGAAGTTATTTGGAGAGAAGACGGGAATATAAGTGAATCTTTGAAATTGGTCGGGATGACATCATGAGTAGTTAGAGATTTAACGAGTATTGACCCCCCCCCCACACACACACACACACACGCACACACGCACACACACACACACACACACACACACACACACACACACACACACACGTGCACACACAAAACCCCAGCCACTCTCGTTCATACAGCTTGGCAGATGGAAGACTTCATTACTGCTGTGGCTCTGAGACTGACACACACACACACACACGCACACACACACGCACACACACACACACACACACACACACACGCACACACACGCACACACGAGTCACTCTTGCAAGACAGCCATCATGCAATGTCTCTGCAGTACCGTAAGCTTGTTGGTTTTGTTTATTGTTTGTCTCGAGGCACCAGGGGGTCTTTGTACTCACACACACACACAAACACACACATGCGCGCGCACATACACACACGCTCAGACGCAGGCGCTCCAAATTGTTCGACTAAGTGGGTCATCCTCTCCTACAGTCTCTTGAAAGAGAAAGGAGCTTTTTTTTTTTCCATGGTCCTAGCCGAGAGGCATTCACACCCTTCCACGGTTTTGGCTGCACCTTTTAAGAGTATTTATGGAAATGATAGTGCAGCACTCTGGAGGGCTGCATGCTGCTTGGCTGGTAAATGTGTGTGTGCGTGCATGTTGTGTGTGTGTGTGTGTGTGTGTGTGTGTGTGCGCGTACATGCAGTTTCAAACCCCGACACATGTGATATCAGCCACAGACACAATGTATGTCCAAGTGTTTGTCATAATGGGAAGTTATTTATCTGTTTATGTATTCATTGTGCATCTGTATCACATGTGTTTTACTGAGCACATTTGGAGAGACTGCGCAGACCATTACCAGCAAATGAGACCCAGATATCATATGGCCAGTCCACTTTGGCTGCACGAGAAACACTGACACAGGGAAGGAGAGAAAAGAGAGAAAGAGCTGTGATGTCCATCTCTTTCTGTCTCTGTCTCTCTCTCTGACTGTCTCTGTGGACAGCTGTGTTGCAAGTCAGTCAGATCAGACTCTCATTGAGTATTAGGGGTGATTTGCCTCCAAAAGCCACAGACGCTGCCTGAAGGAGACGGGTTCCAAATGAACAGCAAGTGCATAAGTCATCAGACAGTATTCAAGGTTCCGAGTGGATGATGTATGTTATGTTGTCTTCCTCTTGTTTGGGTACCTGAGATAGTCTCAGTCTCCAACATACAGCGACCAGATTGCCATAGCAACAGAGAAGGCACTGTTTTCTGTATTTGTGTGTTTTCCCATATCTTCTAATAGAATGAACACTGGATGTTAACACATTCATCTTGAATGTGTCGGTTTTGTTGAGTTTATGTCCGCGTTCCTAATCATGTTGTTTCATAGTGGTGAAAATGATCTACTAATCCATGCAATATTTTCATCCTCGGAGTTATTCTGATTATGTACTTTTGAGTGCCCACTTAAATTTAAGCTGGTCTGTAATAGATATATAAATACATTCAACTTAACACTTGTCATCTTTAGCTTAACCAATCAGGACTTGATATGCAAATTCTTGGGGTTTAATTGGCTGCTCTGACAGTGTTTGTGGCCCCATCATTTTCATAATGAGTTGCATTGGGGCCAATGTTGTGTTCCTCAAAACACTCACAGAATCATGTGACCTGGCTGTTGTTTCCAGCTGCGCTTTACTCTTCCTACATCCTTCACCTTTAAAAATCACTGCATACTCACAAACTCGCTAACAGTTAGCCCTGGCATAATTCTCACAACATGTTTCATAGCTATACCATCGCCATGTTGTGGACCTTTGTTATTTTGAAAATATCAGAGCTAATCCATCACCTGCCGTCGTGACAGAACAGATACATTTCATGTCGGCTAGTTTGTCAGAATTGGACGGCAATACAGCTGGTAAAGTGACAGAGATGTATCGGTCCTCCTGAGAAGACTGATGCATATTTCAGGTGTTTATTCCACTGTTTGCCCCACAGGTATGAAATAATTTCCCATTAGAGTCTTTGAGTTTTACATTGTAACATAACAAGTATGTTAACAGAAACAGTCTTCATTTCTGCGTCCTGTAGAATTTTGTCTACAAGCAATGTATAAATTTGTGTTCCACATATAGGAGGTTTTAAAACAGGACACGTAATCTTCAAACGAAGTAGGTGGCGTTATGAAGGGTATTTAAGAAATGTTGCATTTGAAAGTGAGTGGAAAAAGTTGTAACTAAGTATATTTCTTCTGTTTTGTGTTTGTTTGTTGGGAAAAGAACTTTAAAACCCTTGTGGGTGACTTTATTGTTTACTTGGAACAAAAGTAGGTGGTCACAATGGAGGCGGCTTCATCCTATCATGTGAGCATTCACACAAAACTACTGTATAACACAATCAAATAACATGATAAACCGCTACAAACTGTTGTCATGGTGTAGGACGACAATGTATATTATTATATGGAGCGATATCAAAGTAAAGTTGTGAATATGTGTGTGTTGTATGCACCTTTGGAGCTTATGTCTGGACAGGGTTGACGTGAAGCTGAAAGGGAGTGTGAAGGGCACAGCACCTCAGGAGGAATGACACAACCCGTGTGCACACAAACGCACACACACAAATGCCTACAGTACACACAAATACACCTCCTCTCCTTTCTTTTCTTCTCTCTCTTCGATGACTCATCCCACCCAGGGACAGCGAGTGAGGGAGAGGGAGAGTGAGGGAGGAGAAGGATGGGAGAGTGTGAGAGGTGACACCAAAGTGTCGAGGAAAAGAAACTCAGACTTATGGCAGAAAGCCTTTTTATTATTGAGCTTTTATTTCAATAACATATTATAATCCCATTGTGTGTGCCATTCTCAGCTATTTAGTCCAACCATGATTCATGAAATGATTTGCATGAATTATTTCCTTTTCGATTGGTTGTAGCGACTCAGCGACAAACCAACAGAAAGCCTCCTAACTGACTCAGCATCACGCTGAGTTTCCCCTCCGGCCTGCCCTGCCACTCTGCTGAGCACATTTGATGACATCTTTTAAGAGAGATCCCAAACTTCCAACTCGCTCCAAGTCTGTAACGCTGTGCATCACAGAGTGTCGACCCACTGCTTATGTCTCTCCAAATCCCATAGTCTCTAATGTCTTTATCTTATGGTGCGATGGTATTTGAGGATGTATCTGAGGAGCAGGGGTGTTGTCAGACGAGGTGATTATACTGTATTGAAGGAGGTACTATTGAGCGTACTGTATTGCTGAGGATATGTCTGTATTGCTGACGGCTGCAAAGCGCAGAGATAGTTAAGTGGTCAGGTCCCATGTGCCTGTAGATCAACACGCAGCATATATTCTTTCAGCACCATTATCCCATCCTCACTGCAACCGCGGCTGCTCTGTGGTCAGATCAGTCGTCTGGTAATAGAAAGGTCCCTGATTGAAATGACCGAGTGTATAATTGACCTTGTGTTTAAAACTGAATGTAGCTCGACAGTGTTGAATCGCTGGCGTAATGATGTAATGGTAGGTTTAGAACGAGCGTCAAACAATATCCCAAATGGACCTCGATTTAAACACTGGTCTGCTCATTCAGTGTAAAAGCATTAACCTAATGGATTCGTGTTAGCAAGGACCAATTTCCTCATCAGCGTGTACTGCAGCATGTCGTTTTCTATACTCTGCCATCTTCTATTGAAAATGACAGGCTTTCAACTTTATGCCCATTCGCCTGCTTTTGGTCCGTTTTACTGCTCTGACTTTGCCCTGCAGAAATGGCACCGGGTTTCATGGTGCCACTAGATTGCTTCCGATAATGCAGTGCTCTCAGGCGGAGCACAGGTGTGTGTGCGTTTGTGTGTGTGTGTGTGGTGGGAGGGCCGTCTGACTGCCTCAGAGGGGAACTTCTCTGCCCAGAGATCCAAACTGATCCACACAGAAGTCCAAGTGCCAGTCCAGACAGGCCCTCCCAGCGTGCTGCCAAACAAACCCTCCGGGGAGTTTGGCGTGATTATGAGCCCCTGATACGATTCATTCACAGTCCCCCGTCTGAGAATTTAAAAAGCTTAAAAGCTTATTTGCAATGATTTCTTAAATTAAATGCGGGAAATGGGTGTTAATTGGCAAAAGTGTCCATGGTGCAGCATGGTCATGAAAAAAAGTTTGGAAGTTCTCAGGAACTTGGCAGTGTGGTTGGAAATGGTGTTCGAGATAAGTACGCGTGTTTTAGGCAACTGGCGTCCCGTTTTTTCCAACTTTGATGGCAAATGACGCTGGTTCAAAAGATTCAAAAGACATTATTATATTATAGATACGCAGACTGCAGCCGTGGCTTGTGGGTATTGCAGTATTTGGAGCGCCCCACTACCCTAA
This sequence comes from Trinectes maculatus, assembly GCA_016785345.1. Taxonomy (NCBI): domain Eukaryota; kingdom Metazoa; phylum Chordata; class Actinopteri; order Pleuronectiformes; family Achiridae; genus Trinectes; species Trinectes maculatus. The sequence continues at coordinate 229,487 of JAFBJQ010000019.1, forward strand.
CCTGTAACATCTCATGAAAATTCATGTCTGGTTTCCTGGTTTATGTCATATACTTACCTCGTGTTTCATTTCAGTTCTCGCCCCTGCTGTTCCTGCTCGTTATATAATGCACCTGCTCCCCACAGCTCTTTGCCAGTTTGTCTCTGTTGTTCCAGGCAGGCTCCGCTCTCTTTCTGGGTTTTGCTTGACCCTTGCCGGATTCCTTTTCAATGAGTTTCTTTGCTTGTGACACGAAATTAACACTTGATTTCAAAGGTTGAAATAATTGGAAAACAGAATGGAGGAAAACAATTCTGGAATCTGGGGCCTGTGTCACAAAGGTTGAGCTTATCTTGGCGTTTTGACTGGGATTCACTCTGGGCCGACATGCAAACCATGATTCTGTCAAACATATTTCCCTGAAATCGTTTTTTGAATAACGAAAAATTCTATTTTTGCTTAAACAAGTGAAGGAACAAGTTCCTCTGTGGATGTAGAATATAAATTCCTGGCAGGACCAGACAGCCAGCGGCTTGGAGTCAGCCTACAGAGAGCTCCAGCCTAGCCAGCTGCTGAGAGCTGCCATCCCCAGAAAAGGAGACCTTGGCAGGGGACGGTGTTGAAACACACTGGGTCCCCTCCTCCAGCCTGGAGCCCTGTGAGGTCTTCTCAGTGGAGGAGGGAAGCGAACCCAGCCCAACAGGAGGCTTTGCTTGTCAGGCCCTAAGCAGGTTGAACGTGTGCTTGTGAGTGTGCAAGCAAAATTTCTAATGTCAAACGTGTGTGCGAGAGTGAATGTGGATTCTGTCGCCCACAGGGCCTCACGCACGTTTCAGGTGAAACGAGGACAGTGATGCAAATCGACCCGCGTGGAGCACTCATCTGCTTTTGCTGAGAGAGAGAGAGAGAGAGAGACTGTACAACTTCCTGTCTCTTAAAGCTCAGTGTGTCTTCTCAGGAATGTGATGTGTCTGCCTGTCTGCAGGAAAAGCGTAAAGGGAGATTTGGAAACGCAGTCCACTTTTGGTGTTGCAATGACAAACCGTCTCTCAGATGTGAGACGCTGAGCGTCTGCGCCATGTGGCTGAGTGAAAGTGAGAGCGAGGGAGAGAGTGGATGGTTAAAGGAGACAGGGGGACTCGTACTCTACCGCTCACTCATTTTCCCTCTGAAAGAAAGTGAGAATGTTTTGCTTGTCAGACTTGGGGGAGAGAGATGAGGCGAGGAACGAAAGAGACAGTAAACAGTGGAGAGACGCACGTGGAGAGATGGAACAGAGAGAGGGGAAATAGAGAGGATGTGTGATTGACAGCCAATACGCCCGCATGTTTGCTGTCACACACATGATTGCTGACCCACCCCTCTGCCTGGCTGACGGCCCTGGGTGGTCGGGCCAAGATGGCAGCCCCATTGAAAGAATGAAGTTCTCATGAATGGATGGATGCTTCCCATCACTGCCTGATGACTGTATGTGTGTGTGTGCATTTTTAATTTAATTGTATTGAATTAAGCATGTTGTGACCAGCTGGGTCCTGTGACATCACTGAATCTGCAAGTGAACAGTGCCACACGTTCCAGGAAGTATTCTTGACCACACACTGACCACAAGTACACCCCATGTTTGACTGTTGCTCTGAGTCCGATTGAATAACAGGTTGTTGCCTTTTCCTGTTCTACTTTATATCACCTAGAATGAGCTTTTACTTCAAAGTAATTACACTGCACTACTGTATAGTCTACAACTGTGTGTGTTCACCCTCTCAGACTGATGGAGTAATCAGCAGTGACACATTGAAACAGTAACATTAATGTGTATTACTTGTTTACATCGGCAGAGCAAATGAATATTTGTGTCAGCTGGTGACCATAAAAGTCATCACCATTTATTTGCCCCCCTCTCCTCTCCTCTCCTCAGTCGCAGCTCTGGCTCAGAGATAGGATCCCCCCTCAATCGCAAACTTCGCAAGACATCTTAAAGATCCTGACTGTCACTTCGGCTTAATGCAGCCCTCTGGGCTCGCACTACAAACACACAGAGACACAAAGGCACACACACATGCACACACAGCCCCCAGTAATAACATGGGCAGGGAGAAGCAGCCTGCATTCGAGGACTCGTAAACACACTTAGTTCTCTTTGATCTTTATCAAACAAAACCGTTTCCTTTGCTGGAGTTTGTGCTTCCACCTCTCAACTTCAGCACACTGCAGTGCACTTTTCCCCGCTTCAGCATCCCCACCCATAAATAAAACCAGAGCACATTTGGATTTCCTGGCTGTGGGCTTGCAGTGGGCCGATCTCTGCCACGTCTGTCAGATTCATTCATTTGGAAGTGTGCAGGGAAGCTCTGGCTAACCTTGTCTTGAGGCTACATGCTTACATCGCAAAGCGGCCCCGTTTGCACATCTAATCAAATGTGGCTTCTTATTGCTATTACTCCTGTTTCGAAAGGGATTAAGTGGATCAGGGCAGCTTCCTCTTACACCAACCAGCAGTCAGCAAGACTTCTGCAACGTTACACAGCAACACAGACGCTGTCTAACAAAGAACTAAGTTCACGCTTTCACCCACTTCCTGTGTTCAAAGAAAAAAAAAAATCCTGTCCTTCAGTTTTTGGATCCCATGGTCCATAATGAACTGATCTGTCTCCCATAGGCGGGCCGTTGCTAGGGCAACCTGATGACGCTCTGTGGAAGGACGGGAGGAGGGAGAGGGAGGGGTAGAGAGATGAGGAGGAAGGTAGCCGCACCAGAGATAGAGTGTGTTTGAAAAGATGACTCACTCAGTTGTTTATTTAATTTTTGAGAAGAAAAATGTTTCTGCAATCTCTCACGTCATTGGGTCTTTGTCTGTGTCTCACACATTGACGCGGTTAGAAAGTGGGGTTGATGGTGGTGTTGGGGGTGGGGGCAGTTTGGATGTGTGTGGTGCGGTTAAGCCTGGGAGAGATTTTCACACACAACATCAGGAAATCATATTTCAAACTTCTGCTGTCAGACACGACATTCCAGTCTGAACAAAGGCGTCAGACCTGAGCAGATCCCACCTGATCATGCACAGAGGACACGTACCCTGCATCCTCCAGCTATAATGTCTCCTACATCCTTGCATGGCTCTCAGCCTCTGCTTCTGCCCTGCTGTTGCCATAGCGACTACTGGGGTACAGACTCAAAACAACTTACTGACTAAACACACACACACACACCACCTTTGGATGTTAACTGCTCTAAATGAACCTGCTCAGATGACAGCTAACAGTAGCTATCTCTTTGTTCCTGTTCATGACAATATAGTGTATCACACATCACAAACAGATTTGTTTACAATGCAAATTCCAGCCTTAACCTATGTATCTGTTATGATTTTGCTGCCTGGATATGTGTGTGCATCTAATTCATAACTGTGCAGCAGAGGACAGAAAAATCCATTTTCATTTATTTTGTACAATTGTATTGTATGTATGTATTTTGCACAATAGTGTTGCATGTTGTATTTGTGTGTGCATGGCAGAACCTCAGGTGCAGAGAGTGGGACAAAATATATAACATTTGTATTGCTTGTTGGTGTTTATTATTATTATTATTATTATTATTATTATTTATCATGACTTGTTGCAAGCTGTTCCAGGCGAATTCGCATCAAAGCCTAAAAATACAGCCCCGTATGCCTTGCTAGGTAGTGACTCGTCCTGTCAAATCTCATAGACGATCTTTGTGTGTACCTTCCGTACACAATGGCATTCTTTCAGTGAGCCTAACGGGCGCTAGGACCGAGGCCGTGCGCCGGGGGAAGTCCTCTGCTGGCGGGGCAAGGCACAGCACATACACACGCATACACGCGCGCACACACAAACACGTACACTCGCCGAGCTCTTCTCCGTCAGAGGAGAGAGAGAGAGAGAGGATAAACAGAGAGAGGGCGAGAGAGACTATAGGAACGCAGCGGCCTGTGTGCGCGCGCGCGTGTGTGTGTTTAGGTTCGCTCGCTCACTCGCTCGGTGGTACTAGCGGCTGGCGGGGCGGATATGGAGGGGCTCGGACTAAACACTGGGAACTGACCGAGCACCGAGACGAAGAGAGGGGGAGAGAGAGAGAGAGAGAGAGAGGAGACGGACGGACGGACAGCAAGGAAGGAAGGAAGGACGGAAGGAAGGAAGGAACGAAGGAGAGGAGGAGAGAAAGAGACAAGTGTGACAGAGGAGAGGAAGAGTGTGAAGAAGGGGCTCGACTGGAACACACCGAGATCCTGAGGTGACTTTATGGGGCTTTCGTTGCTTTATGCAGGTGTGTGTGTGTGTGTGTGTGTGTGTGTGTCTGTCTGCAGGGTGTTGACATGTGCTGCCTGGCTCTGCACTTTAAAGGGAAGAGTGGAGGTGTGTGTGGGTGGGGGGTGGAGGGGGGGGGGTATATATGTATGTGTGTGTGTGCATGTAGCCTATATATACATTGGTGTGTGTGTGTTTGTGTTTGAGAGAGAGAGAGAGTTTGAAGGCTTGTTTTTCCATAAGCTAAAAAAGGGGCCAAAGTGTGTAAGCGAGCTGAGCTGACCGCTGTAAACTGGAGTGAAGGGATCTGAAGGAGTGGATACTTTTTAGGGAACAGCGTGATCCCATTCCAACACTCACACACACTCACACACACTCACACACACTCACACACTCACACACACTCACACTCACTTCTCCAGAGGGCTACTTTAAGTTGAGGTGGAGCAAAATGGGGATAACAGTCCCTCATAAGAAGACAAGAGTCCCTTTCTGCCCTCCCTTTCCCACTCTTGTGCTTGTGATTGTTTGTGTGTGTTTGTGTACGTGTGTGTTAAGGAGTTTTTAATGTACGCAGGTAACACACACACACACACACACACACACACACACACACACACACACACAGTCATTGCATGGAGATTGCAGAAGCAGCACTTGACTGATTTTTTTTTTCCGTGCTTGTCTGACACTGAATGAGGCTTGTTAAGTAGTAGCAGCTTTTACGGGTGTGTGCGTGTCTGTGAGTGTGAGAGAGAGTGTGTGTGTGCGTCTGTGTGCCATAGACGGCAAACAGGTTGAGGGAGGCAGATCTGATCAGACGCACAGCAACAGAGGAGAGAGCGTGGCACAGGCTGAGCAGCAGCACATTGGATTACACACAGATGAATACACACACACACACATGCACACACAGGCAAGCTCTGTGGCCAGGAGAACAGCTGGGAGAAATATGTGTGTGTGTGTGTGTTTGTCAGTGCCTGTGAGCGTTTGTCTTAATGCACGCGTTGGTCTTTGCACGTGCGGGACTGTTTGCTCTTGTATTATCTCTTGCTACTGTGTGTTTGTGCTGACGAGGCTCTGTCAATACGTATGTGCAGGGGAGCGATGTTGTGTCGTCTCCTCAGACAGGCGGCGTGTGCGTCTACCTCCATCTCCCCCCCGGTCTGGAGACAGGAGGCGGAGGACGGAGGGGTAGGAGGGCTGGAGGCAGGCAGAGCGATCAGATGACGGAGAATGAGGCAGATGAGAAGATGAGGCTGGTGGTGAGAGATGAAGCGGAGGCAGGGAGGAAGGAACGAATGATGGAGATTTTAGGACAGGAGGAGGAGGTGGAGGAGGAGAAATAGAAAGAAAGAAAGAAAGAAAGAGGAGATGGAGTGAAGGAGACGGGGGCTGACATGCTCTCTCCGGGAGTGCTCAGAGTGCTGCTCATTCATAATTCACCTCCATGGCAAACGTTCATTCACATATTGACCCCCCATGGCCGCGCTCAATGGAGTTCTCGCCCCTCCACCTCTCGCTGTCTCTCAATGGACACCCCTGTGGTGCGCCGCTCACTCAGTCTTCACTTTGGAGACGGTTGAACTCGACACAGAAAGCCTATAGTGTTTTTGGCGGTTCTGGCTCTTCTCACACCAGCAGTCTTTAGGTTGGAAGCTCTGATGTGAGTTTGAACTGTGTAAATTGAATATTGAATTCAGGCTCCACCCCAGACACTGATAATTGGTATGGATGGCTCAGCGGGTTAGTGCTCTCCATCCAACTGTTGTTAGTCTTGTTCCCTCAACACGGCTCAAACAGTCCGTAATGGATCTATAATTCATGTGTGAATGAACAGAACAGTCTGGGTTTGGGTTAAAAGCATTAGACAATTTTCTTCTGTGATTTATTCAGTATAAATACTCAAATATGGCCACTTTATTACCTCTGATGATATTATCTCTGTTTGGAGCTGCACTATAACCCCCTCCTGTGCTCTGGTCAGCCGAGGCCCACATGCCATATGGCAGCGTCTAAAGTGCAAAGTCAGAAAAAGTGCACTGCAGAGTTGTCGTGGTACATTTAGTTCAGAGGTGTAAACAGTGCAGAAATACACCTTATCACCAACAATGATGAAAAAAAATATCCAGACTTCTTTAATTTTATAGTTATGATGGAATCAGCGAAAAGAGGGCACAGGAAGTACAGTGTCGACATTGTATTATGGTGTGTCATGGCTAAAGTGTCCCTGACCTCTGCTCTGAACTCATATAGCAGCCATAGCAGTTGTGTTTTCCAGAGACGCAGTAACGTAAAGACACACGGGATGAGTGAGACACATAGTCTCTGCAGTAAATCATGACATTACAACTCCCATTATCAAGGGTTCGATTCCCACTAGGAACAGGAAGACTAAAAATAGTTAAACTAATTAAAGGCATCTTTCACACCCACCAAAAAAAAAAAGATGAAAGCACTCTCAGTCATTAACCGTTCATCTTTGGCTCAGTGAAATCTAATAACAAAACACACACACACACACAGGAAATAACCCTATACTTCCATCACACACTTTTTCTTACCTATCATTAACACAACATTTTTAACACCACTAATATCTACTGTGATGGCATTGTATGCTTTTTACTAGTCTCATTAGCTTTGATAAGTTGTCTACTTCATCCATAAATGTAAAACATTTACTTTCTCTGCTGAAGTCCTCTGTGTAAGCTGCTCTCTTCTGATCTCTGCATATAATTCTATTTACGCTTAATTTTCCCTTTGGCTTATTAATGTGAAGCTCCATGGCCAAGCCAAAACATCCATCAGCTCTGTTCACTGTGCCTGGCTGGAGAGATGACAGATCAAGCTTGTGCTGGTGGACAGTATCAGGTGACCCAGATGTCTCAGGCAGAAGCATTTACTGACGCTTGATGGACGATAATAGAGATAATACCAGTGCTGTTAAAGGACCAGTGTTTTGGGGGATCTAGTGGCAGAAACTGGTAATAATTTTCATAATGCTGTTGGTACCAAGTACAGTACTCATGTTCACCTTAAGCCATCCATGTTGTCTGAGGATTACACACTCTGTTTTGAAGGTCTCCTGTGTCATGACTCGACCAGCGGCTCAGATCATAATAGCTAATACATTGTTTTGTAGCTTGACATATGCACAAATGGGTTTAAAAGTCTCATCTTTAACTCCTGATTCAGCTTTCGTCCAACGGGCAAATTAAAGATGTAGTCAGTGTAGACTTGGCTTTAAGCTGTGATGAGATTCCAAACAGCGACACAGAAGTTTTGGATACATTTTTTAAGCACAGTAACAAATATCATCAGCGAGTCGGTGCCATTGCTGCACTGTTAACTGCAGAAACTGCGATGAAAAGTGACATTTGAATGAGGCAAATCTCCACGGGGTGAGTTAAATATATGACATTTAGATCCACAGTTGCAGTCATTGATCTAATGTGATGCGTTGATGGTGATGTTTTTTCCCACATTTTTTATTTCGCTGACACAGGAATGATTAAGTAATGACATAGTTTACAGTCACTCATTGAATTTCCTCATTGTTCGGTGTGTACTGTGCGTGTAACGTGTTAAAACATCTGCAGAGTTAAAGGCAGCGTTTCAAACTGCAGGGAAAACACAGCCAGCCTAAGTGGCCAAGAAGTGGCTTAGAAGAATAATGCTCCTCTGTATCCCCCAGGTTATAATTGTCTTCAATAGGCCTCCTGCTGATTTGAAATGGACTCATTGTCCACAGTGCTGGGCACCTCAGCTCAATTAGGCTTTCTCTACTTAGCCTTGCTGAGCTATTGCTGCGCGCATCCTCACACAGTGGCACACCGGTGCACGCTCATAAATACTCACTGATACATACAGGAAAGTCACATACACACGCTCAGGTATTATCACGCCTAACGAGACGTCAGCGGCTGCAGGAATAGAGCTGATAGATGAGGGGAAGAGTGTTTTATGTTTACAGGCAGTGATGTCATGTTTGGTTTAGATCCATCGCTGACGAATAGGAGAGCAGCTGTGGCGAGTATCGGCCTGCTCAGCTTTGGCTCAGATATCTGCTGTTTTTTTATTTTTTATAATGCATTTAAAGGAGCAGAGTTCAAGGAGTTGCCATTTGTGTGTGTGTGTGTCTCCGTCTTCATGTTTGTGCTTATGTGGTTGTTTGCAGCGGTGGAGGCATGCACGCGGTAACGCTGATCTGGTTGCCAAGCAACACAGGAACGTGGGTGGAAGGATTTCCTGTCCTTAGGAAGCTTTGTTTATAAGTGGGAGTAGAGTGAGTGTGTATGTGTGTGTGTGTGCGTGTATGTTTGTGTAGGTTTCACTGTACATTTCAGCAGTATGCTCCAGTGCTTGTGTGTTTTTAATGTATTTTGTGCCTAGAGTAAGAGTGCTGGGGAAAAGTCACTTAAGACAAACACGCATACACATACATGCGTTGTGTACACAATGTACGCGAACAGAGAAGAGGGGGAAAAAAAAAATTCCTTTCTACCCTGTTGAGTTAGATTTGCATTGCATAACTCTAGACTCTAGCCGGGTCTGTTTGCAGCTCGCTGTCTCCTCCTGTTCTACACAAACACTCTCACCATGTCACAGTCATGCCAGGCCGCCACGCTCACGCCAGGCCGCCTCCCGTTAATGATGTCATCAGCATGCCTCACTTTATGTCTCCCCTCTCACATGAGATTGCAATTATGTGTTCTTGCACTGCATGTGATCGCACAAAAAAAAAATAATAAAAAAGCACACTCACATAGCCAGCCTGTCCTGCAGGCAGTGGACATCACGATTACGTAACTGACACTGAGTGAATGGGATGACGTCAGTTTGGCTCTCTCTGACTCTTCTGTCTTTCTGGCCGGCTACAGTGATGTCATAAGTAGTTTCAGCCATACACTGTGTGTGTGTGTTGGGAGGGGGGGTTGTGGGTGTGTGTGTTTGTGTGTTGGCATGCGTATTGTGAGTGGAAACAAAAATGACCTCAGGTCCATCTGATTTATATAACGTGTTTGCTCCTCCTGTTTTCCCCCCCTCTTCATTTCTCTTAAACTCTAAAGCCTTAACAGCTGACACACTGCATGTTGTTCTTATCAACATGAGACACACACGCACACACAAACACGCACACAACATTATTGCAGCCTCCCTGAGAGTGGCTTCTATTGGAAACTGATACCCCAGTGTCTCTGACTGGTAACTCCATCCCCTCGCTGCCCTCTGTCTGTGACTGTCTGACCTTTGTTGACGCTCATCCCGAGAAGCTGCAGCAATCACAGGCAGGCAGTGAATGAAAGGAGAAGAGAGATGATGCTGGGTCGTCTCCACAGACACCGTATGTGCCAGTTCTTATTTTAGTGTGTGTTGGGAGGGGGGGTTGTGGGTGTGTGTTTGTTTGTGTGTTGGCATGCGTATTGTGAGTGGAAACAAAAATGACCTCAGGTCCATCTGATTTATATAACGTGTTTGCTCCTCCTGTTTTCCCCCCCTCTTCATTTCTCTTAAACTCTAAAGCCTTAACAGCTGACACTTTATTGTTCTGCATGTTGTTCTTATCAACATGAGACACACACGCACACACAAACACGCACACAACATTATTGCAGCCTCCCTGAGAGTGGCTTCTATTGGAAACTGATACCCCAGTGTCTCTGACTGGTAACTCCATCCCCTCGCTGCCCTCTGTCTGTGACTGTCTGACCTTTGTTGACGCTCATCCCGAGAAGCTGCAGCAATCACAGGCAGGCAGTGAATGAAAGGAGAAGAGAGATGATGCTGGGTCGTCTCCACAGACACCGTATGTGCCAGTTCTTATTTTAGCAAAAGAAAACAGCGTCATTTTGGTTGCTGGCCTTGCTCAGCTTTTGACAAAAATATCTGTTTTTAGCTTGTTGTTGGGCTCGGAGGTTTTAAGCGGAGGGGGAGAGTGCTCTATTTGTGTCCCGGGGTTGAATAGGCCGCCTGTTGTGTTCTCCAAGCATTGTGGTTGACGCGCTGAACATCAGCCAGTTTTGGATGGGAGAACTGGGAGCTTTTAACAGACATAAAGACACAAACAAAGGCACATCAACACACTCTCTGTCTCGCTGCCGTCCTCTCCCACTGTTCCTCTCTCTAACCTCAAACCCCAAACCAAAGGGAACTCACACCGCACACTGACTTAACAGTTTATGAACTGATTATTATAACACACACACACGCACGGTTTAAATATACACACACTTGTCCATGCACAAACACAGACATTAACACAAAATATGCAGATTTACCTAATAAACTGATTAGCATTAGCTCTGCCTCACTACACACACACACACAGTATATACTGTATATACTGTATAGATGTACACATACACACATCCTGTAGCCTTCAGCATAGCAGCAAAGATTAGTCTGTAGATCAAGAGAACTTCACTTCACCAAGTTCAAAAAAGACCCACAGCTACAGGAGTCATACAAATTTCATACACACTTGCACACAGGCACATACTCGTCCCCCATCACCCTTCAACCCCCTCCTTAGTCAGCGTCAGTGTGTCCATGCGTGGGTCTGTTTTCTGGCAGTAAGAGGGGGGAAAAATACCTTCCCATATGATGCAAACACCAAAGTCCCTGTCTGTGTGTGTGTGTGTGTGTGTGTGTGTGTGTGTGTGTGTGTGTGTGTGTGTTTGTGACTGGCATTTAGGATTCGCTCTCTCTGACAGTTCTCCAAATTATTCCACACTACTGTGCAGTTTCCCTTTAAAGATAAGTTTCTCTGCCATCTCTGCTGTTGTTCCGCTGCACTCAGTGGAAAGAGATGGTGAAGACGGCTGGGCTGACATGTGACAACTGAAGCAAGGCGCTCAAACAGAGGCCACAGCACTTCGCTTTCAGAACACCTTTTATTGACTTTCTATGACGTTTTCGTGCGTGCAACATGAGGTCGCGATTGAGATCGATTTGAAATGATATCATGGAAAAAACCCATGAACATCAGAACATTTAATGAAATAACAGACAGCAGAACATGGAAGACTGAGACTGTCTTTGTCTTCCTGTTGATTGTCATTTTAAAATCGAACCTGATTTGCCAAATCCTTGTCTTGAATCCCGTGTTCGTGCACGCGGGGTTGGAGACGGTGAGGACAGCTGCTACGTTCCAGCGATAACCTATAAAGAATTCAGTACACAGATGGGCTGAGCGACCTGCAGTCCTTATGAAACACAGTTTTCCAAGTCAATGTCACTTTCCCTGTTACTCGTCCCTGTGTGTGGGTGATGCTGTCCGCAGAATGAGGGGACGATCTGCGAACACATTATACAAAATATATATATATAGACAATAATATATACACCAAATTATCGTCTGACTTTAATGTGGCAGATGATGTTAAATTTGTTTCTTCTTCTTTCTTTTAACCTTAAAAACAACTGGCTGTGACAGAAAGGTGTAAGTCCAGCTTATCAGACATTCACCCAGGAATATAGATGATCAAATACAACTTTAACCAAGAGCGACTGCAAACTTACAAAATGAACTGTACTCTGGTTTCGCTGCAGGGTGCCATCAATGGTGTAAGATTTATTGAGGTTTATAATGAAGCAGCGGCACATTCACCACATTTCCTCATAAGCATTAAGAGCCAGGTGCAGAACAGCCAGCTACTGTCATCATATTCATCATACATACTTTCAGAGCTGGTCAGAGGGACACAGGAGATTGCATTGGAAATTATATGCGCCGTGTGTCTGTTGCTAGGCAACTTTGTCACAATACCCCTGTGACCTTCCGACCCTGCCAAAGTCTGGTGTTGCTGTCCCCGTCTCACACTCGTATGAGTGTGTTATCTGAGACGATGGTGCAACTGCCGCATTGCAACTGAGAACAGCTGTGATTTCACAGTGCACGCGCACTTTTGTGTGTGTGTGTGTTTGTGTCGACATGAAGCTGCCGTCACAGTTTGTCTGCACGCACCCGCAATAACATAATATGGCACACTGGCACTTGCACAGCGTGATAGCAGCATATACTCAAATCAGCCCCCCACTTACACACGCACACCAACATGCGCGCACGCACGTCTGTTTTCAAATCTCAGCCAAAAGTACAAAGCAGAGGGAGCGAAGGAGCAGTCATTTCCCTGAAGATCCATTCATGTAAAACACTGTTATTCAAACCTCTCTCCGTTATTCAATAGTCTTATTCATCTCTCTCTTGACTGCAAAACCAAACATGCCTTGTCTTCTGCTTCCCAGCAAGAGGCTTTGTGCCCATGCACCCGCTCGCGTGTGCCTGTGTGTTGGTTTTCTCTCGCTCCTCTCCATTAGAGGAACGTCCTTGGCCTGTCCGACCTGCGTGCTCCCACTGCGCCCTCCGTCAAACACCTGGGGCGGGCTCTCCCGCGCTGCGCCAGCCAGTCAGCAGCCCCGACACTTAATGACATCAGTTAGCGGCGGATCTTTAGGACCAGCCCCTTGAGGTGATTCGTGGATAGAGAGTGCTCTTATTGTTATGATGATTAAGTGTTATATGAAGGGCTATCAGAGGAGAGCCCCTTAATGAAAGTGGAGCACAGAGAGCGGCGGCGATGGAAGAGCTGGAAGGAGAGTGAGACTGGAGGGAGGAAAAAGGGGAGGATTTAGGGTGGGAGAAACCAGAGATGTGAGGGAATGAGGGTGCGCGGGGCTGAATATTCAGCAGCTGTGTCCAGACTTGCTGACTCTGGGTGTTCCTGATCTGAATGTAGCACGAGTGGTAGACTGTGCACAGGAAACGGCTGTAAAAGGACAAAAGGGGAGAAGATGTATGCGTAAACGCGTACAGATATGCATGGTTTTGTTTTCCCATTCAACTTTCATGTGGGTAGCAGTGCGCGAATGCTGGCGCGTGTGTGTGTGTATGTGCGTGCGAGTGCGAACACTGGAGTTTCCCTTGCTGTTTGGTAGAAGAGTGGAACGCCCTGCCTCAGAGGAAAATTCCATCCTCTGCTGCTCCTACACTGTTATAAATCATCAGGCTGAGATGTCCAACGCATTCTGTTCTCGTGAATAAGCGATTGTCACTCGCCTCTTTTGTGGTATCCACTTTCCCTCAGCCTCTGCATCATCTTCACGTGGTGTTTTCCTACATTTCCCAGAATGCCTTATGAAACGCCCGCTCCATCCTGTTTCGCTTGTCCAGTCACTCGTATCGACTGGCATATCTGTGGAGAAAGTTATAGCAGTAATTAACAGGGTTTTCATTCACCCCTTTGAAATGCAACCGGTCTTATGGCTACATTATATTGTGGTCTGCCAGGAATGCTGTCTCTCAGGGAGATATTTGTCAGCACAGTCATGCATGCTGTTCAGGCACAGCACATGTCGTGCAACCTGTCCAAACTCCACCACTAAACTGCAAGAAAAGTTGTTCGAGGGTTTAAGGGTGTATTTTTCATCCGAGCGGTTCCCAGCAAACCAAAAAATATTTCATTAGTATGGGTTCCACAGGAGAGCTGTAGTGTCTGATCCTGTTTCGCGGGTTACCCTTACAAGAATACAATAATGGGGAAACAGCGGAGAGCAAAGCTTTTATTTGACTGTCTCGCTGATGGTTTTTCTCCTCGCTGTAATATTTCTCTGGAGCAATGGCTGAAATTAACTTTGTGGCTCACCTGCCAACAGCTGTTAAACTAAAAGTAGGAACCCGCCAGGAATCGTTTTTACCAGACGGACTACAACTATGACTGCCACTAGTCCATGAGTAATAAGAACCCTTTAAGAAGCTGTCTAGCTGAGATGGTGGAAGAGGGCAGGCTGAAACGGGGCTAATGTATCCTGTGTAACTGAGGTATTTGAATGTTATCGGCCAGGACCCTTAATGAGTAGATCATACATTCATTCATGTGGATTACTGAATATGACGGGTTAGAGACACAGAAGTAAACACAGTCAACTTCAAGCTCTCTGCACATGATCTGCAATCTGAGTTGCACTCACCTCACAGTCGGTGTCGAGCATTACAACAGTTCAGCTCAAAGTTGACTGGTCACAATTGCTATGCATTCAAGTATGTATTTAGGTTAAAGAGAAACAACAACAACAACAACGTTCAGTATTTAGGCTGAATGTGGCGAAGCGAGTAAAAACCATACAATGGTGGCAGTACCACGGGATTTGTCTTGGCTTTCTTCTTGGAAACAGCCACTCTGCTCATGATAGTGTTTAGACAGCACAGAGCTATATTTGGCTCAACAATACTTGAGAGGATCTGTAGAGAAGAATCCCCCAATCCAGGTGTTCAAAGCTTGTCGCCAGAACCAGAAGAATGCAAGGCTGTTATCGGTGCCAAAAGTGCTTCAGTGCCGAGTACAGAGTCCAAACATTTAATGTCATTGTCTCTGTGTGTGTGTGTGTGTGTGTGTCTGTGCGTGCTTTTAAATCTTTTCCCTGTTAATTGATGTGCAAAAATCGGTTTTGCTTCTGGTATTAAGTGTGGACTGATGAAGGAAGTAAATGTGCATGATTCTAGGATCAGGCTGCAGCATAACAATGAGTAAAGATAGTAAATGTGGCTACAATACTGTCATCACCTTTTGGATTGAACAGTTTGCCACCTAGGTTGCACCATTCTACTGTTTAACTTTGTCGTCACAGCTAAAGATACAGCTCCATAAAATTCTGCTCAATGCTGCCTCATAGTATTAAACTACCACTGCGAGGCTTTTGGCATCTTCACTGCTCCATGGACCTCCTGCTCCTGGATTAGATTGTCTTGCCACAGCGGTACTTGTGGCAACCCGCCCACAACCACTCACCCCTTGTGCTGTTTTAAAGCCCTGCTTATGGGATAGCCTGTCCTTGAGTGGCCACATTGGTTTTATTTAGGGTTAATGTTAAGAATGAGACTGCAACAGATGGAGGCTCCGAAGTTTGTCCAACAAATGCTGCTATCATTGGCTTTCATTTGGCAGCGGGAGGATTTCAGGGTGAGACGAGAGGAGGAAGCTGTAAGATGAGCTGTAAGTATACAGCAGGAGCTTTGAATTAACCGACTGAAGGAATGTGGAGATAAACACGGGGATAGACAACTGTTGCACGGGAGCTCAAGCAAAGCTAGATCATGTTATGCTGTAATATAAGGCTGAGGAAGCATCATTGCCCCCCCACCCCCACCCCGCCCCCCGTTTTCTTCTAGACATCCTCAGCCCCCTTCTTTTCTCACACATCACCCTTGGCTAAAGAAATATAGTGGAAAAGATAGAAGATCAGAGGTCTTAATATGAGCCACATTGTGTGTTGTTCTCCTGTTTCCTCTCTCCTGTGTTCTCCACATCAGGAGTGAAACAGCCTTTGATGAATATCTACAAAGAGATTCAAGATTTATAAAGCGCAGCAATTTAACCAGGTATGTTATCTTAAGCCTGGTAATTTGGCGGGGGGGGGGGGGGGGGGGGGGCGCTCTCAGTGCTTATCAGGCCGACTCGCTTCAGGTCTGTGCACTGAAAACGAGTCTCCATCTAATCAGTGCTGACCGTGTCTTAAGACTGGGGTTATCATATCTCACTCTCTTTTCTTCATAGTCCTTTTTACTCTATATATACAGTATATGTGTGTGTATATATCAGTGAGTGTGTGTGTGTGTGTGTGTGTGTGTATAGTATACATGGATTAGGCCCTGTCTTTCCCCTGAGTTAAACATCTAATCACAGCACCATCATCCCTCATCTCCAATGCTGTTGGC
Source organism: Trinectes maculatus (assembly GCA_016785345.1). Taxonomy (NCBI): domain Eukaryota; kingdom Metazoa; phylum Chordata; class Actinopteri; order Pleuronectiformes; family Achiridae; genus Trinectes; species Trinectes maculatus. The sequence goes on from JAFBJQ010000019.1 coordinate 245,447, forward strand.
AGTGCCTGTCAAACAACATACGCTGAAAGACCGGCCGACTGCTGCTAATGACCCAAGGATAGAAGTACCCTCTTTCTTTTATCCCACCCCCTCTCACTTTTTTGTCCACCCCTGTCAGTTGCACTACATGTTCACCATGATGCTTTGGATCCTCTGATGAGAAAAGGCAAAGGGGGTGGGGAGGGGGTGAATAAGCACCAGAAATGATACTGTTTACTTGTTATTCTGTAAGATGAATTAAGCAGGATGCCTGCAGATTTAAAAGCAAAGGCTAATGGTTAATGTGAAGAAGCCGCTGTTGTTGAACCTTTATTTAAACTTGAGCTGCCCCACAGATTAAAAGTCCTCTCTGTCAAAGGCGGCCAGCTAAGGCAAAGTGTACATACAAAACCCACCAAAAAAGTCAAAAACAATAAAGGCAACATAGCCAAGAGACTATTTAATAAGCCCTCCAATAGGCAACACTTCACTGTCGAACTAGCAGGCTCTTTGCCAAACCTATTTAAATCTCAACTAAACAAAACAATGGCAGCTCCTTATTGAGTCTGCCGCAAGAACCTTCATTAACCATGTAAATTCACACAGAGAGCTTTCAGCTTTACAGTCAATAATTTTAGTCCCTTGAAGAAGGAGCAGAGGAAATAAAGGCACTGTTGTCTAACTTCAGGGACGGATAATAAAAAAACAAAACAAATCCTTGGCCTGCAAATAGTAATTTTCCTTCTATCTTTTTTTAGCGATGTGAGGAAACAGTTAATTAGCAGAGAATGGCCTGATATTGTATATTTATGTAAAACTGTGAGCAGTGGATGAGTAAAGACAGAGACAGACAGAAAGACAGAGATACAGACAGAGGTACAGGCAGTAATACAGCGTAATAGATGTGTAAATGACATAACCAGGTACCGGCATTGTAAAAGGTGTATTCTGTTGCAGGAGAAGGGTAAAAAAAACATGATTTATGTCCTAAACAAAACCCATTTTCAGATTTAAATGACCAAACCTTTCTGCTGTACAAGGTTTTCCTCCTTTTCAGGCAGCCATCTTTTCCCCATTCAGCTTTGGCTGCGAAGAAATCAACTTGAAGAGCTTTGAAATTTGCGAGAGGAAAGCGGGTTTATTTTTGTCAAACTCGATTAATCCCTCTATAGTCATGTTAGAGGATGGCATACTTCCTCGTCTCGGCTTTCCGGTTGGCCCTAACACATTTACGTTTGTCACAGTCGTGTTGGGTCTTGAGTGGGAAAGATGTTTTCTGTACCATCTGGAGGGTTATACTTGTTATAGAAACAAAATGCCGTAAATATAGTAATACAGAAAACTGCGAAGTATTAGTAACAGCAGCAGTTGTTGCACCACAGTCTCCATGCTATTTACATCTCCACGAGGTGGTGCATTGCTCCCTTATTGGCACCCTTGGAGGAATAATCTTCGTAATATCCTTTAGTGTGTGGTGCACAATTATTTTCTTTCTGTCATGTGGTGTAGATAGAAAAAGCACTTGGAAGTGATTCATCATATCACTTTTCCTTTTTTGGGCCCGTTTGTGAGTGGGTAAACTGCCTGAGTTTTGTTTTGTCAGCATTCAGGATGCGCTTGTGTTGACATAAGGTATCTTGTGCAGTGTTAAAAACAGCTTGTAGGAGTGGGAGGGAGGAATGAAGGATGTAAGCAGAGTTGTATCATCAGCAGAAGCCGTGTTAAGTGTCGTCAGCAGAGGCGGGCCGGACAGGACGTCACAGGCTTCTGACGAGCTGCCGTCTCACTCCCCTCTCCTTCAAACTTGTTTTTCTAGGTTTCACTTTTTCTTTTCAACCTGTTTTGTGCTCACTTCCCTCAGACAAAGTTGATCCGACGAACTCTTTGGCCCTGATCTGCTTTCTGGAACGAACATAAACAAAGCGCTTGGTTTCATGATCCCAACTTTCTATCGTTCTAAGTTTAAAGCCATTTACTTATTGATTGCAGTCGTCCACTTTGGCCACAATTACAGGAGACCCGGGACGCAGTGGTAGTTGGAGAAGCCAGAGAGGGCGGACATTTGGAACTGGACAGGCTCTTCCACTGGTTGTTGCCATGGTTTTTTGTTGTCGGGACAAACTGTCGGCCAGTGGCTGAGAGCCTGAACTGCTGTTTGTTAAAGATAAGTGGAAAAGCCAGAGGGGGGGAGAGAGAGACAGAGAGAGAGAGAGACAGACACAGTGAATGAGTGTTGCTTATTATTATTATTTTTTTGTCTGCAGGTCATCAAGCCAAAAAACACTCACTGCCCTAAAGCTTCATCCAACCTCTGTCCAATGCTGTCAGTGTAGGGATAGCTCTCACTCCCCCATTTAAAACAGTTCACTCCGCCACCCCCCACCCCCCTTCCCCCAGTTAGCTATCAAAGCTCTGTTGGCTGTGCACTGGCCGCTTTGATACTGTATAGTGTTTCTGGCAGTCTCCGTCTCACTTTCTTTTTCCGTCTCTCTCTCTCCCTCTCCCTCTCCATCTCTTTCTCCTTTCCCACAATATTGTAAAAGAGCACGGAGTGCCAACAGGGACCTGTTCACTGTCAAAGAGAAAAGACAGGGAGGCCTTAGAGGGAGCGAGGGAGGGAAGGGTTGAAGGGTGAGAGGAAGAAAAAGTGGCCAGAGTGAGATTGCGAGACGTGAGCCTTATCCCTTTGTCATTATTATAGTAATAGTTGGCATCCTGGTTTTCATAGAATTTTTTGTCAAACCCAAAGCAGGAGATCTCTTTATTTATCACAGTCGGTGTGTGTGTATGTGTGTGTGTGAGGGAGGGAGGGAGGGAGGGAGGGAGGAGGGGGGTGGTCAGCTTTAAACATTTATTTGAGTTAATAACACACATGTGCTTTTTAATACACCAAAGCAGATAGGCCACTATAAGATAAGAAACAATTGTTATGATAATCACAAACAATTTGAATAAAAGACTTCTTAGATGACCACAACACAATCAGCTGATCATTTCACACGATAACATTCACCGCAGAGTGCGTTAAAGGAACAGGACATTTCAGGAAAATCTTAATTGTGTTATTTCCAGGATTTAGATGAAAGGATCAGTGCCACGCTCATGTCTATGTGATAAGTATAGTGTGTGTGTGTGTGTGTGTGTGTGTGTGTGTATTTGATGCAATTCATCAACCTGCGAATGTTAAGCAAATCCAATTCTCCTGTCTTTCTATAAAGAAAGATAATGAAGAGTGTCCCAACACTGTGAAATATTCAGAGGGTTGTGTTGTTATGTGTGTCTGTGTGAAAGTTTATCTTAACTCAACAGACTCTGGCCACTCAGACTGACATGTTGCAATCAGCTGATCACTTCAAGCAGAGACTCAGTACTGGTCATGATGAACTGCACAAACACACTGTGCTTCTTTATCTAACAAATGTACACAAATATACAGCAAAGTACACAAGTGCATGAACTAGACAACAGCTAAGAGTTTTATTCGAGCTTTATTTGAAGACCTGTGTTTTACCATGTTTTATTCCTTAATTGGACTTAAATGGTTTCTGCAGGTAATACAAGACACAATAATTACATTTGTCACCAAAACCGAACCTGAACCGACTGGCGTCTAGTAGTAGCTGTGGCAATGTGATTTCTCAACACATACAACACATGCCAAACACTGTACGAGCAGAACACACACTTGACTTGGCTCACACTGAGCAACCAAACAAGCGAGTGAACAAGTGAGTGTGTACAATCGTACGATTGTGTGCTGCCCTGTGGTGTGTCATGGCCATTACCATGAAAGTCTAGAGCCCTGGGCCGAAGCTTTTTTTTAAAGCTTGACCTGACTGCCACAGTGAGTCCACCACACAAACACGGACACACACGGACACACTCATGAAGACACACACGCATGTAAATACACACACATATACAAAATCTACCATGGGACCTCCAGGCTGCACACACACACACACACACACACACACACACACACACACACACACACACACAAGTCACCTTCAAGCATTTGTGTGTGTATTTGTGTATATTTGTGTACGTTGTGTGTGAGTGAGAGAGTGTCTGATTGTACTCTCCTCAGTGAGCGAGGATGAGCGTGACTTCATGATCAGTGGCTGCTGATGAATCACACCAAAGTCTGTGTTTGCCGGATGCAAATGCCTGTTTGCTCTGTTGGTTATCCTACTTTGGAGGACGGAGGCAGCGTGAGGCTGTGTATACGCCGCCTTGAATTATTCACTGGCCGTATATGATTTTCTTGCGCCATACATCACATGTGTCTTTTATGAGCTCTTGCCTCTTACTCACCCCCGTGTTCTTTAGTGAAACAGCGTAGTGTTCTTACAGCATTACCAGTGGCCCCATTGATGTCTTATGTGCTATCATTTTTCAATTTGAAAGTTCTGGGGCTCAGTTTCTCTAAATATACTGTGCATTATGTGCTTATTATCTGCTTAGTTGCTTTGCCAATAGACATTTGGGGTAATGTTTACTCCTCCGGCAGGGCAGGCTCTGAACTCAGAGGTACAATGTTGAGTGTGTAAACAAAGGCCCTTGACCTCTTTGACCATAAAGCCACTTGGTTAAGCCTCTTACAACATCAACACTATGGCTAAGCCCAGTTATGTATTTTATACAATGTGTGACAGCACTTCAACCAGTGAACAACTCGATTAAGGGGTTAACAAATTGGGGTTAGTGTATTTGTACGTTAATGCAGACATGTTTGTGTGTGTGTGTGTGTCCTGAAGCGACTGTGTGAGTTGCCAGGCAGCAGAGACCAGAAGCTGGGACAGAGGGGTCAGGAGCAGTCCACAGGGACACCCTGACCCCTGACCTCTATTCCATAACTCTTTGCTGCTGTGGATGACATAAAAGGAAGACACAGTCAGACCTTGTAGGATGTGATTGGTCCTGCTCCACTTCCTCAAACCCCTCTGGAACTGTGATACTTGTCGTCAGGGGAACGCAGGAAATACAGAGAGTGGCTGGGGGGGGGCAATTTCATGGGCTGAAAATGGAGAACATCACCAGGCTTCCTGCAACTGGTGTTGACATATATGTAGCAGAAGTTATTATTTTCCTGCCTCTGAGAGACTTCTCATTTTCTCCTTTTCTCTGTTGGTCCTCCTCTTCCCGTCAATCCATCCAGCATACATGTAGGAGGGATAAAGGTCGTCCTTTTGTCATCAAGACTCCAGATTAGTTTTGCCTCGGTGCATCTGACTCTCTGCTTTATCACTGTGGCCAGAGGAGCCACCAGGTTCAGCTCACCCCTCTGCAAAGTAATAACTCCTACCAGCTCCCTCCCATTCTCCACAGCTATCTCCTACGCTGCTATTACTACTACTACATTCTGGGGTAGGGGGATTATTTTCATGGCACTGGCTTTATTGGGCTGTATAGCAAAGCCAGGCAGGAGAATGCATGGATGCATGTCCAATGAGCTGCGATCAAACTGACAAAGTTGTAACTGTTGCTTCAGTCCACCTGAATCACCCGAAGCAGAGCATACATGACCTTCTGACAGCCTGCTGTGGTTTTATTTCAGTATTTCTGCACTGATGTGGTTTTCACGGTTCTGTTACTTGATGACGGGAGGATTTCCGTGAAAGTCATTGTGGCTATCGTTGCAGCAGATTCCAGGGAAAGACAGTGGATTGTACATTATTAAAATGTCGCTCCTGGCGTCAGCGCACAAAACCCCTGCGAGTCATAGGAAAAGCTGCCAACAGGGAAAGAAGATCTTCTGAGGATTACATAAACATGGCATGTGATTTAGACAAGTATCTGCGAAAGCATGAATACAGTGTAAGATGATTAGACTGTCAATTAGAGCGCATGAATTAGCCTACACCCTCTCGTCTCTCGGTGGAGCTTGTTAACCTTTCTCCCTGCCGTGTAAACGCTGGTGGCCTTTTAACCTTCGGTTACAAAGTCTTCAGAGTCTTCAGAGAGTTGGCCAGAGGTCAGCAGGTGCACATCAAGGTCAATGACACTCTTTCAAATGAACTCCTTATATTAGGGTCATATTTAAAACTTAACCCCATCAAATTCCTCCTCCAAAGATATTGACATTTACTAGCTGATTGTCAAAGACGCAAACCTAAGTAACTTGGTGGACTAATGGCTTTTCAATGCAGAAAAGACACCGTTCACAGTCCCTTCATATTTTACAGACTATATCAGAATGTTTTTGCTTTCAGTGGCCACACCATTGTTATCAGGGGCTCAGTGCAGCTGGACTTAAGCAGAGGACTGAGGACATGGACCTTTAGGTTTGTCAATATCCTGTTAGAGAACCATGACAAGCACATCCTGGTATATTTAGCTCCCATTTCGCTTTTGGGTTATTCTCTTTCGCCGGCTGGGGTTTTAAATTGGGTTGCACATTCATGCGTGAAACCTTACAAATATGACTAAACTAGTTTGAGTCCGTCTTGTGATTGTGAATGACAGAGCGAGTGAGTCTGTCTGCACTGAATGAGGAGGCTTTCATTGGCAGCCATTCATTTAAAATAGCGATACATTTTGTAATGTAAAGTTGTACAAATATGAATAAATCTTATATAAAACTTATATATGTTTGTTTAATTTTCACAAAAGCTAAAAAGCAATAATGGCACGTTGCAGTTTTCATACGGGGTTATGTCCTAGACTGTTATGTACCAGTCACTCCCCGGAGTTACACTGATGTTGCTATGCAACCAGTGGAGCTAACTCGCTAACAGGCTCTTGACGGTAACCTGATGCAGTGTGTGCCATACAGACACAAGAGCGTGCATGTCAAAAAATGTTGGACTGCTATATATATATTCCTATTCATGTGTGCAGTTAATGTAATCATAAGAGCCTTTGCGCTCACATGTCAGCAGATTCTGTTTTCATGATTACTAAGTAAACTACATTTGCTGATGAAGACCATGTGATATGACTAAAAGCTTCAGTAAAATGGAATTAGTGGGCCTTGAGTTCCCTTGGCCATGGTTTCTTCATCTGGTTGCTCTTGATGACCAAAGTACAATAACGCCATCATTTCTGAAAACTGTTGTAGTTTTTTTTGTTGATTCATTTCTGCTGTCAGGAAATCCACTGATAACTAACTAATAGTATTGGTAGATAAACAGCTGGTTTCACTTGTGGAGTCTGAAGAAGTTTGAGTGTTCAACACAGATGCAACAGTAATTTTCAGCCTTTGTTTCCTGTCAGAGTCTTCTGAAGGCTATATTCATGGGATCATAATAAGAGGAAATGTCTGACCTAAGTGTACCAATAGCCTACCATTCAAGAATGATGCGCTGAATGGAGAAAACCATTCAGTCTAATTGAACGGCATTGTTAAAAAACCCAGTTATCGGGGTACGAGTGCAAACAGCAATGGTGTGGCGCCGTTGTGAGAACGCGAGTTATAGTGTGCAGCGACACGTTATACACACACACACACACACACACACACAAACAAATGCAAGAAAAAAAACACACATTCTAAGCCAAATGTGGACATGCCAAACAGAGATGAACACAAATGAAAACAAAGCATGCAAACACAAAGAGATCCAGAGAATGAAGAAGACAGAGAGAATTGCACGGCCCCATCTGTCAAACAAATGTGAGGATGCTTCTCTCACACACACACATGCATTCCCATACACGCATATACACACAGGATCCATCATTTAGTCTGAACTTGAGCGATATCTGCCTTTGTCCTTTAGTGGTTGGCCCTGAGGGGCCGCTGTAGAAGTTGCATGAAAGTTTGTTTAGAGCTGAGCAAGTGTGTTAAGCTTATGAGAGCCCATGGGAGACATGGTGGCACATACTGTACACACAGACACACACACACACACACACATACACACAAACATTTATCCACTCATACACACACCCAGGCACGAGGCTTGGGCGGCAGCTCGTGCTGGCCCCAACCAACAGTGAGGAGTTTGTTGTCATAGCAACAGTAAAATGAGATGACTTTACTGTCAGCCGTAATGTTTCATGGCCCCCTTGCCGCTATGGCAACATAACAAGGAGGAGGAAGAGGAGATTGAGAGAAAGCGAGCATCAGAGCATTCCACTAGACTCCAACTAGGAACAATGACACCATGATGCCCTTACTTTCTTCCCAATACACACATGCACACACACACACACTGTGACAAGCCTGCCAAACACTTGAATAAATGCAAACACACACACTCACACACACTTCTTGAAAAGCCTGTCAGACCCCTTTCCACTTCGCCCATCCCTTTGATTGTGCGTTCACTATTTTCAGCTGCAGCGCCATCGTCACAGGGGCAATTTGAATTCATTATGCTCAATGTCAATATTGTTGCAACAATGCTGTACCTCAGACAGGTACAGCTTGTTGAATGAGCGTGTGCACTGTCAGGAAGTGTGAGCAGTGAAAAGAGATGGGAGAGGAAGTGGAGAGGAGATCAAAGACACTCAGCTCCGCCAAGCGTTTCCCAGCGCTGTGTAGAGAGTCGGATGGAGCAGCGGGGTGACTATAGGCTGGCCGACTATACGTGGAGCAACAGTGCAGTTGCTATACATCACAATTCTATATTTAGCCCAGTCCTTCCACTACAGCCTATCAACACTGTTATGCAGAATTATAGTGAGGGGAAAAAAGAGGAGACGGGGAGATAGGTGGAAGAGCGACAGACACAGAGGAGGAACAAAAAGCACCAGATAGAGAGAGGAGCTGAGTTGTTATCCTCTGTTGCCATGGTGACGTGGCTGCCAGAGCTGGAGAGAAGTGACAGTTGTCACGGCACAGCGGGTTGCCGTGGGTGACAGCTGTCAGTCAATCACGCAGAGTGAGGGGACAGATCGGCTGATGATCACCTAGGATTAGAGAGCGATCGCAGAGAAACAGCGGCCAGGGAGAATATATCTGGACTTAATTAATGTCCTAATGTTACTGCTCTCTGGTGTGTGTGTGTGTGTTTGTGTGTGTGCGTGTGTGTGTTTGTGCATGCGTGCTTGCGTGCATGAGTGCACATTCTTTTAGTTTTGCAACCTTTTTGTTCTGGACTATTTATGTTTTTGCATATTTGTTTGTTTATATCTTTATTTGCATGTGTGTGTGTGTGTGTGGGAGAGAGAGTGAGCATCTGTGTATCTGAGGGTGTCTGTATGTCCAGACTCTGAACATGTTCACATGATGAGTGGAGCGGATTACATTTTGCTGTAGGGGCTGCCTGGGTCCTGCCCACAGATGTCTGTGCTAGAGGACAATCAGAGGCCTGGTTGTTAGGCTTCTGATTATGGTGTGATACTTTGGACCGTTCCCCTTCAATTACCGCACTCCGCCTGCATCTAACAAGCACGGCATTACTCTCATGTTAAGAGAATAATGGTCTGATTAAACAAAGGAAGAATTTGAACTCACACTCGCTAATTTGTTTCTTTCTTTTCTTGGCAAATCTCCTGGTCATGATCATCTCTGGTCACAGATCTTGCTGTGGAACCAAGTCCAGCAGTTTGTTTTGCACTCAGTCACAGCTCAGACATTCAGAAAGAATATTTCTCCCCGCTGTCGAGATGTTAAAACGCCAGGATTACACTTTGTGACCTTGCAACTATTAGACACTCAGCAGCATTTTTATGTCATGACAGCAGCCTTGTGTCATTTTACTGGTATGCTATTAATTAAAGGATTGTTGTACAAGGCGAGAGCTCCTCAACCAATGAGGCATTTCATTTGCAGTCTCAGTCAGAATTGGACAGGAAGCCCCATAAAAAAAAATGATGACATCTATTTTTCCCCTCTGATCTGATGCGACATAATGCAGAACATGGCTCTGTTTGAACTTGTGAGAAACCACCTGAACTGACCTTGTTTTTTTTTCTCTCTCTGCCCTTCTCCTCTCTCCCTTCTCTAATCCATTCAATCCCCTTCTCCCCCTTTACTTCCCTTTGGCCTCCTTTTCCTCTCTTGTCTCTCTCGCCTCATCCCTCTTCAGGAGTGAGCCCTGGGCTGGATGGGACCCACCATGCCCCCCAGTAAGAAGGCCCAGAGCCCCAGCAGTGGAGCCAGTGCCTCGCAGGGCATGAGCCCGCCATACCGGCAGGGGGACGCTGCCACGGCAGCATCTGAGGCTGAGGCGGCCGACCTCTCCCTGTCCCTTTCTGCCTCCTTCTCAAAGGCTGAGGACGAGGAGCTCACCAGCCTCTCCTGGCTCCACGAGAGCACAGACCTCCTCAACAGCTTCAGCCACTCAGGGCTGCGTAGTGTCTCCCCCCTACAGGACCCGGACGGTCAGCACCCCCGTTCACCCTCCTCGTCGTCGCCCTCTCCGGACGACCCCCTGCTCGGCGACGCACACTCAGCGTACGACTTGGCAGCGGGTGCAAACCGAAAACCGCCGTATTCCTTTAGCTGCCTGATCTTCATGGCCATCGAGGATGCGCCAAACAAACGGCTGCCCGTTAAGGATATCTACGGCTGGATCCTGGAGCACTTCCCATACTTTGCAAACGCCCCCACAGGCTGGAAGAACTCGGTGCGCCACAATCTGTCGCTGAACAAATGCTTCAAGAAGGTGGATAAAGACCGGAGCCAGGTAAAGACATCAGCAGTTGTCAAAGGAAATGTTGGAAATGACATTAATGATACTTTCTCTGACCAAATTATTGAGGTGAAATTCAAAAGTGACAGATCTTACTAAGACTACGTTACTAATACTACGGTTAAACAGTGATGCATTTAGATAGATTCTGGGTAGAAAAAGGTGTTTACAAAAGTGTGTATTTTCCATAGAGTAAAAAAGACATTATAAAACTTTCAGTAGATTCACCGCATCGGTCTCTGTTGCTGTCCTCAAAGACTATTAACTGTATGATTTCATTTTAAGACAATGAGCAGATATTATTATTTTTCATAGTCAGAAATGACTGAATCTATTAAAGAAACTGCTGTTTGAAACATCCTCAAAACATATCCAGGAACTGTGGCACATTTGGGGCTTATCATAAATACATCTGAGCTATGAACTTTCCTCATTACAGTAACTTTTAGGCTATGCAGTATATCTAATGTAATAATATGAGAATAACAACAATGTAAGATAAAACAATGTAACATTCAACTATTTGGGGGTTTAGTTTACAGTTTTCACAAATATCTTAATGTCCTCATTAGATGGAACAGTGTGTCTCAAACAATTAACTGGACCGTTTGACCCCTCTGCCCCCTCCCTGACACAACCTGGCTCAAACACCGACTCAGCTATTGTCAAATGTCAAACAGTTCCCAGCTCAGTTTCAAACCCATAGAGGGATTGTTGACATCAGTCTTCATCAATCATCCTCTGAACTCTTATAGGTAAAATAAAACTGCCGCCATATGGTAAATACAGACCCGTTATTCATCCAGTCATGTGTGGTTATGACTTATCTCACAGCCAGACAGTTTCCAGCCGTTTGGAGGCACATCCCGCTTGAAGTCAAACGTATTCTGTATTTTGTCTACAGCTGTACTAGATTCGGCCTTATCAATAGTTGATGATCTGTGCCTTTCATGCTTCTCTTTCACCACGACGTTCTGTGCTTCCCCAGTGGGAACAGCGTTTCGCTTTTGATTTAAGTCGAGATGCAGTCTTTTGTACTGGCTTTCCCATCCTGATTTCACTCCATTAAAGACTGCGGGTAAACGGGGAATGAATCCCTCACTCAATTAGTGCTAAATTAATACTGGAGGATTTAATAACACAGATGCCAGCAGACTTTAGATTTCATCTTGCCTGAGGGGGTTGTGGGTTGGGGTGGGGGGGTGGGGGTGGGGACAAACAGGGAGGACCGGTGCTAGCTTTGCATGTTTAGCTTATTGAGATTGTACAAGAGGATATGGGAGCTATTTATGCCTTATTTGACCTGTGTATGAATGGCTCTGTGCTCTGTGCTCTGTGTGTGTGTGTGTGTATGTGTGTGTGCGTGTGTGCGTGCATCCGTGCGTGCATGTGTGTATTCATGTGTGTCTGCACACAGGCCCTCACGCTATGCTGTCATCTGGCCCTTGACTACAACGGCACAGAGTTTCTCTTGTATACATATCTCCATAGTAACTAGGTTGCAGTTGACATAAAAGTATGCTGTTGCTGTAGCAACGGGAAAACTGATTTGGCTCTACTGACTTAGGTGTGTGTGTGTGTGTGTGTGTGTGTGAGGAGAGAGAGAGTTGTTGCTTTGTGAGGACAATCACTGACATAATGCATACCTAGACCCTTACCCATACCTAAATCTGTGTGTGTGTGTGTGTGTGTGTGTGTGTGTGTGTGTGTGTGTCGAGCAGCATGCGTAGAGGTGATTTTGGCAAGGACACCCTGTCTTGTCTTCCTGTCACTGCACACCGTTTAAGACAGCACGCTAATTAACCCTTCAAACCTATTCCCTTCTCTTGCACGCATGCAAACACACATGGTGCGTCTCTGACACACAAACAAACACACACATAGCGCACACACTGGCAAGCACGCATGAATGCTTAAAAAGGGCTCTCTCTCTCACACACACACACACACACACACAGAGCTGAGTCGATGTAGAAATGAGGGCACATCTCTGCAGACTCCTACTCTACCTGCCAAGTGCTGTGCTTTATCTGAAGCTGCAATTACAGAATCTCTGTAATTTTAGTCAGACTCACATCCAAAGCTTTGCACTAAGAATATCTGCATGTGAATGCTACCTCTTTCTCCCTGCTTTGCTTTTTCATCACCTGTTTATGTACTTTTTTTTCTCAGATATATGTCTCAGTGTTGCATTATGTCGTACTTATTGTTCGCTGACATGGGGTTTGGTTAAGGGGAAGGTTGCGGTTGCGAGGGAGAGACATGGGGACAGAGGCTGAGAGAAGGGGGAAGTGGGAGACATCATGGCTTGCTGTGGATGCACCAAATCATATTTCCATCAATTTACAGAGGTGGAGATTAATATGACAGTGGCCTATTTGTTCCAGTGACTGTATTTCTGGGTCATATCCAGGCAGATGACAAGATGAGGATTAGTTTAGAAAAAGCTAGCTGGCCTGTGCGTGTGTGTGTCTCTGTATTTGTGTGTGTGTGTGTGTGTGTGCACGCACATGCGCGTGTCAGGGTTGCGTGTGGGAGTGCAAACTTGCGAGTGTGAGTCCCGCGGTTGTCATGGCTTTGTTTACAAACAGGATTCCTGACGGCGCTGAATGACATCCCTTAATGACAAGTGTTGTAGCTCTCAGACTTCTGGATCAGTTCTGAAGATCACTGTCGCAAAAGCACAAAACACACACACACACAAACACACACACAAACACATGGTCGCGCGGCGATATATCTTTCAAAGCCTCTTATGAAATCACAGCAGAGAGAACAAGCAGTTTTGTAATCTAAGACTCACTGTGAAGTCTCTCCATGTTGCACTTAAGTGTGTCACCTCTAACTTAACCTCTCCCTCGTTCAGACGAGAGCCGTCCTTCGTTTACATTTGCGCCTGGACCATGATGAACTGCAGCATCTGCAGTGAGTTGCCGGCTTTTTGTTTTCATTATGTGGAGAAAACAGGGTTGTTTTTTTTTCCTTTCCCAAAGGCACGTGATGAAAAACGTCAGTGATATTCAGAACTGCATTCTCAGTTAGAGCTGCGGGATATATCGGATATACTCGATACATCGTGGCTAGTTCCACGTGCGGTGTATGAAATGATGATATCGCGGCCATCGAGTACCGCCCATCCAGAAAACTCTCCTGCACATATGTCTGTTTTTGTATTAGGAGAGGAGGGGGAGTGCGAAATAAAAGTGAAAAGCCCAGGCGAGTTTACGAGTTCCTAGCAAGAGACACGAACTGAAGATAGAGACGGACGACTAGAAACACTGAGATATACACTGTGTATCACAATATAGCCTAAAACTATTGTGCAGCCCTATTCTCAATCATACAGATGCAAACGAGTCACCTACTTTCCACTGGTGGCAACCAGAACGAAGACAAATGAATATGTGGTGTGCACTGCCACTTGTTTGTTGACACATTGACATCAACTTTTTGAGGAGATAAAATGTGTTTGCACTTCGATCCACTGTTCTGACGCTGTTACACTGCAGAATATGAACCAGTTTTTTTGAAACCGGTTTGTTTCTAGCACAGCTTAGTTCTGTGAGGAAAACAGAACCTTATCTCTGTGTTCATTTCAATCTCCAGCGGAAAAAAAGAACATGAATTGAAGAAAAAAAAAACAACGCCTGCACGAGAGGCAAAGACTGGGGGCAAGCTTTGGACTAAATCAAAACCACGTGGAAGACAGGTCTGTGGAAGAAAAGTCGATCCATAACACCTGTCGAAAAGAAATTTCCACTTTTTCCTCCGCTCTACTTTTTCAAAAAGGAATGAAAGTCTATGTCTGTTGTCCAAGCAGCATGGAACTTTTACACCCAACAAGCTTTCCGCGTCTGCGAGTCTCTTTTGTTGTCAAATGGCCTTCAACAAGACCAGAACTAGCAACTGACTTTATCAAAAGAAATCTCCCTCCTCTTCCTCACCCCCGTCCCTTCTGTCTCTCCGCGTCCCCTCGCTGTTTGAACACGTGTATCCTCGGCTATAACTCGTGTCTCTCCATGTGCAGAATTAAACCTTCTGCTTCGTTTTGAGCAACAGATTTCTGATGGCTTCTCTTCTCAGCTGCGCTGAATATATTAAATGTTGTGTCGGACATGTATCTCTTCCACACTGCGTTTATCCGACAGCATACTATGCCATTAATCCTCTGTTTATCTGTGTGTGTGTGTGTGTGTGTGTGTGCTGTAAGTAATGATGGATCGCGGTATCATAGTGGGTTAATCGGGCTTAACACAGCGAGGGTCGATGCTTTTACTCTGACTGCGGACGTCCATTATAAAGTCCTATGCAATTGCAAAAGCTTAGATTGGTATTATAAGTTAAATCATATTGCACTTTGAAATGAAGGTTTACTGGCGGACAGAGACAGTGCATAGGTGCATTATGTGGCAATGTTCATATGTTGGTCTGCTCACCACTTTCTTTCATACTCAATATGTCTGATGGCCTGACTGTCCTATTGATTGCTATGGATTTTTGTACTGTTTTCATGTCTCTGAGATGATGACTCCAGTGGACTGTGATCCACGGGCTTCACCACAAACAGTGTTGTGTAACGTCACAATTCATGTTCAGGATGAACTGGATTATCAGTAAACGATGAGGAAAACTATTGAATATTTAAATGTAGAATAATATTTACATCTACGAAATGCATACGGTTTAGGATTCGTAATCTAACCTTTTGACCTCTGTGTATTTCTGTGTGGAGTCATGATGTACCGCGCCGGTGGTGTTTGGTATGATGGGCCGGTGTAGGGTTTCAGTATTGACAGTGAATGCACATGTGAAAAGATAACATTGCAGCCGGGAATGCAGTAGCAGTAACGTAGTGATACTAGCGGGGTCAGCGGCAGCAGGACTTTTTAATATCTCTCATTTCCAAAGGAGACCAGCCCCCACAGCTTATATAACACAGGAAACAGATGTTGGCAACACACAATCATCTCTCTCTCTCACTCTCTCACTCTCTCTCCAACTCCTTGTCTCTCTCTCTCTCTCACTGCCTTTGTACTGTTTCTCCCCCTTTTGTCCTCTGGTCACATCATGACACGTCTCAAGCCGGTTGCAGTAAATGAATGCATGTTTTCTTCATCACGGAGACACCCGTACTTTAGTCCGATCCCCAGAGACAGGGACACATGGAGACAGCCGCCTTTAAAATCCAAACTACTACAAACAAGTGTAGTGACACAGATACATGTAATCAAATCCATTTCCTCTGACAGTCGCGTCGCTTCGACTTGCAGTTTAAAGTGCGACGCAGTGCAAAGTCACTTCTGGTTTCACAGTGCAGGATCGGCTCCTTCAAGTGGCGGTTTCTGTTTGGAGTTGTGGATTGTTTGTTTGTGGTGTAATCCTTCTCTTTAGCTGCAAACAGCGCGGTGACGTCACTCATGCCCGACATTTGCTGCAACGCAAGTTTGTGTATCATCCACAAAGCAGCGCTCGCTACCACAGGGTAGACACACTGCCTTTGTCTCAACTTTGTGAATTTGTCAGAAAATGAAAAGTCCATTTCACCTCCCCTTGTTTCCAAGCCTAGATGATGCCTGTTGCCTAGGCGACTGCTATAACCCAGGTGACAGACCCTTCCTTTGAGCTGTGCCCTGTGATTGGCTTGCTGACAGTGGTGTGTGTTTGTGTGTGCATGTGTTTCAGGTATGGGGGGCGGGGGGGTGTCTACAGATTGAGCATTTTGATTGGCTGACTGTTTGGCATAGGCAGGGGCCTCAGCAGACAGAGATCCTGTACAGAGCATTGATTTAATCGGCTGGCAAGCGAGACAGTTGGTGCACGTGCGTGCACGCACACACACATCTATACGAACGGCTGGCGGGCTGGAGGTGCAAGGGGAAATTTGGCCCAGTGGGGGTCACCTCTGTGGGAGCGATTGTATGTGTGTGTAATATCATGCTCTCCAGGAGAGGCGTTGCTGGCAGTAATAGAAGCACTCCCAGGAGCAGACCACGCTGGGTAATATCACACTCCCCAGGGAACTCGCCATACGCACACACAAACACACACACTCACTCGGTAACACGCACACGCACACATACACATACACACAGCAAAGCAGTGCACATATGGCTTGTGTTCAGAATGAATGGCATACTGATGCAAAGATGCAGACAGCAGGGACACAAATCAACAGTGCACACACATGCTATTTGCTTCTTGCATTCTTACAAGGTCAGATAATGCAGCGCGGGGTGAGGGGCAGTGTCAGACTGAGTCACTGGACACCCAGGGATCAGGGGATACACCCAGCGATTATTCAGAGCATCACCGGATGCTTGGCTTTCAACTCTTTTCTATACTGCACCGTGCCGTAAGTTGCTCAAATCTAATCTAACTTTTTTTTTTTTACTCACTTTTACTAAACTGGGCTCTTTGCCACATCCTTAAGGGTATTTCCACATGCAGCAGTGGTGGCAAAGTGGTTAAAATATGATAAACATGACAGGAAAAAGCAGAAAAAAAAACTCCTGACAACACTTAACAAGGCGTGAAGCCTCTAAAAACCTCTGTTTTGTCAGCAGAAAACTTCTGTTTTCATCATCTGGGCAAAGTGACCCTTCTCACCTATATATATATATATATATATGTGTGTGTGTGTGTGTGTGTGTGTGTGTGTGTGTGTGTGTGTGTGTGTGTGTATTTTTTTTCAGTCACTGGTACGGCTGACACTTCCCTCTATTGCCTTGCAGTATTTGCAGAAGTCAGAAGTGTGCGTTTGTGACATCACCGTGCACCCTGTAGCCTGTAACACATAACACATATCATAGAGCAGTACAAAGTGAGCCGAACACAAAGTGGGACAGCCTTAAACGTATATTTACTTCTCTCTCTCTCTCTCTCTCTCTCTCTCGCTCTCGTTCTCGCTGTCTCCACGGCACGCAAACTCCACACTTTGCCACATTCAGATGACAAGCGAGATAAAAGTACAGTGAGGGCTGTGAGAGATAGAGGCAAGGAGTGTGTTGTCATGTCGGCCCATCCGAGATCCCTCCCCGCTCTGTAATCCATACGCCGCTTTTACTCAGATTGGAAACCGACAGCTTCATTAGGTGAAGAGGAAGCTGCTTTGATCTAAAAATACACAACATCACTGCCTCTGGAGTGGAAAAGTTAAAGAGTTTTCCTGAGTCTTCATCCAGTTTTTCTTTTTCCTGGGGAAGGGATTTGGAAAAATACTGAACAAAGTGGCGCTGAGGATGGAAGATGCATTAATTCATGTTATCTTCCATGGGAATATGTGTGTGGCTGATGTGTTTTTGTGTGTTGTTCAGCGGGGGGGGTTTGTGTTGTGTGAGCCAGAACCCTATCACAGGTCGAGCCACTGTAGATGCCAGGAATGTCATTTTTCTCCGGCTCTTTATCTCAGTGGGAAAGCAGCATTGCCGCGTGTACAGGTGGTTTGGTAAATAAGAATCCGGCACAGGGTCTGTACTTTGGGCTTTGGACTTGTTGGCTCAGGTCAGTGTGCTGTGCTGTGTTTGTGATGTGCTTTGAGGGGGCCCGATAGCATTTCCAATAACATCTCTCTCATCTGTCTCGCTGTGCCCTCTTCACCCCTCCCTTACTCTCTACCTCCTCCTGCCTTTCATTTCTTTCTTCCAGAGCATAGGCAAAGGCTCCCTGTGGTCCATAGATCCAGAGTATAGGCACAACTTGATCCAGGCTTTGAAGAAGACGCCGTACCATCCCTACTCACCCGGCCTGGCCACGCCCTCCACCTCTCCTCCCTCTCTGCCTCAGACGTTTCACCACAGGTAAGAGGGATTGGTGTTTTCATACGACCTGTCTCATTTACCCAGTGAAAACAATAAATGAAAACATGTTTTTTTCCAGGAAAAATTCCAGTTTTACAGTTGTTGCCTCTATATGGAATCACAAGTTTCCAGGTTAACTTCCAGTAACTACTTTTGTGTTTATATATTTCTTATATATTGCAGTCTTTATAATGATAAGGGAAAGTCTCTGCCAGTGTCATATTGTCTACATTATCATATAGCATGCATACATTGGGAATTAAATAATAAAAAGTACTTGTTAGTTGCATCTCAGCATATACACCTCTTCACCTCCCTTACATCCCCTCCACCCACCTGCCTCCAGCGTACACAGCTGACCCGCCCCATCTTTTCTCCAAATCTTTTTTTCTTTTTCCCATCCAGCAACCCTCCTGTCTCTCCTCCCACCCCCTCACCCCCCTTCCCTCCCCCTCAGGCACATCACATGTAAAAAGCGCCTGTTGTCTTTTCTTCTCTGCACATGTTCCCCTCCCTCACCTTCTCCCCAGCCCGTCTTGTCCACCCCCCTGTTTTTGCCTCTCCTCCAGCTACTAACACTCCACCGTTCTGCTCCTCTCACCCTCTTCTCTTCTCTTTTAATATCTCACACACCCTCCTGCTCGTCCTCGGGCATACATTACAACTAGTGGTGCACCCGCCACTCCGTCTTCTTTATTTACCCCTGCTGTGATTTATCCCCGCTCTCTCTCCACTCTTTCCACTCCCCCTCCACCACTTTATCATTCAATTAGATCCTCTTCTCTCTACATTCACCTCCTTCTGCAACCCCTCACACACTCACACACTCACACACAGACACACACACACACCTGTGCACGCCACACCACACCACAGCAGCATCCACCTGTGCTGTTTACCACACATTCCCCTCCTCTCCTGACCTCTCCTCCACCCGCCAGCCTCTTTCTTTGCGAACTTCTTGGTTTCCGACTCTTTTGCACGTCCCTGTGGATATGTCAGCGAGAGGTACCATTAGTCGTGTTTTTTGTTTTTTTTTACTTTCTTCAGCTTGCTCTCTCTCTCCCTCCGTCTCTCTGTCTCTATGAATACCCTGAGACCAACACCTCCCCTCCACCCCGCTCCCCAGTTGATCTGGGCAGGCTGGCTTGCAGAGCCAGCGGACTGTGTAAGACAGAATAATTGGTTCACCGTAAAATGTAAAAGTGTCATTTTGAACAATGAGGTATGGGGAAGTGGAACAAATTGGGGGGATGTGTTGGGGGGTGGGGAGAGTATACGTGGGAGTGAGGGGAGGAGTGGGGAGAGGCGGCAGGTTGTTCATTTGCATTGTGGCACACAGTGAGTCCATTTCTTGGTTGGAGTGGCGCCGAGGTCCACCTGAGGAGCATGTATTATGTATGTGTGTGTGTGTGTGTTTGTGTGTGTGTGTCTACATAATGCTTCTCTATGGAAAAAAAGGACTCTCAAAGTTTGATTTAATACAGTTTTGATAGATTTTATTCAGACAACTTGTTAACTAAAGGTGGCACAATATGAAAATCACCAGAGACCTGCAGAGGCTGCAAACCTGAACTGACAAAAATCAGTTGCATTGAATCATTTGTTGCGTTTCTTGTCAGAAAGACAATACATGACAGCGGTTTGCCGGGATCATGTGGATTTCACTTTTCAGTTCAACACTTGAGAATGAGCTGATTAACATCAAACTCCAATGCAAGAAATGACAATAATGATTAACATGAGTTCTTTCACCAGCTCTTTTGTTCTGGCAGAAGCAATCATTTTTGACTCTCCACTGTTGTGGTGCCCTTAAATCCTTGAAAAGGGGAACTTAAAAAAAAAATCTCAACGCTTTTAGCTACTTTTACAAAACATATAAAGGCTTCTAAATGACCTGTGATTAAATAGCCAGCGTCTTTCACGTCTCTGCGCGTTGAATTTTTTATATTGTACCTTAATGAATGGAGACCAGGGGCTGCATTGAAAGTAGAAAATCAATGGAAGAATTTATGGTGTGCTTTGAAACTGCTCGGCATCAGTGCAAAGTCCACGCGCAGCATTTACAGTATGCACATTTTGTTGCTAATTGGCTACAACATGGAAACCACTTGCATGGTCCTTTGAAACTCTTTAGCTACATTGTGGTGCTGGTCCATTATACAGTAATGCTGTTGGATCCGCTCCCAGAGTTACCAAAGATATCAAATGTGTCTGCCTCAATACGCAAACCATGTTGAAGTTTATCCACAAGATAGCTCTGATTTTCAATTTGGTCCAACAGTGCAGCAATAAAAACACATTTTTGTTGGAACAACCGGATACAGAACAGATATGTGGTATCACACTCTCTGACTATGAACACACTTAGTGATGAATTTGGATAGGTTAAAGCTCGATGTGATAACTTTATCACATATTTAGGTCCCTGTGGGTAGAAGGTCAGAATATGACATGCAGTCTGCTACCCTCTTTAAGGTCAAGTATGTTTACCTGAAGGTTTCATCAGGTCACAGTGGGTCAAAAGAGAGGGTGAAATACAAAAACTTTTGTCACTGTCAAAAGACATATAAACAAAACATAACTCAATGTCCAATTAGTCTTTTTTTCATTTTTTTACACTGTTACACAGCTATTAAAGATACGTCATTGCTGTTTTGGAGATTTATCTGTTGACTTGCAAATATTTAGTTTTCATTCAAAAGTATTTGGATGAAAAACTCCATCTGCTGATGAAGAAAATATGATGCAGTTGAAGCCTCAGCAGCTTTCTTAAAAAAATGAAACCTGTTCATTGAAGACGAACAATATAAAAACATAGATTTCAATGACACCACAGCTTACTGAGTCTGAACTACAAATTCCAACAAAATGTATTTCTTATTATTGACAAAGGGACATTTATTTTAATACTATATAAAGTCTGGTAGATAGAAATGGTAGCAAATGATTGAACACATGTAAATTGTCTCAGAGTGTAAAATAAGGTACTAATTTCCTTTACATGTATTGCGTGAACGCCGTACGTCCAATCAATATAACATCTCTCTGAAGAGCACTCTCCCTCAAGAATATTATGGTATGAAGTGTAATGACTGCAAATGGTTGCACAGTGTGTCTATTATGTTAAGGTCAAGGACTGACTGTCTCAAGCAGTTCTAAACAACGGAGAAGTGGGAGATGAACACAGAGAATGAGAGGAGAGAGAGAGAGAGAGAGAGAGAGAGGAAGCAGCAGAATGAAGAGCTGGAGAAACGAGGGTAGAAAGATGCTGTGAGGGGGGGAGGGGGGGTGCAGAGGGAGTGCAACGAGGGGGGGGGGGGGTGCAGAGGGAGTGCAACGATGCTTCTTTGTCCTTTACTCGTTGTGGTTTACACCTCTTGGATTTTCATGGACCATACTAACTCCCACCGCACCAGTCGCCCACCCCCCACCCCCCACCCCTCACCCCCCCCTGCAGCTCACTCCTGCGTGTGTCTGTCTGTATATGTGCTTTTATCTGCATGTGAGTGAAAATAAAGACACAGGTATACATTTCAGTCTACCTCTGTGTGGATGTGTGTATATGCATGTGTGGATGTGTCTGACATATGTTCGAGTGTGTGTGTGTGTGTGTGTGTGGAAGGTAGAGAGAGCATGCCTAGTTAGAGGTCAGCTCCATGGTGCATTCCTTCACACCCCATCAGCATCTGGACGGGGGGTAAGGGGGGGGTCTCTGTGGGGTTGGGGAGAAGCTCTCTCCCTCTCAATCTTTCAGTCTCTGTCGTTCTTTCTTTCTTTCTTTCCCTCGACCCTCCCTCTCCTCCCCCTAGGAGAAAATAAGATGAGCGGAGAGATGTTAAGGAGGGGGGGTGTCTGCCACGGGTTTAGACCCTCGCCCACTACATTAAATGTACAGGGTTGCCTTGGCAACGGCAACGCCGCCATGGCAACACATGTAGTATAGGGCAGGTGCTGTCGCACTGTGAAGCCATTTGTTGAGAGGGAGAGAGAGAAAGAGTGAGAGAGGCGGCTCGTGGATGGGCGGAGAGACGGAGAGAAAGAGTGAAACAAGGGAGAAGGAACGGTATGGAGGGAGGGAGGGCAAGATAGGTGGGGGGGTGGGGTGGTATGGAAAACAGACAGGCTGTTAGCGCTGGAAAAATATGTTATCGCCGTGGCAACGCAATGTGGCAACTCTCCATGGCAACAGCAGGTGGCTTAGGGCTGAAATTTGCGTTCTGCTTTTTTGTGTTGCTGTGCATGTGTGTGTGTGTGTGTGTGTGTGTGTCTGTGTGCGCGAGAGTCGATCTCCTCCCTGCATCTGTTGAGGTGAGAGCCACATCACATCACATCACAAGTGCAGGCGTCCAAATCCTCTCCTTCAGCAGCCCGGCACAACATAAAACAGGAGTCGCATTACAAAGGCAACTCTCCTGATGAGTGGGAACCACTGGAAACAAGTGGGCTGCTCTTTAAGAGTTCACAGCGTCGCCAGGTGTTTGTGTGTGTTTGTGTGTGCATGTGTGTGTGCACGTTTACATATAATCAGGCTGAATTCTGTCGGGCACACACTCGTTGACTGTGTTTGAGAGCAGCTCAGACAGATAAAGAAAGGAGCAGTCAGACATGTTGTCTAATGGGGAGCTAAAGACCACTCAACCTGAGGAAGCTCTTACATCCTCCCTTTCTCCCTCTCTCTCTCTCCCCCTCTCTCTCCCTCTCTCCCTTTGTCTTAAAGTAATGGATTCACCAGCGAAGTGTAGTTGTCCTTGTGTGTGTTTGTGCGTGCTGGTGTGAGTGAAAGTGTCTCTGTCTATGTGAGAAATGCCGTCATTACCTCCCTCATTAGTGGTGCAATGATCACGTAAACCGAGTCCTCGGCTTTGTGTGTTTATCTTCTGTGTGTGCGTGTGTTTCTCTCTCCCTGTTTTTTTATTTTTTTTTTTTTTTGCTGGGGTAAGCATGTCACACTGTATGCACATCTGTCTTAAACCTGCCCGCGTGACATGAGCGCGTGTTGGATGTGTGTGCGTTGATGAGCGTTTTTTTTTTTTTTTTGAACGTGTGCATGAATGGAACAGTCGCGGACGGTGGGAGGTTGTCATGAGAAATTACCCCCATGGACTACAGCGGCGAGGCTGTAATTCTCTGAGGTAATCACAGGGAATAATGGCAACAGTGGGACACCCGGGAATCTAATCACTATAATCAGAAGCACCGGCTTATGGGCTCAAATTCCTGCCTTGCTGTCGGCCTCATGATGAAGCCTGCTGGGCTGGTTGGGTGCTGCAACGTGATCAAATGATCGAGTGATTGACCAGTTTTCTCTGTGTCTCCCATCCCTTCTTCTTTTCCCTTCTTTAATATCTAGTCCTCCGTTGTGGTCGGGGAGTCCCCTCTTCAGAAAGAACGGAGAAGTTCTCCTACAAGGTACGGCTTCACCTCTGCAAGTCTAGTGTGTGTGTGTGTGTATGTGTGCGTGTGTGTGTGTGTGTGTGTTCCTCAATGCCCCCATCCTGCCTCCTGATATACAGACACAGGAAGTGAGGAGGAAAGCTGAGAGGAAAAACCTCAGCTTTGTGTCAGATGCTGGGGAACAATCCACCTGCCTCATTCCACACATCATCATATAGTCTCACTACTACTTCCCTGCATTTCCCATTGTTCCCCCCCCCCCCTGTCCTCCTGTCCTCCACCACCACAACCCCACCCCCCCGACCTCCTCCCTGGTGGCTGGGCGGCAGTTTAAATGGACATTCAATCCCAATCAGGGAGCACTCCAGGAGCTCGCTGGGCTGCCGAGTCCTAAATGGAGGGGGAAATGGATACATTAGGCGTCTGCGGCGCGCCCTCCATTGCTGCTGATAATGGAGTAGTAATGGTCAAGGAGCCGAGGTTGGAGAGAGAGCGTCTGAAAACCTGGGCTCCCTCTGGACGCGCACACAGTCTGACAGCGATGTGTCTGAGACGCTGGACGGACGGATGGACGGCCAGAGAGGGACACAGTCCTGAGATGCACATGTGACAGGGAGAGACAGGGAGAGAGGAACTTTTTAAATGTGTAAAGGCTGGTGTGATATTCGGAGGCAGTGGGGAGAAGGAAAGTAGTTGCAGACAGCCAGAGGCAAAGGCAAGTTAAAAAGTCTGTGTGTGTGTGTGTGTGTGGGTGTGTGTGTGTTGGGGGTGGGGGGGGGTACTGCCAGAGAGAGTGGGTTTGGGGTGTGTTAGTGCCCTCTGTTATTACTTCCATCTCCCATTCCCAGAGCTTTCAGGTCCGCTCAGCTCTGAGTTGATGTGGGCTGAAATCTGCCTCTCCCTGTGGCCCGGCACCAGCTCAGGATGAGCACAAGGACAATGGCTGGTAGCCATGTCCTTAACCCTGGCCCACCACCCCACCACCCCACCGCCACAACCCCCACAGTTCATCATTCAATGGCTGTGAATTATAGAGGCTCTCTTTGGGCAAAGTCCACCTGGTTTATTTAAGTTCTCGCCCTCCCCGCTATCGTTTTAAAAGAAGCCCATTTTCACTTGGACACATTCAGAGCCAGCTGTAAAGTTTATTAACCTGTCAGCTGCTAAGGAAGTGTGTATCCAAGCCCATGGAAAAATTGACTAGCTCCTAAATGTTTAATTGCACTGTATTTGTTTTGGTTCTTTCACTTGTAGCCACAGACACACACTCAGCAAGCAATCTGGACTTGGAGTATTTCACTCTTTTTTTATTTGCTGTGCTCTTCACCAGAGCTTAGAGTTGTGTCCCTGCTCAGTTGCGACAAGCTTTCATTCAGCTGCTTGCCATAATAAAAAAAAAAAATCAAACCTCCATCCATTTCTCTACTACAGACGTACAGGCCAGTCTCCAGGCTACAGGAGCTTTGCAGTGATGTTCAGTATCAGACGTCACTGACATGGCCCAAACTCCAAAACTGTTTCAGTTACCTGCATGAGCACTTCAGAAGTCTACGACAACAGACGCCAATGTCTTACAATCAAATGTTGAGAAAACTGAGATTGTAGTTTCTGTCCCTCGCAGGACGGGATGGTCTCAGGTTTCTCCGCTTGTCAGTCAGGATCATCCATTGGAAAAGTTAGCGTGGGATACGATCCACGTCTGTCGCGATGCATGAATATATGATTAACTTCCAGTAGATGTCAAGTGTTGCTTTTATGCCGTCCTCCTCCAGAAGTCATAGCGCATGTCAGTCTGCCAACTGCTTAAACACTCACGCCGCAGTGTCAGATAGACAGTTAGCCAGACAGCTAAACTGCCGGCTACCTCAGCCCACTAACAATCCAGTCAGTCAGATGACATGTGTGTGTGTCCTGCCCCGCCGACGTGCAGTGGGGGGGAGGGGGGGTATGTTGGTTGAGCGGGAGGCCACTTTCAAATAGTTGCATTCTCAAGGTCTGCTGGAAGTGACCTCTGACCCTTTGGACTCCACGTGTGCGTCTTTGTGCGCTGCTCGGCTGCAGGCAGCAGGCTGCAGGGCCATGTGGAAGTGATTTAACAGGAGAGCAGAGGAGGCCGGCCGCGTATACGGGAAGCCGAGAGCTTCGCTCGCATTGGAAAACAGGCGGGCGGGCGACAGGCGAAGACGTAGGAGGCAGACGGAAAAGGCAGAGCAGCTGACCAGACGTTGGAAAAAAAGACAAACTGGAGGATTTTTTTTTTCCTCTCCAGGAAAAAAATATTTGTTTTTACATATTTCCTCCTCAGCAGATCCTGCTTTCTGCTACCAAGCCGAGTCAGTTTTTTTTTTGTTGTTGTCGTTTTTTTTTCATTGCTTTGAGCTTGTAAAATGTTTATGTTTTTTTTTTTCCCTCTCCATCTGAATCTCAGTTTAGTGAGGATGGAATTCAGGAGCACTGCCTGCCTGTTCTTTCCCAGCTTAGTTTGTCACCTCGTCTCCTCAGCATATGTCCCGGGCTTTTTACCTGCAGAGACAGCAGGCATGCTCTCGGCTGGAGGTATGAGTCACCACCATACACAGAATGACAGCGAGACTGACGGAGAGAAAACAAAATCAGCCAGAGAGGATGGAGTTAGAAAGACAAAGAGGAGGTAAAGAGGGAAAACGCACATGTGGGACAAGAGTTGTCGGGGCTCGTGATAGGGAGAGGTGTGTGTGTGTGTGTGTGTGTGTCCAGGATAAACACTGGCGGTCAGGAGTGTGCTGTTGAGCTATGAAAGGCCATGTCAGACAGAGCTTGGTATTTCCTCTCCCCTTTTCGCTCTCTCTCTCTCTCTCCCCCTCTCCCCTACTCTCTATCACTTTCTCTGCTGATGCATGATCTACCACTCTGTGGCATGTGGAAGGGGAGCCGTTGCTATGGCAACCCAAAGCCTGAGTGGAGCGAGAGGTGGGGAAAGAAGGGGCGGGTGCACGTCAACCCGGGGAGACCTAATGCACTGCCCACACGTGCACGCACACGCACGTGCACACACACACAACCATGCAACGAGTGATCAAGATTACAAAAGAGACTCTGTGCAGCGACTTACTTATAAGGTTATGGAGAGCAGAGCTGGAGATACCAGGGGCAGAGCCACACTAACTGGAGTCAATAGGATTACTGTGGACACAGCTGGCCAGGGGGAAGAGACAAACACAGCAGCAATGACAAACGACGAGCAGCACCTATCATAACTCATCTTTGTATGTTCCTGCATGAACCTCATATATGTTGTGGGATTGTTTTCTGGGGAGCCTCTTCACGACTTGTGTGCTGTAATGATGGTGTGGTTCCTGAGGAGAGTTTGATTTCTCCTCATAGCATCCATCATACAACAGGCTCTGGCTACAGTATGTTGATGCTGAGGCAAATGTTTAAGCATTTGCACTTTAACAAATGCTGCAGCAGCAGACAAAGCAAACAGCAGGTCATTATTTGTGCAATGCAAACTGACCCCAGAGATGAAAATGACAGCTGTTTAAGTGAACTGGGACGACTGTGGTGAGCAGCCAGCCCTGAGTAATGGGAGCTGTATATACACTGACATATACACACCTCTTCTCTTCTCTAATAAACATTAGGTATTTTCAGTAGTTGGAGTAGTTTAGGAATAAAATTTTTATTTGGAGTGTCTGAAGTTTTGATTCAGTGTTTTTTTTCCCTCCTGATCTGCTATTCGTTCTCTTTCCATCTGTCACATACTGGAAACTGAATCATCTTTTCAAATGAGAATTTACGGGCTGGTGGCATCTCTTTTTTTCTTTTCATTCACAACCACACAACAGGGAAAACCTCCCAGGTAAAAAAGAAAAAAAAAGTGCTTGTTTACTTTCTTATTGAGGAGTGAAGAGTAGATAAGAATATAGACACCTCACCTCCAGTATCTGTACAGGAAATATGTCCTGCTCCAGTAAAGGCTAAACAGCTACAACAACAACATGTTGTTGTGTCCCTTTTCAAGAATCTCTATGCTGTGATGGTGTCAATCAGCTGCACCTTCTTCATATTAAGCTCCAGATGTATCAGCGTCACAGCACGTGGAGGCCACACTGACTGAGGTGGCAGCTTGATGCACTGTGTGGATCAGTGCCGTTTGGAGCCTGTGATCTCCAGCCCTGCCCAGAGATTCTCAAACGGTTTCAAGTGTAGGCTTTGGGCAGGCCACTCGAGGACATTCACGGATTTGCTCAAAAGCCGGCCTATTATCTTGCAAGTGTTGTCCAGGGTGTTGTGATGCTGGAGGATGCGCCTCTGCCTCCCTTCCATAGTGTTTCCACACAGGACTTTGGTTCCATTTGTGCGACGGCGCCAACGGCGTGCTGCAGTACGGTGATACCAGGTGATAGCCGGGTAATAAGCAGCACCTGCTTATTGCCAGTTGAAATGCTTGGCTTTCAGGACTGAGAATTCAATTTGTGTCTCATTAGAGGAGAGAAGGCAATATTTGGTAAACTCCAGGTGGGCCTGCCATATGCTTGTTTATTCAGAGGAGTGAGATGGCAGCGAGATGGAGCAGGTTTCCCGCTTTCTCCTGGCTATAGCCACCGCATCTTCTCTGACCAAGGTCAGTCCAGCATGATGCGCAGCCTTGATGCTCTCTCTCTGCTCTAAGAACGTTTGTAACATTTTCCCATGCACGCTCGTCCGCTTCTACATCTCAGCGGCGTCCTGTCTTGCAGGTCGACCAAGCTTTTCATGGACTCTTTACTTCACGTTGAATCTGCGGGACATAATTAGGATAAATGAGCAAATCTAAACCATCTGTGGTTCTCTTTAAAGCGGTGCAGTGGTGGTCAAAGGAAAATATTTGTCTAGGTAGAGCTAAAACTATTTGTTAACAGAAAATTAATGGTTTAGTTAGTGAGTTGATATATTTATAATTGATTAATTGTCGAACAAATTGAGTGTTGACAGTTCCAGCTTCTGCTGTGTGGATATTTGGTGGTTCTCTGCGACTCGTGGCCAGGAAAAACAAACAGAATCCCTTTATAAGGACCAGCTTGGGCTTTTGGAGATCATGCTTTGAAATATTTCACTATTTTCTAATATTTCGTGGTCTTGTTCGCCTTCTGAATTTGACATATTATCGGTAAATTGCCGTAAAAGCACATATAATTTGTGTTTAAATAAGTTTCAAACCTCCAACTTGTGTCCGTGCTCCTAAATTTCCAGCTCCGTGGCATCGCACTCTGTGTTCCAGCAGCCTGCTGTTCAGGCCACAGCATCGACGGGGCTGGATTTAGCCGAGCCCAGCGGTCGTTGGTAATTGAATGACTTGTAGCGGCCTTAACTCATTTATGACGCTTTCTTGCTCAATTTAACCTTGCCTTACTCATCAATAGTGCCCTGTTGGCCTCCTCTGACGGTCAGTGAGTGCTCACGGTGCTGCTCCTGAAGCAGGTTTCGGAGGAGCTCCATCTGTGTGTTTGTGTGTGACACCTGTGTGACGTGTATCTGTGTTTGTATGTCATATAAGTTGCTATATCTTCTGCTGTCCTTTTTAGTCCCTCGTGGTGTGATCCAGAATGGCGCCCGGGTCAGGAGCCAGGCCCTCTTCCCAGTGATCAGACCCCTACCCGTAAGCCCAGTGGGGAGCAGAACCTCGGCCATAAGGTGGGTAAACTCTGCTGCTGTTGTCTTCGACCTTATAATTAACGTCAGTCAGGCCTTTCCCTGCTCGAACGCGTTCCCTCGCAGACATACACAGACACGCCCTCGCCCGCATGCACACACACTGCGGCCTCCAAACAAACACGGCTGCGCCGCGCCCACACAAAGACCAGACCTCGCGTTGAAATTTTCCACTGATAGTTTACATAATTACATCTTTATTGTGTTCAAAAAGCGAATGACATTCACTCTCACCCTGCTGTGAAGAAGCTTTTATCCAGGTGTGTTTATGTAACGGCCCCTCTCACACACACACACACACACACACATGCACGCATACGCTGGTTTATTAGTGGGAGAGGCCTGGTGATTCAAAAGACATTTGGAGCATGCATGGACATGCACATCCATCATAGGAGCATAAGAGTATGATGGTCTGCACCAACGAATTAATGAATTAAACATACCCAAAGGCTCACTAAAGGTATGCAGTGAATATTTGATCACTGTAAGGGGTGCATGTTTTTCTTATAAGATATTAATATGCTAACCCTCTGATTCTGAAGGGAGAAGATGTCCAGGGGACAGGGCATGCTGCTGAAGCTCTTTTGATTTATTGGTTGTCTGAATACACCCCTGTTCTTTCATGTCTCGCAGAGCGCAGAGCAAACTACTGGTCGCACTTTCATGTAGAAGCTGGTGCACAGTGGACCGCGGTCAAATGGCCTCGCTGCAGAACCGTCACTCTGTGGTGATCTGACTTTCGCGCTTGCAAGGTCCTTTATTCTGCTGAGCAAATTCCACATCCTGAGGGAACGCGAGGGCCGCTCAGGATGCTCTGTGCTGTTTGAAAAATGCATAGGTGGCAATCTGAAAATGAGCCTGCTCATTTTCTCAGTACGGCTGGAGATACAAGGTTTTAATCTGACCTGAGAAATATGCAGAGCGCATTAGGCCTGAGGGGGCTATTTGAGGGTGATAGATTATCAGTGGGGGTTTTTTTTAATGGTTTTTAGCTTTCTAGCCAAACGCAGAGCGAACTGGGGCAGCTTCGGTGGAGTAGACGGTGGAGTCTACAGATACAGACCGGCAGGCCACCTGGCAGCGTGACAGCAGGAATGACAGTTGTCTCTGTGTCCTTGCTTCATACAGATCATCCCTGGGAGATTATCTAAGCCGAGGACAGGACAGCCCATCCCGCTACTCTCCTCCACTCTGCAGCGAGGACCTCCAGGATGACCACACATACAGCACCGCCAAGTCCCCCAGCAGGCTTTGTTCCTCCCAGGTCGCAGCCCCTTCCTGCCCTCTGGACGATGACGACATCATCGCCGTGGAGATCCAGTCAGACGTCAAACCCGAGCCCCGCGAGATCCCACTGGATTCTCACGTCACCACTGCCGCCGCTGCCTACATTTCCCAGCAGCCCCTGCGCGGACAGAGACGTAGTTCGGGGTCGGGAGCTGGGACTCTGGCAGGAAGCAGTTTGCCCTGGACCAAAAACCGAGCAAAAGGCATTAGCGACACACTGCCACTGAAAAAGCGGCGCGCGGCGGCGGTGGAGAAGCCGCCGGAGAGCGACGACGAGGAGATGAAGGAGGCGGCGGGGTCGCTGCTCCACCTGGCGGGGGTCAGAGCCTGCCTCAACAACATCACAAACCGCACCGCCAAGGGCCAGAAGGAGCAGAAAGAGGCCCTGAGAAACTAAGACACACATAGAACAAGTATATAGTCATGCAAAGACACGGTATACAGTTCAAAGCACGCACACACGCACACAATAACACACACAGAAACACATACAATATACAACTAGGTCAACAGGTAATGTTACTACAGCATTAGTCTCAATGGACACTTCTCATCTCCCTCTATCTATCTGCAGGGCATTAGGTGAATCCTACTTATTTGTGGCAATATCAAAAATCTATGTTTTCCTACATGTTCAGCAACACTAACATCAATGGGTATTTCTCATGTGTCTCTGTTGTTTTGTTGTTTAAAAGGGGATGAAAGCCATAAAAAAAAAAAAAGAGCATGTTTTGTCACTAATTCGGAAAAGTCGAACCGGACTCAACTGAATCGCATCGAGGAGCGTACACTACATGAGCGGAGGATGATGGCTGTTTGTCTTACCTGTTTGTTTCTATGTGAATCTGTAGCAATCTTACAGCGATGCCAGCAGACGCGGCAGAGCCGATGAGACGAGCCTGCTCGCCGAGACTCGGGGGGGTCTCTCGGCCGCTCGCTAGCATCACTCTCCTAAATCCACGAGCACAAATGTGAGACTGTGCCAAAGATAAGTGACCAGGTTGCTTCATGTAGCCGATACGACAGCTGACAAAAAAGAAGGCATAGTAGTAGTGAAGAAGAGCTAGAGAGAATGACCTTAAGTGTCAAAATAATTGTAAAACCCAATGTGATATATATTCATGCACTTAAGATTATTTTACGCCACTTATAATAAAAGCATCATGGGTAATGACATGGTTTATTTCAAGAGCACTCATAGTATTTAAGAATAGATATATTAAAATTAAAAAAAATTGTCATGTTTATCACCATAGAGATGGATAGTGTGCCGGGTCTGAGGCAATATCTCCTTCATTTTGTTGTTGTTATTGCATAATGTAAACGTCCCTAAGACTCCCACAGTACTTCTGTCCATAGACGTAAACACCTGGTATAGATATCATAGCTACCGGTAGCTACCACACTTCCCTATTCATTTGACAACGTCAAAGAACTATATACATAAACTGTGGGTTTAGATTTCTGTTTGTGTCTGTTTACCCTCACTCTACCCTCATAAAGATATAAGCAATTTGTCCCCTGTGGACAACTCTGTAAAAAGGTTAGAAAATATTTTATTTTTTTCCTTTCTTAATTGAAGCAATTTGACCTGCAGGACTTTCTCAGTTATATTGCATGGGTGCTTGTAAATAAGATAAAAAGCAAATCTTTTTTATTCAAAGATCATGTAAGATAAACAATGTATTTAGCATGAAGCATGACTTATTTTCATATAAACCTTGATCCTAGAGGAAAGGAAAAAAAAGTTTTGCCGCCAATTCTTATACCCGTGGTTATATTGGATTTTTTTTTTTCTTTTTCTTTTTCCTTGCACTCTTTGGGGTTCTTTTTTTTTCTGAGCGGGCTTTCAAAGACACGTCTTCAGGGAGGAACGTGGGAGATCACTCTGCAATTAGAGGCCCAAGGGTGCCACCTCTGGGCTTCAGGTTCAGGCTCCATAGGCCAGCTGAATCACCTCTTAGGGGTGGGCTTCCATCTTCTTCTGCCTGTACAGTGATTTTTAGGTGTTCAGTGTTAGCCCCAGTGTTATTTCAGAACACATCTGTAGAGTGTGTGAGTTTGTGTGCCCAGGCACACACACCCTTAAACATTGTGCCTGCCTGCCTGCCCTCAGTACCTCTGTTGTCATGTCTCTGACATGTTTTGCCAGAAGGTTCCTTGTTTTTATTTATAACATTATTGTTGGATTTTTTTTTCTTCTCCTTCTCCTGTGTGTAAATGTACACGTGTTCTTTTTTTTTCCCCATTGCCATTGTTCAGTGTAAATGTGTGGATCAGATGGGCAAAGTAAAAATAATAGGTTTCCTGAAAAAAAAAAAAAAAAAAAAAGCAAACCTCATGTCTCCAGAAAGGCTACCTGGGAGATGAATTGAAAAGGAAGAGAAACGTAGGAGATGGCGTCAATGAAACAGTTAAGGTTGTTTGCTTATTTACACACAGTGTTGTTCACACTTTGATGAACGGTATTACTCAGAAAGGCTACCTGGGAGATGAATTGAAAAGGAAGAGAAACGTAGGAGATGGCGTCAATGAAACAGTTAAGGTTGTTTGCTTATTTACACACAGTGTTGTTCACACTTTGATGAACGGTATTACTCATGGATGTCAAGCTTACATACAGTCTTTCACATATTTATCCCTGGAGCCCAGGGAGGGGGGTTAAAAGTTGATTTTTCTTTCTAACATTCTGCCACAACCTGTACATGAGTCTCACTTAACATCAAGGCAATGGTGAGCTTTGACTTTCACTGCATAAGAAGACATATAGACATTGCACTGCCTTTATTTAGCGTGTTTTTGCTCAACGCATTGCATTAAAGTATTAATTCAGAGATGCGGTGCATATAAAGAGCAGCTCTGTGGGAGAAGACATAGGCTGGGATTGGGTGAAGTAGCAGTCACACGAGGTTTTTGTCAAACCTGAATAGATGCTGATTGACTGTCAGCGAGTCGAGCAGGCAAACAAACACATGTCCCGTCCACTGGTACGGTCTTTTGCCACCTGTAGCATGCATCACTGGCTTTGTATTCTGTATGTTGTCCATGGCGGCATCTATAAAAAAAAAAAAGGTAAAAGGCGACACTGTCAGTGTCCTTGTTGTGTGCCATTCGTCTCTCGTCTGATATCTGTGTGAGTGCTCCCGAAGCCCAGGTCAAGCACTCTGCTGTATTCTCGCAGTAACAATCCACTGTTGTGGTGACTAATAACGTGTTCAGTTGGCAACAGGAGAGAACGTGTTGCTTTAGCAACAACCTTTTTTTCCTCTGACTCACTCAGTGACATGCGGGAAAGATGAACCCCTGACCTACAAGTCCTGGAAAAAACACAACACATAAAATATACCTGGGACATTTGAAAACGCCTTCACTGCCTGAAAAGCCCCTAAAAACAAGCGTTTCTCTCAAACCTGCCAAACATGAAGGGTGAGATGCTCTAAAAGATTTAATTGCCTTTTTTTTAATTTGTTGATGTTTTTGTGCACATTTTTATGTTCTGTTTTGTTTCCTCTCTGACAAAAAAAATGATCCACAATACTGCCATTATTTTCTGTGACTGTCTGAGCTGAATATCGGAAAGCCATAGGTTAGAGATGTCAAAATGCAAAACTGTTATTGATCTGTGAGATGTGATGCAGAGTACGCCCAGGTGTTGGTTTTTTTCAGTGAGTGTTCAATTCTCTCCTTATTGTGCAATCATATTGCCAAAGAATGATTTCAAGACCTATTTCATCACTACATGTAAATATCAACGTTGTCCAATACCGTGGCAAAAAATATATAAATGTTGTTTTATTTTGTTTTCCATTTTCTGAAAAACTACAATGATGTTTATGTGATGTATTGTCTTCCAGTTGGTTGCAATAATAAAAAAAAAAATACAAGTTGCAGAAGACTATCGCGGCTATTTTGTTCCGACAGGCTCGGATCAAACGAGACAGAGAAATGTGGCAGTGTCATTAGTAGATACAGAGCACGTATTAACTCATATGGCCTGACAAATGCAGTATATTGCATCAAACGTTATCATTAATAACTAAAGCAAAGTCTTAAAAGAAGGAACGTAATCCTTGCTCCCCCTCCTCCTTTTCACCACTTCATCATGCAGCACACACTAACTCCCTGCTACTGGTAAAGTGCTGGTGTTGTGAGACTAGAGACTTTGATTTGCTCTCGAGGCTGACCCCAATAATTAACCTCACACATCCCCATCAACATGGGTCTTATCATAACCAAGCCTCTCTCGCACGTTAATTATTCATTTACTTCCTCTAATCATTTAAGTTCAATACTTCTGATTAAAGTCAAACTCGGCACCCCCCCCCTTCAGGGAAAGAAGTAAAGGAGTTAAGTGCACCAAAGAGTTCCTGGGTGTCTTATCAATCCGAGTGGTGCCATTTTGGAGGCGTGTGGCAGTGGAAGCCCATTCATAATTGAAGCTGAGACAGGCTTAATCTCGAGCCAGTGCCTCCCTGTGCAGCACCATCACAACTGGAGCTTGCTGCTCCTCTGTTGCTATGCAACTACAGCAAAGAAAGGGGGGGGGTGCCTTCTCTAGATCTTTAGAGGGCATCATACTACTCAGTAGCAGAAAGCGAAAGACGCAAAGGTAAAGGCATCACGCCTGAAATAACGCCGCTTTATGTTTTATTATGGTTTGAAAAGAATATGATAAGACACACGTGTCCAGCCACCTGTTTCACAACACTTTCCCAGAGGAACAGAATAAAAGAGAGGACCAAAGCATATGCTGCCTCACGTAGTTAAACTGAATGTATTGAAATCGACTGTTTGGTAAAGGGAGGCACGCTGAAGTGCTCAGTGGACTGATGCACAGAAGGCTGTGTGTTCCCCAGTCTATATCATCCATATCCACTGAATGACCAGCGAGGCAAGTTTCCATGGAGACAGAAGTGGAGGTAACGTTCTCTTGTCAGTTCTCATTTGTTGCAGAGCTTTATTGTTTTGGGAAATTTCCCCTGGTAGTCGGGGCAGGTGTGTTTTTGATTAGGCAGACAAGACCTATAGATACGGCTTGTCCAGAAATTCATTTAATTCCCCCACCCGCCCTTTATTGAATTACATGCAAAATAGTTGCATGCTGCACAAAGTGAATGGATTTTATGTGTGCCTGTGTCTGTGTGTGTGTCAGCACTAGTTTGCTGGTGTTCGGGGATGTAGTGTGACCACACTCTAGTGGCAGCATGATGGTACTACATGAGAAGTGCTCTGGACTAGATATTTAGTATGAGCGGGACAAAAGTAGTTGGCATAAACCTCTGTTGTTGCATTGCAAATGAAAGGAGAGGTTTGAATACATACACGGGGCTTTAATGATTATGATGGCGTCATATAACGATGCTTTACTGATGTGTGTCGTCACAGCCACAGTGGCACGTTGATTTACCGCTTGACGAATGTAAAATACATTTCCCACCAGCAGCTGTGCTGATTAGTCATCATAGCATGAAATCTCGCGCTATTTGCGCTCTGACCCTGCCCTATGTCTCGCGCACTCGCAGCTTCATCGCTCAGTATATAAAGCAGGACAACGACGGAAGGAGGACGGCTGGGGAGTCGCAGCCCGGGATTGTAAATAAGACCGATAAAACTGTGTTTTATTTACAAAAGTGATGCCGGCTGTTTTAAGACATCGTTCCCAGTTGTTTTAGTTCGTTTTTCGTACTTTTCCGGCTGCGTTTCTCGCCTATTTCCGTGTGGTTTTTACACTACGCGTATAATGGCGAGCTCGGCTAACTCGAACCCAGTGGTAAGGATCAATCTCTCAGGACTGTCAGCGGGGAAATGGGGGTAAAGTTAATGGAAAGCTGTTGAAGCGCTGCTTTTATTTACTGCAGTAAAACGAAACTGATTTAACAACCACTCCACTGTTTTGCCAAATAAAATGAAGTCTTAAAGTTCAGTCAATCGGCCATTTTAATCAGTTTCTCGAAACTGTTCAGCCCACCAGATAAAACCATCTCATGTAGCTAACGTAAGGAGAGAAATGTGTTTAAAAACAAAGTAAATGGCGCAGCAGTAAAGTACCGGTTAAGTGATGGCACTGCAGTTGAAGTTGTATTTAGTTTTTGTGTGTAGTCGTTAGTTGGTTCATTTTGTCTGAATGAGTTATTTGGCGTTTCGTGTGTGTGTGTGTGTGTGCTGTTACTGTAGTCATGGGTCAAAGCATTGCTTGTGTCGCTGAGTAGGAGACAAAAGGACATGTGGTAAATGTAAGCTAACGTGTATTGTTGTAGCATAGTTGATAAAATACAAATGTACGCCAAGCACTATGCCATCATCCACTGCGAATGAATCGAGCTTATGTTTTGGGGAAATTAAAGTGTCCTCCGGTGAAAGTCGTGAACGCTCAGTCAAGCGCCTCATCATTGTCCACCATTCCACGCCTGTAGGGCAGCTTAGCCGTCCCAAACCACCACTTCTGTCCATTTCATGTCAAATTGGCCCTGCTCCCTCCAGACAATGCTACAGCGCTGGCTCTAAGCTGAACACTCATAAGATAATACACCGAAAACGTCCTTCACATTCCGCCACATGACACGTCCAGAGAACGTGGCTGTGGAGCCGCTCCGTAAAATGGCTTCCACATCTCTCCTCTCTCTCCGGGTCTGGCCCTCCTCCTTTCCGCTGCCTGGTTTTATACCGCCATATTGGCTCTCTAATATAGACTGCCCGGGATGGGAAGGTGCTTCTCGACGCTACGTCACGGGCTCTACATATAAACACCAGACTGAGCCTTAAATAGTGGAGAAGAGACGGGCCGAGGGGGAGGGAAGGGAGAGACCGAGGGCCTCGCTGCGGACACGGGGGGACAATGCGGCGGTGAACGCTGTGCGGTGTTCCGCGGGTTTGTTGTGTTTGCGTTCACAGTTCCGCATTCCTCCGGCGCTGAGACGTGACCGACGCGCTGTTGCATACGTTTAAACATTCTAGCTTTTGTTGTTGTCTGCGACCTGCGCGTCACTGTGGCCCACAGGGACGTGTGGTGTTGCTTTATGGTCGTGACAGACACATATGTCCAGATGGTTCATATGGATTTGGTTATGGCGACACGTAATGCTGTGTATATGCTAATGCTAAATCCCAGGGATTATGCTGCAGTGGGTCAGTTTCAGTGTTAATCTACACAGCAGATGATAGCACGTCATTTGAAAATGTGCATTTTGTTAATGTAAAAAGGATTGTGATATGACACTTTGGCTGGCATACCTATGTTCTGCTAGTGTTTTGCTGAAGCTGAAATGTTTCTATGAAACACGCCTTTATATAGCAGTGTCATAAACATGAAAATAGAAGGGCCCCTCAATATAGATGATTTTTTTTACGTATTTTCAATGAAAAGTATACACAAACACACTCTTCAGCAGCAAACAATGGAATGTAATGGAAATGTCTCTCTTTATTTCTCTTAGCCTAAACTATATAAATCTGTGATAGAGGATGTGATCAACGAGGTGAGGGAGCTCTTCCTGGATGAGGGAGTGGACGAGCAAGTGCTCCTGGAGCTGAAAACGGTAACTGCAACTAACAAAGTAAAAAAAGGCACTCTGATTCGATGGGCTACAGAATGTTTTGATTTCTTCCTTGCATTAATAAGGATATGTTCATGTATTAGTACCCAAGGTGGATTTGTTTGGCGTCTCAGCATTATTTAAAGTTTGAAAGGGTATGATTGTACAATCATAACCGAGTCAAAGACTGACAAAGCTTCTCTCTTGCTTGATGCTGCAGCTATGGGAAAACAAACTGTTGCAGTCCAAGGCAGTGGAGGGCTTCCATACAGAGGAGCAGGTAGCCTTGCAGGCCGCTCAGCAGCAACAGCAGCAGGTTCAGCAGGTCCAACAAGTGCAGCAGGTCCAGCAGGTCCAGCAGGTGACTCAGCCAGCACAGGCTCAGCAAGTCCTCCTGCCCCCCCAGCAGCAGCAAGGTTGGTCACCACGAACTTAAACTATCCAAGAAATACACAAACTAAAATTTACCCAGTATGGTTTCAGTATATTATATAAAAAGTCAATTTGTTTTAGATGATTTCTAACCTCACATCAATCCCACTAATCAAATTACACTGGGACAGTGTATTGATATTCAACAAATTAATATCAATACACTGTTAAGGATATAATTAGTAGCGTTGGGGCATGTTACAGTATGACTTATACATATTTCTCTCCAAAGCTCCCCAGCAGCAAGTCATTGTTCAGGATTCCAAGATTCTACAGCACATGAGTGCAACAGGGATGGTAAGTAGATTATATGCATGGAATTTATAAAACAGGCCAAATCCTGTTGCGCTACATACACATACGGCTGCGTATGTTGCATACTTTCTTTTATGCCTGTGAAATAATGACAATAATGTCTCTTGTTCTTCTGTTGTCTCAAAGTAGCCACCAAAACAAAAGTGGCAAATGATTACAGTGCATTTAGTGCGTTTTCCTCAGAGCACAAGAGCAGGTGTAGTGACACAGAATAACAGATGACCAGACAATAACGAGAACAAGGATTTAGTGCTGCTAAATTAGTTGGATTATAGTGGAAATGAAGCCAGTAATACTACATCCTCATACATGCTCCCTTTATATCTCTAACACACCTTTGCCTTCACCGGCTTTAATTTTCACACTTTCCAAACTTAGTGCTACCAGTCAAGGTGGCTGCCTTTAGAACAGAGATGTTGAACAGATGGTTCAGCAAGCCATCTGTTATTGTCAGGGCTTGCGTCTGTGCTGCTGTAGTTAACCAGGCTTTTCCTCCATTTTTAAAACAATCTATTTTTACCTTTTTACTGTCAAACCAAGAAGATAAAATGGATGAATGTTAATATGTAGATGTTGCCTTTGTAACATCAGCAAAGGGAATGTGAATACTAGCAACTCTAATGTAGTAGTAGCTGTGTTGTGGTTCATAAATATAGAGGTTCTCTAGAGTAACACGCCATAAATACCCATGTACCTGCTATTAACAGATGTCCTTTTTGTGTACCTGTGAACATTTACTCAACTATGAAATTCAAACTGTCTTGATTTCTGCTTTGTTTTTAATTTCAGTCCTTTAGGCTATAGTGAGATATAGTATGTTCTCAGAATATCTCGCTGCCTAATTTGTATTTTATTAATTTGTATGTGTGTTCCCATTTTGTCCTCTAGAGTGCAGCAGCTTCTGCAGCAACGCTTGCTTTGCCCACAGGGGTCACCCCGTACCCACAGATCATCACCAGCCAAGGTAAAATATTCACACAAGCATCTCTACACTTCTTTTTCCGCTGTGACAAAATGCTCTTGAATTGTTAAATTATAGTTATCATGTTAAATTATAGTCTTAAACATGCTTTTAGTGTAATACAAATTACTCATAATGCCCTCTATGCTGTTTCATGCACTCAGTTTTCTGTATTGTTGTCCCTTAGGTCAGATCCTGCAGGTTGTCCGTGCTTCCAATGGAGCTCAGTACATCATCCAACAGCCTCAGCAGCAGATCCTCGTGCAGCAGCAGATGCAGCCGGGTGGTGTGCAGGCACCGGTCATACAACAGGTAGGTTCACACACACACACACACACGCATTTATACTCCATTTATTTAGCAGTTGAGCAAGCCTGTAATACCTACTACTATACCATCTGCTGCAGCAATGCAAACAAAACCATTGGGATTCTCAGAAATGTATCTATCTAGCATTTCTTATTTTATTTATAAGTTTTTGTGAGACTGTAGACTGTAACTTTGTGTCCAGGTACTGGCTCCTCTGCAGGGAGGCCTGCCCCAGCAAACAGGAGTCATCATCCAGCCACAGCAGATTGTCTTAGCTTCAAACAAGCTACAGGGCAATGCACAGGTTAGCAGTTTTCCTCTTTGTGCAGAAATGCTTATCTACCTTACCTGGATATTTTCATTGCATTTCTAAAATATATTTGTATGCTTTCCCCCCATATTTTACATCTACTGCTAGAGCTGTATTGCAAATAGATATACAGTATATCAACGTATTCTAATTTACAAGGACTTCTTTCTTCAGCTCAGACAAAGTGTCCTGGTTAACCCTATAGGAAACTGTAGCATCATGTCACTGTCTTATTATGTTTTTTTTGTTTCCTTCACTGTTAGGTTATGCAGGCAGCAGCTATGGCACCGCAGCCTGGTCAGGCAGCAACAGCAGCTCAGGTCCAGCAGGTTCAGCAGGCCCAGGGTGCAGCTGCACAACAGACTGCACAGCAGCCCCAGGCCCAGCAACAAGCCCAGGCCCAACCTCAGACACAGCAGCCTCCTATGATGCTGCAAGTGGATGGAACCGGGGACACCTCCTCAGAAGAGGACGAGGACGAGGAGGAGGAATATGATGAAGATGACGAGGAGGAGAAGGACAAGGATGGAGGAGAGGACGGGCAGGTGGAGGAGGTGGGCCTAAGAGGAAATCCTTAACATGTCTTGTATTGTTTGCTACTGATTCTCTGTACTATGATGACCTGCTATAGTATGATATGTCCTGCCACAGTCTCATGATCTCACAGGCTGTGACATCACCAGCAACAGGAGAAATCCTGTCGTGTCCTTTAGCCAGTACATCAAAAAATCCATAAAGCGTTTACCTCCTCCTGCAGGCAGGAGGAACACTGGTAGAATCATGTGGTGGTCATGTAGTTATCAGCAGGCAGAGAGACCTCTGCCGAACTCCTGCCCTCTCTGTGCAGCGTGTGCATGTGTGGACAATCAATAACCAACACTCCCTTATTGTTTCTTTATCAGGAGCCACTGAACAGTGGGGATGATGTCAGTGATGAGGAGGACCAGGAGCTGTTTGATACAGAGAATGTAGTAGTGTGCCAGTATGACAAGGTAAGGAGTGAACTACGCAGCACTCAGTGTGTACACACAGAGGGGACTCATATCTTATACACACATACTTTTAACCGTACAGTCCCAGCATAAAGGCTGTCGCACACTAAAACACTTAAAAGGTGAGCAAGTGCCTCTTATTTAACATGAAATTGCTTTTCTTTACTTTGTCTTTTCTTGATCATTGGAATAAAGTGTATGAAAACTAAATATGTTTCTAATATAGTGCAGAACTCAAAGAAATATGGGTCTGAGCTGGCCACACTGGTGCGTTTCCCACTGAGTGTTCTGTCCAAAGCCATTAGAGTCCAC
Source organism: Trinectes maculatus (assembly GCA_016785345.1). Lineage (NCBI taxonomy): Eukaryota > Metazoa > Chordata > Actinopteri > Pleuronectiformes > Achiridae > Trinectes > Trinectes maculatus. The sequence continues at coordinate 287,331 of JAFBJQ010000019.1, forward strand.
TGAAAGCTGAAACAGGGTCCATCTGTCCTCAACGCCCACAACATTAATTTCTTTAACTGTGCTCCCCAGATTCACAGAAGTAAGAACAAATGGAAATTCCACCTGAAGGATGGGATCATGAATCTAAACGGGAGAGACTATGTCTTCTCCAAAGCCATAGGGGATGCTGAATGGTGAAGTAGGGGGAAAAAAGCAGGAGCAGAACTCTGAAACTCCTTTTATTCAGTCAACAGACACTTCAGTATCCTTCCTTATCCTGTGACTGGATTCATTTCAGGAAGCTTCTTTTGAGTCTTTGAGAACTCTGACAAACCCAAAGGACTGTGAGGGTACTATAAAATATGGGTGTCGCTGACATTATTGGACAAACCTTGCCGGATGAGAAACCTACAGGGGAGGAAAAGCCTGCGAACAGAGCGTAGTTTCCCTTTTTTCCTTCTTCCAGGCTTATCTACCTTTTTGCTGAGGGAATTCACATAATTAAAAGTACACATTTCACATCGTGCAGGTGTAGTGGACCAGGGTGATGTGACCTGCCGAGTCACTGTAGGTTATAGGTTAATTCATTATCACCCCATTAGATGAAAAACACCTTCATAATGCACTGTTGTCGGTTGACTGGATGACTCGTGTCTACTTTTAAGTCCAAACTTAGTGCCACCAGTCAAGATCGCTGCCTTTAGAACGGCCAGAATCAACCTTTTGGCTTCTCATTTTTGTTCTTAGCTCGTAATTCTGTCACAGATATGTCTATTATAATGGTGCTCCGGAGTGTTTTTATGTAGTTAACAACCTGTTATTGTTTTAAACATTTTTTTAAAAATATGTTTGAAGGGTTCAGGCAATGAACATAAAAATGACATAACTCTCCAAATGACTAATAGCTGTGTGAAGACATTTTTTTTATTAGGGAGAGCCGAGTCCAAAAATAGTTGTTTTAGTTGTCAGCTTCTCTGGAGCTTCATTCCATCTTTATCTCAGTCGTGACAAAAAAAGATGAAAAACAGATCCAACACAGTTCATTTAAGAAATGTACAAAATGTCTGAAAGTTTGTCCTGTTGTTGTGTCTTCTTTGCTCTTATTTTAGTTCTCTGCAGCTGTTGGAAAATTTTGCACTGTCAGCTTATCGGCGTGTAGTGAAATCAGTCAAGTTAATCAATAACCACAGCGTGCGCTGTTCTGTCCAGTTGTCTGTGTGAGAGCGAGTCGTGCGCGCGTGTGTGTTTACATGTACATGGTGATCCACGTGTGTCCCCATTGCTTTTCTCTGAAGTTTTTCTTGCACGCCCCATCATCAAACCCTTTGCCCTCCCTTTTTTTGATGAAGCAAAGCGGTGTCCCTTGTTTTCTATTTATTTCCAAAAGTTCATGAAATGCTCTATATTTTGAGAAGGTTGGAAAGCCGCACCAAACTGTGCTCTTATATTCTATTAAGTGTTCCTTTTTTCAGTTGGCTCAGCAAGCTGCATAACGTCACGTTCCAATTTTTCGTCCACCATATGTTCTCCTGTGCTTTGATTTTATTCATGATTTTTAAAATAAGAATATTTTCTATCAAAGTGAATTTAACTCGGGGTCTGTGTGTTTCACTGCAGTTTGTTTTTAGTGCCCCGTCGCAGCAATTTGAAATAAAGTATGTGTTTTTTTGACTCTTGTGTTGATTTGGTCTTTGGTCTGCTCATCACCAAGAAAATGCTGGTAAAGGTAGATGATGTTGAAGCAGCATTCCACAAAACTAGAGATTGACATACATAAGTAAATAATCTAAAACGTAATTGTTGAATGAAGTGGCCATAATAAGACTTAAATAGACTGTTACTAGCCCATAACTCTCTTCAAGTAACAAATAATAATTTGCCTGTGGTTTCCAGGACAGTCCTTACACTCCCATCCTAAGTATTGACAACTCAGCATTCAGGAGCTCTTTATGGATATTAATTAAAAAGACTAGCTCATCATTATTCATTCTCTGGTAATCACCATAAAGTAGGATGCTGTCTGCCTGCTGAATTTCATTTCAATTCAGGTATTCATAAATGACAGATGAGTTTATAAATAGTTTGACTATGACAATGTACATTGTCGCCACATTGTAATTATGTTGTCGTGTGTGTTCCAATCTGATATTGAAGGAAACGTATTGTTAAGGTTACACATTAGATTTTAATTTTTCTAAACAAAACCCTGAAGGTTGTGTTTTGTGCATCAGGTTGTGTTTTGTGCATCAGGTTGTGTTTTGTGCATCAGGTCGCCTCTGGCGCAGAGAGAGTTTCTTCGCATCGGTCAAAGTTGACTGATTTTTGTATCGGCCTCTTGATTCTTCAGTCTCTCCAAACTTCCCAACTGCAGTTGTTTTTGTTCCGTCTCCCTGCGACTCCGCAGCTCGATCACATGACCGAGCTCCCCCCTTCATAAACACCAGCAGTAATGTCCCGGCTGTTATTTAACACTGCTGATGTTGGCATGCTGGGAGGATTTCTGCACATAAATGAACAGTTACACTTTGGTTTGGTTTGGTCACGTTCACACAGCTGTGACTTCAGTGGCAGAGGCTGCTTTTCAGTTATATTTGGCTGTTTCCATTACCAAGTGGATTTTTACATTGACTGAAACAAACCGATCCTACTGTTATATATCAGTGTAAAACGACTCTGTAAAACTCTTTCATCATATCATAATCCCCTTTTTCAAATGAGTCGTCCGATCAGACTTGTGGATGAAACCCTGACGTCGCTCCAGCCTCTCTCCTCTGGCTGTCTAATCCACCGTCTGGATGGCAGTCAGCGTTTGTGCAGTGCAGGCGTTTTCCCTGCCTTTCCTCTCATTCCTACCCAAACCGATACAATCCCTGTGTGTTTCCTCGCGGGTCATTATGAGATGAAGGTACTGTCTGGGATTAAGGCCGAATCAGGAGGATACATTGAGATTTTTTGCTCGTGATTGTGAATGGATTTGTGGCGGGCTGTCGCTTCCGCAGTACATCACACTTCACAAAGGCTCATTCAGCCCTGGTTGAGAAAGAATGCATCCCTCGCTGCTTCTGATGAAGTGGGCCCTCTTGTTACTCCCGGGTCCTCAGACATGAGAGTCTGAGCTGCTGGCGAATGAGACCTCTAATGAGACCCGGGAGATGTCTCGCTTTAATTCTCTCCATTCCTCTCTGCGTACCAGCTAACTGATGATGACTGCCAATCAGCTGCATGGCAGAAAGCGAGCTGGCTGGCTGCAGTGCAGTGGGGTAGCCAGGCCTATTGGCCGTGGCATGTCGAGTTTATTCTAGTATGAGGAAAAGGAACAAAGGGCCTTTCTTCATTTCTAATGGAGATTCCTCTTCTGCTATTTTCTCTTTCCTCCATTGTCCTGCTCCTTTTAACGTCCCGTAATAAATTCAGTGTGTCCCATGGGCAGAGGTGGGCCGGGACAAAGGCTTCCTACAAGTCATCAATACAACTCAAGTCTTGGTTATTAAGTTTCAGGTTAGGTCCCGAGTCGAGACAGACTTTTCTTTTCTCGTTTTCAGTTCATGAAGTAATCATCATTTTTCTGTTGTCGTCTCGTGAATGGGACTTTGTCTGCACGTCCCATTAATTTGTGAAGTGTGAATAATTACACTAATGATAGAATCTCGGTGAGATTAATAGGTCAAGCTGCAGCTATGTTTTTTGACTTCCAAACACCACCTGAAACCAGCACTGTTGCTTCCTGACCTCATAGTGGGGGCCTATCAAAAATATCTTTATTTTTTTTATTTTTATAAAACCAGCAATAAACCATGACCAGTTTCTGCTACTGGCAGCAGCAGAGCAAAATTATACAGCAAATGCAGGAGTGAAATAGCATCAGGCGAACTCTCTGATCTGTAATTTACTGCATCTGTAATATATGTGTGCCGCTGTGAATGTGTATCTGGAGCTCGTGTTGTGGTTTCTCCGTGTGGCGAGTTAAAACCCTCGGCAGAAACTACACCGGGACAAATGTTTTCGCCACTGTACCGTCACGGTTCGCTGGGCTTGTCGTTCGAGAGCTTTCTTGGAGACGCAGAGAAACTTGACTTCTCAAGTGGTGCGTCCATGTCTGCCGACCCGTGGAACAATGCACGGAATGACATCATAAACGCAAGGATTTTATCTTCCCAGGAAAACAAGCTGGATGGCTACTTGAGGACTTTGACTCGCTCCATGTGACTGAGGTTACTCGAAACCTCCTGACAGCAGCCTCACATCTTCTCATGACTCTGTTCCCACTGTGTTTGACTTCAGCAACCTAATCTAGGTGTGCGTTGCCGGGTTCTGGCCTGAGTGATGGGTTTATTTGAAAGGCCGGGAGAGGAATTCTCAAGCAGGCCTGAGAACCAGCCAACAGTGGAATGTCAAAATAAATCCAGTCCGCGTCTCGATCGCTTTGTTCGACCTTCTCCGTCTACCGGCTGCGCCGTGAACCTCCCCACAAATCGCCGTGAAATCCTGCCTGATGATCCTGTTGGTTTTTCAGAACACACTTGAAAGCGGAGGTGCAGATTCCAAGGCTCCTACGTGCACATGTCACCACCTCAAGTCTCCTCGTGGTTCACCCACGCCGCTTGTGCCGCGACTTTGATTTTGATCAACCTTGACGGGCGCACACTGGTGGAACGAGTCTGAACTGTGAGTAAACGTGAACCGGCAGCGGGAGGGAATGTGCCCTCACAAACGCGGCCAGGCACATCACGCCGCAGCTCTGTGTGCGTAGCGTTTGAAGGGCCCGCACTGGATTGTTGCTAATGGGAGACTGGAAGAGACGGACTCAAAGCTGTGGAAGACATTCATCTGTAAATGAATGTCCCTTTAGTCCCTCAGGAATTCACAGCTTGAGTAAAGTCTGGAGCACAGCCATCAGACGCCACTCTCAGCTTTAAAAGTAGCACGCCTTCCAGTTTTGAGGTTTTTGGCCGTTTCAAACTCACTGATGCTTCGAGGATACAGTGGAGTTGTATAGATTTGGTAACGCCGTGCAAGTTTTCCCATTTTGAAACAAACTTCAGCAGTCGGGTCAGGCATTTCCGAGGCAACTTTGCAAGCAAAAATTAAAAAGGAGTCTGAAGCGACCCCTTTTTCCTGGAAAGTACCCCCCCCCCCCATTCATTCATATATTTCCTTGAAAAAAATGTCACCCAGCAGATGAAATGCTAACCAGATGTTAAGCTGCCATTGTCAGAGGGTGTCCTTTAACTCCTAATAGCTCCAAATCGTACAAGTTGCACCGCCGCTGCTCACATATGTCTCAGCTGTATTTGCTTTAAGCTCTCGCGGGCGAAGGCAAAGCTATCTCCGCTGATTGTATAAGTCAGCTGTTTCCGCAGGAGGATGGAAAAATATCACGATCGCGCTGTAAAAACAACCATGACATTCCAGAGGGGAGAGACGGCTTCAGTCGTGTAGTATATTTGTGATTATCATACCTGTCTGTAATTTGTAGAAAATGGCTAATAATTAAAATATGCCCTTTGTTTACTTGTAATTGGATCACATGCTCCTGGGAGAGGAAGCGGGACCTATGCAATCAGTGTTTTGTTTGATCGTTGAGCAAAGAGTAATTGCAACAATATATAATACAATGTAAAAAAATATATATAATAATATAAGAACAAAGAATAACAGTTGGCAGATATTTTAGTCTTTGAAAGTGATACATCTGTTTGGTACAATCCACTTTCACTGTGAAAACACTCATGTCATTACAGTCAAGGACTATATTTTTCAGTTTTGATAAACACGTTTTAAAAATGCATAAACATTACAGACTGTGTCCCTTTGCCATGACAAATCACAAGACACCAGCATGTAGTCTGATTATACACAGAGGTATTGATGAGATGATAATAAATGCAGTGTATTTCCATTGTAAATGCCAGTAACTGGTCCTTGAACATCACAACCAAGTATAAATAGTGGAACCCAGAGAGGTCTTCTTATCACTGGATAATTAATAGCTCTTTTTATCACAATTCTTGCATCTCAACGACACACTTCAAACAGACAATGAACACAAATTATACTCAATATATAGGTGAAGGTACTGAAAAGAAGATTTTAATTTATAGTGATATATTTGTATATTTGAGTTTTACGTTTTTTGTTTTTTTTAAAACAACAATCTATCATCTACTCTATCCAGTCCATCGGGATTGAAGAGACGAGAACTGAGATGAAATCGAGCTCTTGTTTCACCGACACTTGATAGTTTCCAACAACTGGAACCATAAAATCATCACAGCCGAAATTGTGAAAACAGCTGAACCCGGCCTGGAAATTGAAGCAGGTACAGAATACTGGAGCTTTCTGTTCAATATCCAAATAGAATCTGAACAAACTCTTCAAGGCCTCTTCCTGTCCCACCTGCACCTGAATCATACTGTTTTTACACCCTCCAGCTGGTGTGCACCTCACGTGTTCAGGCTCTGGCTCTCGTCAGGGCTTGTCTGTTGGCTGACTGCTTGATGATAGGTATGACCAGAGCATTTCCTCAAGTGGATGGGCACCTCCTCCTGACCGCCGCTTCCTCCTTTCCTAACCTTATACTTGTCTCTACGGACCTGAGATGTCCCACTGCTTCCTTTTGATGAGACCGTCTGGCCTCTGAACAGCTGCGCTTGTTGCTGACATAGCCCCACCTTACTGAGGAGGATGAATATGTCTCCTCTGAATGCTTTTGTGAAGATTGCGTAGAGGAATGGGTTGGCACAGGAATTGAGCGGGTAGAAGAGCACCAATAAAATCTTGGAGTTGGAGACAGTAATGAGGGGCCGGTCCAGCACGGCTGACATGGCGTAGAAAGAAATGGGTGCCATGCACAAAAAATCTGTAAAAATTAAGACAGCCATGCGCTTGGCGATGTTGGTATCCTTGGATCCGGAATGGTAGTGTGGGTTGTGGACCGCACAGTAGATCTTGAAGTAACAAGCGCAGATAACGAGAAAGGCCAGAATGTTGAGGACCAGCACTGACAAGATGTAGACCTGAGCCACTGTGGACTGGGTGTCCATTGGGAGGCAGATGCTGACCTTCTGATAACTGCTCACCCCAACGAGTGGAAGCAGCGCCAGGACGAGGCAGAAAATCCAGCCACCTAGCATCAGAGCAGCTGCGTGGTGCAAACGCAACTTGCGATCCAGCCTCATGGCGAAGGTGATGGCGTACCACCTCTCCAGGGTGATCGCTGTCAATGTGTAGACGGACAGCTCACTGGCAAAGACCGTGAAAAAACCTGCAAGTCCACAACCGGGACCCGTCTGCCAGTCTATGGCATGGTTGAAGTACTCGGCCCGTGTGTGGAGGTCCACAGAGGCTATGAGCAGCAGATAGATGCCCATGCACAGATCTGCAAAGGCGAGGTGACACATGAGGAAGCGGGAGACTGAGAGTTTGTAATGGCTGGTGAGCAACACCAGTAGCACCACCATGTTTCCCAGAATGGCCAGCAGACTCACAAACCACACAGACACTCGCAGGAAGCCAAAACCCATAATGTCCTCACAAGGGTTGAACTCATCAGGCACCGGTGAACACGCCACCTCCTCTCCGTCTTCACACACCACATAATCGTAACGACTGTCAAAATCTTGGCTGGTATCCTCCTGGGGGTTCTTGAGAGTCTCTCCAAAACCCACATCCTCATCTGGCTGGCCTCCAAAATAGGCGTGGTAGTGTAGGCTGCCATGGAAGTCGCCTCTCCTCCATTCCTGCTCGGCGTCTCTGTGACCTCCGTCATTTGGCTCCAGGTCAGGGTGGTCCGGGCCTGTGTCGACCACGCTATCCCCTTGGAGTGAAGGCATGCGGAGGGGTCCAACAGAGCGCTTGTGATGCTGGTCTTGGAGAGCCGTCATGTTACAGATCATATATTCCAAAAAGCTGAAAACACACGAACACAAATCCATGTTATAATGAGTCTTAACAGAGATCTGGATGAAATCCTCACTAGGATTAAGTGGACGATCAAATCATTTATATATCCAGTTGAAGAAAAGGGAGTCTTGTTTTGAACGTTTTTATTGGTCTGGTTCAAGCTTCTTCCTACAATAACAGCAATGAATGACACTAATTATGGCACCGCTGTAATAAGTTATAGGTTAATACGTCAGAGAGTTGATTTAATCCCTGCCAAGTACCACACTACACAATTTCAGCTGCCTTACTCACAGTGGAAGACTATCCAAACACACAATACACACCGACTGCAAGAGCACACTGTTCTGTTCTCTTATACACTTTGGTCACACTTCCTGCGATGCCCCCACTTCTGACTGTCATAGTTCGTACGTTTGACGAACACAAAATGGAAAATGGAGGCGAAAGCTCACCCTCGTTTCTTTTTGAGGTTTTTAAAACCACAGCAGTGGCTGGGGTACGTAAGGTTGGCAACGCTGAGGTGCTTGAAGGTTTTGATAGGTGGCAGCTTCTTGAGGGCCCAGGTGTTTCGGGCCTTCAGCTCCCGGAGAGAATCCATACCGATGGTCGGCAGCGATCTGATCCCTGTCTGGGACACATCTCTTCGAGACAGAGAGGGAATGAAAAACGGATAGTAGTTAACAAAAAAGAACTTTTCCACTAAGGATTATTTTCAGAAAGCCATGTCACGGAATCAGTGGACGAAGGTATGAAGTGCTGACCTCGCTCAGGCTAAGCTACACCCCTGATATGGTTGATTATACGGAATGTTATGCATGCCCCATGCACCCCCTTGTATATTTCACACTGCATTCCACTAATAATGAGCTGTACTTTCACATGACAAAAGAGGAACAGCGGCACGCAGCCGCCATCCAGTACCTTTCAGGCACCGCATCACAGATCCACAGAGCTCTGATGAGACCAGCGAGCTCACAGATGGATTAAACAACATCCTCCATCTGTTTCCTTGAGTGATCACCTCACTACTTCATCATCTTTAAGCAGTTACATGTGGTATTGCTTGTGCTTGGTTGTCATGCCAAAGCCAGCTCAGCTCCATCGACGAAGACAATCTCACCAACATCCTGCACGATCCAACTATCAGGACATTCCTGTGCGCAGCACTGGACACGTCCCCCTTCTGGGGGCCACATAGAGGCTGAGCTCTGATTTGCTTTCTTTACTTTCCTCACCCTCTAAGTCAATGAATAATTTGATTAAATAAGATAAACACAAGCAAAGCAACCCCGTATTTGCTAAGGGCACAATTTGTAACTGCTTTAATTCCATTTGCTCTCCCCACCTCTCCGTCCTCTCCTCTCATGGGGAACATTTTGTTAGAGTGAACGATAAAAGCTGCACGGACCCTCGGAGTGTCGGTCTGATTTTGTCAATGCCAGATGTTTGGCTCATGACCTGGAGGAGGTGACCTCACTCAGGACATTTTCCCCAGTGGAACAGAGGAAGAGGACCCACACACGATCCCACTGACCCAATCAGACGCTTATCGGCTAAATCAGTACCACAAAGGCAACCGGATAGTTGTGGTAAAGCATCAAACGCCTTTAAAAATGCTGTCTCGGCTTTAAAGTTGAACAAATATTCACAGGTTTCGGATTTCCTACTCTAAGTCACAGCTGTGAAACGGTGATTTTTCTTTACATCTTGATTGTAAGCAATTCAATTTCTCAAACATGCTGCTTTCAGCCTGCATATAATGAATACGGCAAACAAGTCCTGTTAATCACTGCTGTTCAATTAGATGGGGCATGGAGTGAGATGATCAGTGCATCACAAAACATCTCATAAAAGGATGTAATTGTTTTTTAATTGTATAAGGATAAGCATAAGGATAAGAGAGGCTCACAGGACTGAAGTGGGTCAGGTACTTACAGAAGCATGGGGCCGCTAATGGCGCCTACAAAAGCCCTTTCATCCATCCTGGTCAAATACTTATTCCTGTGGAGGTCACTGGGACAGAAAACACACAGATTTCAGTTTATTAGCAAAAAGTTAGACTTCACATTTCAATCAGTTTAAGGTATAGTATGTTCCCATGCTTCATTGCTACAAGGCTCTGTGTTTATATTCTCTTGTTTCAGCGGTGGAATATGACAGAATATGTTTCACTCATGTTACTGAATCAAATTCGATTGTAAACCCATGTGATGCACACTGCACTCTCACTATGCATTTCACTGATTCCTGGTCCTAATAAGGATACTAGAGTTGTGAGCGATGTGTTTGTTTTGGTCAGGCTGTTCTGGGATCAGTTTTCCCCTAAGAGCAAGTCAGGTGCCAGCATAAACATCCATGTGGTAAGACTCAATAGTCGCAGAGCAATGGCTTAATTGGGCTCTCATAAGGACCTGGGCTTTGTGTAGCTGTTGCAAAAGAGGAGTGAAGCCTAAAATGATTCTCATTAATAACTCATATCCTGAATATGCAGGAGTCTGGACCAGACAAGAAGAATGTGAAAATAAGAGAAAAGGGAAAAGCTGTTTTTTTTTTACCCATTCTCTTCTCACTGACTCAAAAATAATCCAAGTGAGACTGTTAAATATACAAGTGTGAAATTATTTTCTACAACGCCGACACAGGTCGAGGCTCCAGTGTCGCCGAGTGTATGGGAGATTGGGAATCTTAATGCAGACTTCCTGAACCGCTCTTTTGGAAATACATATATTGCAAATCAAGAAGCGGGCTTAAGACCTTTTTCAGTACATGTGAGAAGATCCATAGAGGCACAGCTGTGATCCTGCTGCTTTTGTGGCGTAATTCAGAGTAAGGAAATACACCTGCCAGATGTGCGAAAAATAACTGAGCAACTCAATCTTCCAACTAGATCCATATCGCATCAGATAAAACGAAACTGTGGACGTTATTAAAAAAAAGAATTAAATTGTAAAAAAAAACACTGAGTAATACAAAAATAACACCATCACACAGCGGGTGATGTAGTTAGTCGGCTGACATGTCTGAAAACGAATTAAAGGAGGAGTCTGCCATTTTAAAAGATCCATACAAACATACAAAACAATCATCAGACATTGTTAGACTCCAGGTTGTTTATGAATTAAACAAATTAGAATGTTTTTGATGCACGCATGAGGATGTTATCAGTTTTCTTTACAGTGTATAAGAAAGCAGCATTTCCCATAAAGTAGAACACTAACAACAGGGTTTAACATAACAGAAACATTATGAACGTACACTTGATCCAGCCTGGTCCCGTTGAAAGCGTGGTGCTGGATCTCCCTGAAGCCATTTCCATACAGCATCCTGAAACAAAACAGTGAGTTCAAACCCAACAATAGCAATGATTTCAATTTGAAACCGAGCGGGCGAAAATATTTCAACGCGCGCCGATGTTTCCGTGTCTGTTCCTATCTGCTGTGACAGATGCCATATAAGTGGAACCTCCGCATTTCAGATTGGATCCTGAGGTTTTGTCTCTAAAACAGCATTCCCTCCTCTCCGGCCGCTAAACCTAACCACATATACCGCATGTCACTGTCACTGTTCGGCGGGCGCGTCAGTCTACTTGTTTTTGCTATCTTTGTGAGGTTCATCTCGGTTCAGTGTGAGGACGTGTTTGTGAAGTGAGGTCATTTGGTCCGATCTGCTTCTCGTCGAGGCTATTTTGGGGTTTTGGTTGGATTTAGGAATAGGAAATAGTGTGAGGGCACTCACTATGCTCTATACCAGAGGTGGACAAACTACTCTATGCATTGTGTATTCAGTGGGTGTGAGTTTTGTGTGTTTATTTGCACGTTGCTTACACTGTGAGCACTTCGTTGGTGATGCCACGGAAGGAGTTGGCTGGGATCTCAGTGATGTAGAGATGATCAACAATTTCCCTGCAATTGAAGAGTGGATGGCGTGTAAAGAAAACACCTTTAACTGACAAATGGCGCCCGCAGGAATCTATTGTTCATGAGCGTGTTCTCAGGTGTAATGGCTGCTGAGCAGCTGTCTGAGGGGCTGAGGACGGTGATATGACTATGAATGTATCTCATTTCATAGTGATATGACACACACACATATTACATATTACATTGAAATTCGCTTGTGTGGCATTTTGTATCATTCAAAACACAGCTGGGAGATGTTGAATAGTGTGTGTGAATAGTTTAAAAAACGGTATAGTTGCAACAACTTACAATATGAAGTTCATGTCATTGGAGTGGATGTTGCTCAAGTCAGGGAAGAATGTGAGTCCGGTATTGAAAATGCCACTAAACACACGCACAGGGATCAAAACGTTCAGGATATCCAGGAGATGTAAAAGACGATATTCCAATATTCCAGCGTGAGCTATACAAGATACTTACAGGTATTTGAGGTTTGGTAGATTCTTGAAGGCTTCTGGGTCAATATAGGTCAAACTCTTTGCATTACGGATCTCACTGGGAGAACAAACATATAAAAAGAGACACACCGATTATTTTTGGACATAAATACAAACTCGGAGGACAGAGATGGTGTGGACTCACACACACACACACACACACACACTTCCAGTAACACACGCTGTGCAGACTTAAAAGTTGCTGACAGAGCATAGCAAGGTGCATGCCAGTGTGCGAGAGAGGGGAGGCTCAGTGCAGACAGCCACAGCGGGAAGTGGAGTCCAATTAGTGTTTCATTAGTGTGTTTACTCTGGTGCGCCCCATGCTGGACTAAACAGTCCTCTGCTGCCTGAAGCCATATGGTGCTGATCTCAGCAAAGAAAGATACAGTCAGGTCTGTGGCAGTACATGAGCTGGACAGGCTCATCTTCCCGACACCGCTGTGTTAAGACTGGGTCTTAAACCACAACGTGAATCAAGTAATATTATTGGAAATTGGATTCGTTGGAATTTTTTGTTGATAAAAATGTTTTTATTTCTGTGTGTGGTCCCGCTCTTCTTTACCCTTGTGACTTTGGCTGATCATACTAACTAAACAATATAAAAAGGTTTGCACTAATGAATCAGGTTTGTGTAGCCAAGGTATACAAACAGCATCACTGGGGCAATGGAGGATAGTCTGTCCTCCATTCCAAAAACTAGCATTTTTACTGTTTATATAAACCTAATACTTCCTGTAATAGGTTGAACCGATTGATGGCGGCGTGCTACAAACTCCACCCAGCCCATTCTGAACGTTCAGCTCTGACTGCGCTCCTCAATCCACAGCTGCTGTCGGCCTCAAGCAGCCACCGGGAAGCAGAGCATTCATTTGTGTCTGACCCTGAAGGAAACCTGAGAGAGATGCCATTATCTGAAGTATGGCGCAGCACCACACCAATCAGTGGCAAATAGGCCCCAGAGATCCACTATACAACCCTGAGCTAGTGGTATGAATGATCGGTTGAGTCTGTATTTGGATATCTGGAATCAGGAGGCCCGGTGAGGACGGACTGCATAAGAAGGATAATTAAGATTAAAATGACAGCAAATGCATCAGGTCACGTTACTGTATCATAGTAAACAGTTTAGCGTGCCCACACTTTACACAGTAATTGGAGTGTGGAAGCAAATCGGGTGCAGACAAACTGCTGTGTTACAAAATGCCGTAACCTGGAACAAATCTTTCACATGGGCAGAAAGTCTGGCTGTAATGTATGAAGTCCTAGGAGGTGTTCTGCTGGAACGTTATGGGGTCCAACCAGGCGACTCAGCCATAAATCTCTGTCCCATGATGTAGACTAGTATGCACCTTGCTTGCGTCAACGGGAGCTGCAGCATGAAGAGGAGGAAGAAACATGCCTGTGCGACCGGGCTCTGCAGCAACGTGGCGAATGCTTCCAGTTAACGAGCCACTTTCATTGAATTGAATGGATTCTTATCTTTACTGCATTTTGTAATTGCATAACAGGGTTACCGGGGAAACAGCTCTGTACGAAGTGTGATGAGGAGAAGTGAGTGATGTGCAGGAGAGAAATAAGCCTATAATCTGTTTCTTCCACGCCCCTGTACGCTGCTGGCAAAGTTTAAAATTCAGCACTGTTCTCTCCGGAGAGCAAATGGAACGGCTTAATCAATGCAGATCAATTAGGAGCGTGCACTTTTCCTTTAGTTACTCACATGTGGGTGATTCTCCTCAGGCTGTGGAACGAATGCTTCTCCAGCCTCTGCAGCTTCACGTCCACTGATATGTATCTAAAAAGGAGATAACGCAGCACGTTTACACAAAACATAATGGACAAATTGTCTTTGCAGTATTAAAATAAACAGGTTCAATTTGCCATCTGCCTGATTTTTAAGAATGGAGGGGCTGTGCAAGCATGAAAGTGAAATATAAGACCTGTTTTCATAAAAAAACTTTAAGTGTGTGGCTCTAAAAAAATGATCCTGAAGCCTGCGACTGTTTCCTGGATTTATGAACCCACCTCGTCTCTGAAACCCCCAAGTCGGGGGCAATTTTAAAGGTATGCGCCTCACGTATACATTACCTAGTCATCAGTCCCCCTGCACCCACTTCTCATTACTTGGTAACAAGTTTGCTTTTTAAAATAAACCATAACCGTAGCACTGGATCAGCCTCAAACATCACTCCCGGACTAGACAAATACATATTGTATTTATTAACTTCAGTAGCGCAGCTCAGTCTTCCCAAACTAAAAATATATTTGTATTATTTATAAAACGAGACCACACCTCTACAGGAGTCTACAACCACCACGCTGGAAAAGCTCTGCCTGAATACCTCGCTGATGTCCAAACCCACTGCGGTGGAAGGACCAACATTCCTGATGAAGAAACGCATCAGCGTTTCCAGCTGTGATTGGGGTGATACTAAACAGAGAGCGTATCATCCGCCTGTGTGGCTGGGGAAAAGGGGGAAAGGGGGAGGACAGCTTTGGAAGTGGGATCCAGTTCCCACTGTTGAAAGACAACAGGTGGATGAGCACACGAGAGGGGATTGTGTACAAGCATCATAGAGAATCACTTACATCCTTGAGATGTTGATCATGTTGGCGAAGGCATCTGCTCTCAGGGACGGCAGACGGGTCTCGAAAAGCCATCTGGTTTCAAAAGGATACATGGACATTTTTATTCGTAACAGACATATGGTACCCTTTTTTTTGTTTCCTACTCTCGGTTTTTGATTGAGTCTAAGATCAAAGCTTTATTTTAAATATACAGCTCCAAGACCATTATCAATCTTCTCATCTAACTTACAGCAATTTCTATCATGGATTTAAGTTTAAAATGATAAATTATAATATAATATAATCATCTTAATAGAATAAAAAAAATCTAAAAATTTAAAAAATCAAAAAAAAATACAGATCAAAAAGATTAAATTATTAATATTAAGGTTTCGCATAGAAAGTTGCAGTTCTATTTTTGTTGAATAATTGCAGGTTAGTGGCAGAGCAGGAGACAGCGTGTGCGCGGCAGAGAAAAGAGCAGGCGGATCACAGATAAAGGCCCAGCGCTGATGAACTGGTATCGGATGGAGGCTTTATTGGAAGTCACTGGTAAACCAGGCCTCCTGTTCTAGGAACATGAGAGAAAAACAAAGAGTTCGAGGTGAATGGGCCTGATATGGCGGCCAAGTCAAACAACGTCTGGGTCTGTTTAGGACAATGTTTCAAAAAGTAAGGTTAAGCCCTTTGTGTGTGATACACACCTCCACAGTCCTCTGCATAAATTAGAACCTGATGTTACAGTTCCACCTTAAAACCAAGCAGCCAACTTGTGCGACCTAAAATATTTAGACTCTCAACTACATTCCTATAGTTCACCTGATAATTCTTTCAGCTTGACGGATTTGTTATCTTTGGATATTTCATTGGTGTTAATTATTTGCACTAATTACCTGAATGCGTTTATTTCCTATTCAGCACACATAGCCTACATGAAAGTACTGATTGTGAGTCACAACATGGCTGTGGAGGAAGGGGATGAGGATGGTATCCACATGTGGGCATGTCATGTTGTATTCCAGGACCACTCTACAAAAGGATGCATCCTGTCTCAAATAACAACAGTGAAAAAGTGTCTCGGCCATAGCCACCATCTTCATGTACCTTCGCTCCATCAGAGGAACAATGGACTAATTCAGAAGTTGCAGATCAGGCCCAGGCGTCTGAATCACGCTCACTAAGTAGCACGGCACCCTGTACTCACTTTGACACACTCAAACAAACACAGCGACACAGAGCAGACGCTGACACCCAACACCCCCGTCTGAACCAATGCTGTTTCACCACTGCGCTCGAACCCAAAAGCCGGCATGCGCTTTCCCTGGGAGTGCAAAGTCAAGACCAATGCACCCGCCTCACGGGCTTAAGGAGAAAATTACTCCCCCAATTTGTAATTCTGGATAGAAACCCGAGAAAACAAACAGGTTGGCAATTGAGTTTGAAGTGGGGAGAAGCCACATAATTTATAATAGTGTCAACATTGGATTGAGAACACGGCTGTGTTTACTGCAGACTCTGATGCTGATGTGTAATCGTTTGTGGCGACTGGTCGAGAGGCTAAGTTACACATTCAACCTGCACGTTCTCCTACGATTCACTGTACAATTATCCCGTGAAGAATCGCTGATGCTGCGAAAATATCTTCTGAGAAAGCTTTGATGCACGCTGCGAGCTTAGAAAAAATAAATCGCAAGTTTGATTTAAGATTACAGTCCTGTTGCGTCTTACACATACAGGAGGTTATTATTGTTGAATGAGATGTTATAATAGTAACAATTTCCATTACATGATCCATCCGTACAAATTAATAGCTGGGAGTCTGTCAGTGTTTCCAGTCATCGCAGCTACAGCTCATCATGTTCAATATCCCACTTCTTATTTGAAGAGTCCTATGTGCTCATCTGCTGCTCTTCAGGAAACATTGCTAGGGTTGCACTCTTCTGTCGGTTTCGATGAGAGATCGAGGGATAATGATGATCATGAGTTATCGCGTGGAAACGGCGATCCAAAAATTCCGAGGTTTCTTGAAAGACTGGATCTGATGTGTTTTCCCCTGCACTTTTCCCTTGAAGTCTTTTTTCCCTCTTAATTATTCTCAAATGGAAATGGCTGGGTGTTTGAGAAATGTGCTGTAAAAAGTAAATATTGTATTTGAATGCATCGTCCAGACGCGGCCGGGAGTCACGCTACGTGGACTTTTAAGCACGCCTGTGCTTTGCTTTCCACCTCTCTGACTCCCAGTGGCACACAGAGTAACCACCACAAGTAGGCTACACACACACACACACACACACACACACACACTCAAAGAACTCAACAACTCAGCACACTCAGACACAGACATCTGCTTTACATTCACCTTTTGTTATGTGAATGTATGTCTTTTTACACATAACATTTTTGCCCACAGTCATTGAAAATCAATGCAGTTTTGGGGATTGTACCAGGTAGACAACTAGAAAACACAAATGATCTGACTCCCAGGTTTGTTTCGGTCAGTGGAGATGGACCCAAATGGCTTGACTGGGTCATTGGGGTCATTCATTCCTCGGTGTGTGTGTGTGTACAACAAAGTGTGTGTCAATCTGCTTTACGCCTCATCTGCTCCTACATGCAGCTCACAGCACACAGTCTATTTTGAGCTTATTTGGCAGGTTTTTTTTATCAGGGTGGTATTTTATTTCTGTTGTGTTGGTGGCGTGCGTTCATGCTTTCTATCCTGATGGAGGGCTGTGGGTGAGCAGGAACGTGAGAAAATCGTAGGGAGACATCAGGGCACTTGGACTTGTGGGATGGAGCAGGGATCGGGAGATAACGCCATGCGATGGCTGCTGTTGCAGTCGACACAAAGCCGAATTTTGTGTTACAAAACATACAATCTGACCTTTTACAGGAATATTGTTTACAAAAAGTGCAGCAACAGCTAATGGGAATGTCAACTTAACAAGACCTGTAAAAGTCAACCCTCTCACCATTGAAATTTCACAGTACTGTGTAATATATTTCTCCTTTTATCTGTCACAAAACTACAAAACTTCTAGTCGTACAATACGTTTAACATAGCGCACAAAATAAATGGATAAGCAACAACTTACTTTCACAACATCACCACCGATAGTGCAGCTCTGACAGTGTAACAGTGCTGTCTGAGAGCATTGTTCAAGAATGCTGATTTAAATGGAAATACCACCTCTCACTCCTCCATGTTTCCACATCTGCCATGGAGTCGCTCTGAGGGGCATGTGTTTCCATCACTCATGGCCCCCACAAACTAGTCGCTCGCTATTGCATAATTTTCGCCTTGCGCTTAAGCAGTTTAGGAGGTCTAAAAGCCCTGCCACGTTTTTCAAAGGCGACTGCGATGCATTGCGTCATTTCAGCTCCCAGCTTTCTTGATCGATTCCCTTGGGTCTCTGATAACAAGATGAACAATATAATGCTGATTAGTTCTCAGTTCTGCACTTTTGTTTTGTTTTTAGAGATTTAATATATTTAATTGCCATCAACTACACACACAGTTTTAGATCTCTTGGATTTGTTGTATGTTCAGTATGTAAGTGAGGGAAGCTTTTACAGCCTCTTTGTTTTTCTGTTTCCATCTTTATGTATAAAGTGTCAGTCAGAATATTTGGGGATGTGAAGCAGTCTGTCAGACAAAACAAACAGACTGATGTCGTCACCTTGAGCTCTGTGACATTGAAATGGCCATAGCTTCACCATGTTCTTACTTTACAAAGTCCAAACAATTATTTGATTTTTGATCATGGGATTTTGCTAAAACAACTGGAAAATGCATTTAAAAAAAAAAAGGTGTTGATGTATAAAGATGAGTTTGTCTTTTAATTAGTGAACTACAAGCAATGTGTACACAAAAGTCAAACTAAGTTATTTGAGAAGGTTGTTTTTCTGTTTATTGAATGCAGCGGTATTCATATTTCATAATGACGAGCATTACTTCTGTTTGATTCGCTGTGGGATAGTGTTGCAGTGTAAATCTATAAGAGTTCATTACAGGTGATGAAACAATAACAAGGGTAAAGCTGTGACCTTTTCTGAGGCACACAACCACAAATATAAATATCATCCACCATAAGTGATATTGTTTATTTATTGTTTTTTCAGCTGCTCTGTTTTAATATTTATTCCAATCACGTTCTACCCCAATGTTAAACTACTTGTAAATGAATCCCCATGACAACACTTAAGCATTCATGTAAGACAAACTGAAGGCTGAACGCATTTCACACCAAACCAAGAACAAAAGTCGCACTGACAACTTTGGAACCAAACTTCAATCCCATAATATTCAAAGAGAATAACTGAGAATGGAATAAGTGCTTCACATCACAGACATCCCCAGAGTCCGCGTGGGAGGCATATTCATGATATCATAATGATTTTTCCTCGGGGTTAAGAGCTCTTCGTGCTCAAACGCACGAGGGGAAAGGAAAAGAGCAGGATGGCTTTCACAGACGCGGCTTTAAACGCCTACTCACAGTGTCTCCGTGCTCGCCGGGAACCTGGGCAGCACATCGACGTCAAAGCAGGAGATGGTGCGCGTCCTCCACTCGGAGCACTCGCACACGGCGGGGCACGAGTCAGCCCCGCGCGCGCCGCTCGCACACACGCACACCAGCGTAAACAAGGCGCGTGCTGTCACCCGCATGCTGGAGCGCGTGCTCGTGTCCCCGCACTCAATTCCCCGAGTCCACCTGGAAAGTCCTCTTGGTGTCCCCAACGACAAATCTGTATAATGGACTGTCTGTCTATATGAGAGATTGTGGTGTTTGTGTCTGGTTGACGGTGTAATCCTCCTGGTAGACACAGCTGCAGCTGCAGTGTGGAGTCAGGGCTCTTCAGGGTTCTTCTTCTCAGGGGCCCCGGCAGTGTGTGCTGTGAGAGGCTGTGAAGGTGGAGATGCTGTGGGACCGCAGGGCAGCTGCTGCTCGGTAGTGGGATTGGAGGTGGTCTTCAACTTGAGGGGTGGGTGGACTTCTGAGGCACTCTTGTGTTAGGTTTGAGTAAGGTATTGTTTTTTTTCCCCCTCTTCCCTTTTTTCTCTTCATTTAGCAGTCGTTTCAGTTATTGTGTGCTGTAAATGTTATTTAAAATATTATTTTATGATCTCTTATTATTATTATTGTGTTGGGCCTTATGTTTTATCTTACTATTTTATTATTATGGTTGTTAAAAAGTGGTTTGATTTTTAATATGATTCTTTTCTTTTCTTTTCTTTTCTTTTCTTTTCTTTTCTTTTCTTTTCTTTTCTTTTCTTTTCTTTTCAACATAAGAGCGGCAGGACTGGCGCTAACACACAATTTTGGACAATGTAGTTCACAGGTAACGAATTCCCTCACTGCGCCATTGTAAACGTCCTACAGTTCCCGGCAGCCATTGCGGCCTCTCCTCTGTTGTGCTACTGCTCAGACGCGGCTGGTTCAAGTTGCCATAGCACAGGGAGGCTGAGGCTTGTACCTCTGTCAGCTAACACTTGCAAAGCGAAAAAACCAACGTATTAACAACAATTGCAAGTATACTATCCGTTTCCGTGTCCAGTGTTTTTGTAGTTTTGTTGTACTTTTATTTTGTTTTAGAGCTTATTTGGTTACCCAACGGCGAGTTAGCTTGCTAACGCTCACAGTAGGTGCCACTTGTTGCTAGCCAGGAGGAGCATCACTCTCAGCAATGCACTGGGCAGTGATTGAATGGGAGGGGGACTGTGTGCATTGTAGTGTTTTCGTGGTCATATAGTTGTTGTTAAGTTGACGATGACTGCGCCTACGTGTCCGACTGATATAGGCCTACTGGTAAATATTTGTTGTGAAGACAGTTAAAACCCGTCCCACACTGTTCCTTAATCTGATTAACGTTACAATGGACAGTTAGCGTTTTTCGCCGACTTAGCCAGTGCCGATCACTAACCAGCATAACTGGCCCATTCGGCGGTAATTCGTCGCCAATACCGCGAGCCTTTTCCAAACGATGGACACATCCAGCGGGTCGGATTCATACGACAGGACGCGGGGACACAGGCCTCGGGGTCGTGACGCCCACCGCAGACCTGGCAGGGACAGGAGCAGGGCCAGTGGGAGTGGAGGCGGTGATCGAACAGCAGACATCTCCGAGAAGATCAATACCCTGGCAAACACGTTACAGGTAGTGAGTCTGATGTTTCTGCATGTTCAGATGTAACTGACACACAAATCTTAAACATTTATTTCATTTTTGTTATGTTAACAGTCCATCTAGCCAGCTATTCTGGCTAACTATAACACTTATATAGCCTGTATTGATTATTGTAGAGACTTGTTAGTTAAGAGGTGCTTTTCTTCTGGTAGGACACCAGCAGAAACTTGAGTAGAGTGGACCGGATGCTAGGTCAGTACCGGGAGCATACAGATGATCAGGCTGAAGCCATGGCACTGGTAAGACACCTCTTTTGTTATTTATGTGTGTACATTGTAAAGATGCAGATTATTTGATACTGGCACCTATGGGCATTTTTTTCCAGTAAGAGCCAAAAATACTGCATATGTTGTTCGAGAAGAAAACACGAACATACTGATTCTTATTCGAAAAGTTTTGAATGAAATTACTGAGGCTTGAGGAAACTTAAGGCAATATGTCACTTTTCCTCCAGCAGTTGTGGGAATACACGGGGTGCAACACTGGAAAATGAATGGATGGCACAGTGGAAGGCATTTGGCAGTTCCATTAATTCACATCTTTCCTGCATAACAATACTATACTAACGTGTGTGACAAGTATGGTCAGGGTTTTTTTTGTCCAGCGTCAAAGTTTGTCAGGGGCAGTACCAACCTGATCACATGCACATATTTTTCTTTTGCACCGTGCTTTCAGCTGATTCAGTCAAACACAGACGTAAATGAGGAGTTCTAATAGTTATCTGTTTGATGAAGATCTTTTTTCATTGGCCATAAAAAGAGCAGGAAGAATATTTCAAAATCAAAGTAATAAGGATTGTAATGTTTACCTGCTCTGTAACAGGGCCATGTTAAGCTGGTTGCTAAATGTGTCTTTAATGTTATATTCATTTACAGTGTAACAGGGTCTTTGTGAACTGTACATGAAAACAGTAATTTATGTTTTATTTGATTCAGATAACTGATTTTTTTGTAAGCAGAACCTTTCTGTGTGTTGACTACTGTACAGTGCTAACTCACTGACATAATTTCCTGCGAATTGAAATATCAGCCAAATGCAATGCTTAAAAGAAAAAAGTGTTTTTTTACAAAGGCACACATCAATTTTGTTGAGAGCTGGAGGTAGCATGAAAATGAAAAAAAAAGACTGCTTATAAGGTTTCTCAGAGTCTGATATCACATTATTTAGCACTCAGTATTCAGATTTAATAGCTAACACTCTCACCCACCTCTCTTTCTCCCCCTCTAGTACACATTTGCTGGGGTGAGTTTTATTTAGGAGCTATATTTTACTTTCTGCTTCTGTCAGTTCATCATATGAGCTTTTTTGTTCTGTAACAGCTCAGGGAAAACCTGGAGGAGTCCATCAATCAGCTACAAGCGCAGAGGCTGAGCAGATCCAGTGGGCCTCGTGGTGCTTCAGCTTCGGCCTCTTCCCTTCATACCAGTGACCTGGAGGCTTGCTCAGGGTCAGGTATGACTTTGAGGCACAACTGGTGGTTTGTTTAACTGCATTTGATTGCACATTTTTTGTACAGATCAGCGTGTAAAAGTCCTTGTTCCTCCTTTATCATATTGTTTTACAGAAAACAAACACTGAAAATCTCTATGCTATTTCAGAGGGTCAGCGTTTCTACCCTACCTCTCCACTCAAGGACTACGCAGGCACTACTACAAGAAGGAGAAGGTCTCAGTCTGCCGGTGTGCGCTTCAAAGATGGAAGTCTGACAGAAGAGGATGTAAGCAATGCAGACAGATAAGTCCTGCTCGATATATGCAGTCATCTCTAGCTCTGCTTTGCTTTGCCTGTGTCTCATACAGATTCATTCTTTACACCAATCCTTGAGGGACCTACGTTGTGACCAGCTGAGACTGTCTGATGACCTAGATAGAGAAATCCTTAGGAGGAACAGGTATCTGAGAACAGGGGGAAAGTGAGAACATTAACAATAGCGAACCCATTTTTCTTATTTCTACACAGCTTTGTTTTATGTACCAGATGAGGGAAGGCTAAAACTCTAAATAGGGGTTCAATAGTCATTTATATGTTTGCCAGATTTGATGTTCTTCACAATAGAAATGAAAATTGCTGATAATGTACATGCATAAATACGTTGTCATTGGATATATTTGCTTGGTTGCATCCACACTGATATCTGCTTAAAACAATCTTATTTTAAAATTTCTGCTCGTTTTTTTTTAAACTTTACTTCTTTTACACTAACTGGAAGTTTTACCTCGGTCTGTACCTCTGCAAGTTACTGATCATATCAATCCCTCCAGCATTTTGTATCGGACAGTTTGAACTTTTTAACAGTTTGTCCTAGGGCTGCTAATGACACCAAATTGATCCACCACTGTATTACAGCATTTGAAGCTGCATGTTTATTTTTAGTTGCATCACATATTGCTTTTACATTTTGATCAGTGATGTCCGGGAATAGGATTTTTTTTCTGTGCAGAAACCTCAGTGTGCTGGATTGTCGATTGTATTTATTTATTCATTATTTATAGGTCTGATATTGAGACCAGACAGACAATGGAGAGTCTCACAGGGCACCAAACAGCTTCTCAAAGAAAAGATTCGGTAAGTTGTGGTTGTGTATTTCATTACCAATATGTATATATTTTATCTCTGACTATGGCAAGAAAACTGGATGTAGTATGAATTTAGTGGATCTCATCACATTTATTGATGGAGTCTAAAGTATATAGTATGCTTTTTTACAAAACACATGACAGCTACAGGCAAATGCTTTCTCTTTTTAGCTTTAACTAAAACTCTTACCTTCAGCAAACATGTTGAAGTAATGTTCAAGCATCTGGCTTTTCACTGCACAGTCACTACTGTGAGTTCTTCAAATGACAGCCAACACGTTAAATATTTTTTTACCTTGCTGGGTCTGTGAATGTGAAAGGATGAAGATATTAACTAGATATTAATTCATTCATGTATATGTACATATATGTATATGTATAAGTATATGTATAAGTATATGTGGATGTGATGCTTCCTGATTAAACAAGGACATTTTGCTTCACAAATACAGTACTTTCAGTCCAATATAAAATATATATTTGCCTGAGCTGAGGTGTCCCCCATTTGACTGTCTGCAGGTGTCGTCTCATGTGGAGCGGCGTCTGCAGGAACTCGAGCGAGAGATACACAGCGAGGAGAGGAGCATGGGGAGAGAAAGAAGGCCTGAGCAGCGAGTGGTTGTGTCTGATGAACTGCAGGAGGTGACACATCCCAGTCCTCCTTGTTGACACTAAAATACTGTCTCATATTCAAAAGTAAAGCCAAAGATTATCTGCATTGTGATGATTCCAAAACTATAGCCTTGCAAGCAAACACTATGGGCACATGATGTATAAACAAAAGCAGGGATGTAAACTTTAAATACCCTTGAAATATACTAATTAACAGAGCAGGATAAAAAGTATTTAAGAAATAATTCCGGGCCAATCCCTGCAAGCTGTGTGCAGTTAAAGGAAAAACTACTTCAATGTTTTCAACTGATCTCTGTTATGTTAAATTACCAACTCTAATGAATTAATTTATGTGATTAGTAATCTTCGTCATAATGGTAGAGGTAGACGAAGAAAGTACACATTATCTGGATTTGCTGAGTAACAGTCACCAAGGTGTCACCTTGCCCTCTTTCTCTGCTGCATGAGGCTATAGAGCACACCAAGGGAATTATTTGTATGCAGCACAAATAGTCTTGAAGCATTAGTGTGTGCTGTTTTTCTTTTAGGCATGCATTTATCTAAAAGCATTAATAGCTGAACGAGCTCTGTCACTAGGTGCACTTTAGGGGTAGAGACACATTGCTTGATGTACTCAGAGGCGCACAGTTAGTAAAAACACATTAGCCTGTATTATTGCTCTTTTACATTTCTTCTTTCTGTTTAGCCACACACATATAATTCATATTATACATTCCCATCATGATTTTAGTTCATTTTGAAATGAACAACAAATCATTTCTGGGTTAATGGTGTGGACCATAGTGTTTTATATAATCTAATCATTGTCTTGGTATCAATTTGCTTATAACGCTAATTTCTGCTGCAGTTTATTATTAGACCACAGAGGGGCGCTGTGTGGCTGTATTCAGACTGATAACCTTACTTTAGCTAGACATTTCAGCACACCATGTAATGATAGTAGCGACCAATTCATTCGCATCCCTCTCGTCTGCATTGCCCTAATGGGACACCAGCAGAGCCTGGGGCGATGGGAAATAATGCATTTGTCCAAAAATTAAGGGTAAATAAACAAGCACAACGAAATGAAGAGGAAAATAATCTCTTTTACTACTAAAGAGCAGGAGAGGGGGGAGAGCACAGGGCACATTTATTCCCCACCGATGGGCCCGCTGTGATGTGAATCAAATAGATGATGAGTCACTTGGGTAGCTGTTATTGCTAGCAGCCCGCAATTCATCACTGCAGACTGCTCAGAATGAGTTGTATGGAGTAGGATCTAAGTCCCTGTACAAATCCACCATGATGCCTGTATCTTGTTCCTTGAAGGCGTGATGCAGGATACTGTGATGCAGCAGTCACTCAATTGTTGCTTTCTTACAGAACTGACACACATGCACTCTTATAATAATAATAACAACAATAATAATAAAACATGCTGTGTTTTGTATCACAGACTTTAGGGAGACGCCACATTCATGCTAATGAGAGAGAAGAGGCCATGACAGCCAGGTTATTACAAGCAGAGAAGGATAAGTCTAAGGTGAATCAGTCTTGAAGAAATGTGAGTATATTAAAATAAAAAAGATAAAATAAGATGAGATTATTTATTATTCCTCTTCAGATGGAGCAGGATCTGGAAAAAGCTAGAAGACTACTAGAACAGTCGGAAAACAGCCGAGAGTCACTTGTTCAACAGGTTTGTTTGTGGGTACTCTACCTGATTGTGTATAAAGATGTACACAAAAGCCAACTGACACAAATCTAGTAACTGGACATTTTTTCTGTTTTGTTGTTCAGGTTTTTATACATTTAAGATGTTGTTTAAGGTGTTGTTAAATGTGATCTCCAGGTGGAGGACATGCATGGCGAACTGCTGAGGATGAAGAAGGAGAAGACTGAGGTTCAGAGGGCCCGGCTGGAGACGTCTCACTCCACTGCTCAAACACATGGCAACCATGCTGAGACAGGGGAGGGACAAGTTGGACTGCGAGTGCCAGGTACTGAATTTATATCTAGACAGTGGAGCTGAAGATAGGAGCATAAACAGGATGGAGATGAATGAGATGGTAAAATCAACAGGTTAAATTTGGTTATGGCTATACCAGTAGTTTAACCATAGACATAGCCGGCAATATGTTGTGTTGATTTTATTATTGTCTCTGTGAAGAACACTGTCAGACTGTACACAGTGACAAAGCTGGAATAAAATAGCAATGAGAGTGGGAAAAAGAGGTCATGCAGGACAATGGGAGAGGTCAGAGACCAGATACAGGGTCAGCAAGGGAAAAGACAGTGAAAGGACATGTGGAGTGTAGGACAGAAAATTGATTGGACTGTGGCACAGAAAGAAAAGAGGAAAAAAAGGTCAAAGTAATGATTGTAAAATAGAGTATATTACAGAAAATAATACTCTTTTGCTGCCTTCTGTTTTTGGTAGTATTGATTTTAGGGTAGTCAGCCTTAGTGTAAGATTAGAATATAATTCAGAATTCGATTCTCCTTAAATAAGCATAGAATTCTTCTACCTTCCTCTCTTCTTGTTTCTACCAGCAGTTTTAATCAATTTAATAATTTGTCTATTTGCATGTATAATATATACATGTGCTTGATTATTTAGATCTAGAAAAAGAAGTGTCAGAGCTGAGAGTCCAGCTGTGCAAGGCCTCTGTTCTCGGCGAGGTCGAAGAATTGAAGAGGGTTTTAGACCGCAAGGAGAAGGAGCGGGTCCGACTCAGCTTACAGGTGGAGGTGTGTGTCAGAGAAATTGCATGACAAATAGAAAACAACAACAACTCTTGTAGATGAATGAAGGTATTGCATGATTTCCTCTGTCAACCTTTGCAATATACTGAAGAATGAATGGGAATCTTCTCTGTGGTTGCATCCTGTGTCAACATCACGCTCCTTGGTCTTCTCAAAATCGTCAGATGGGGTGACAGTTGGAATCGGAGCTCAGATGTCAACAAGCAGCCATTTATTTCTGTCATGCTCATCCAGTGCGTCATTTCCATAAGTGTAACAAGACACAAAAATAAAATCTGCCTGCTCAGCGGGGCTGTTTAAGGTTATGGCGGTTATCAATAAAATGTTAGTTGGAATGGCTGCACTCTGGCACATTCCTATTATCTCTGATGTTTCCTTCACTGAAAGGGCTTCAAATCCTACACTTCATCTATTGGTGTGTAGGTGTTTGCATGTGTCACCTGGGGAGTCGTCTATGGTTTTTAATGTTTTATCAAAATGGGTGTTAGAAAGTTTTTTTATTTTAATGGCAAATGATAAAAATTAAGTCTAATGAGGATAATTGGGTGGAAGATTGAATTTCTCAATGAGTGAATTTATATACAGTTTAATTTGTCTACGACTAATCAGGATATAACTAATTATTCGTATTTAGTATTAACATCTCAACAGTACCAGGGTAACCTTACTTGCCCTACCTCTAGACTTAAACCAAACTTGATACTTCAAAGTCTTTGTGACTTTCTTGTGGATGTGAAGCTAATCCAGTGCAGCTCTCCTCTCAGACTACCTCAGACCAGCAGGCCACATAATCCAATTGTAAGCAGAGTGTAAACACAGTCTAAACCTTCTTTGACCTTTCCGTCTTTGTTGACTGTCCTCTTCTTTGCTTGCAGTACATACCCTTTCTGTTTATCTTTTTTTTAATCTATCATATTGCTTTTCCTCTGCTTTTCCTTCTTAAAAACCAACCGACTTTTTCTGTTGTCCTAGCGTCTATTCTGAGCCCATTCCCCTACAGCCCTTTCTCTTGCTCTTTTTTTACCCATTACTTGTAGTAATAATACAAGTACACACACACACATCCTTGACCTTTCTCTTTTCTGTGTACCAGGAATTGTCATCAGACCTGGCGCGGCGGGAGCAACAGCAGCTACGAATGCTTGAACAGCTAAGGGAGATACAGGTATTCTGTTTGGTTGTTGTTTCAGACAGCAGTGCACTGGTCATTTAAATCAAATGGCACATTTTCTAGTGGTTATTTGAATGCAAAACACACTGTGTTAAGTGGCTTGTCTGGGCAAAAGCTCAACAAAGCTATGCCAAAAATGTTACATTTTATTATTAGAGTTATACAAAGAAAAAATAAAAATAATTGAGAAACTCTGGTTGCATTTAATCAGGTCCCACAGAATTGGACCTATAAAACATTTTTAGGATTCACCCCATGGTTAAAAACGTAAAAAAGTTGAGATGATAGAGAATGAATATACAGTACACTTTATTCATAAATTCAGTTATCTTTTTCAGAGCCTAGGGCAGGCAGAAAAGAGGGATACAGAGGCATTACTCCAGGAGAGTGCAAGGAGCAGAGATGAATTGAAGACCAGGGCCCAGGAGGCTGTGCGCCAGTGGAGGGCAAAGTGCAAGCGAATGCAGAAGGAGCTGGAGGAGGCAAGGGCTCAGGCACAGTTCCATATTGACATGGCCTCGCAGGTTGGTTTAGATCAATTTTGACGCCACTGCCTGCAGTAACATCTGTAAAGTAGTTTACAGATGTTACTATATTGTGTTTATTATATTGGCTGTTTTTCCACATGGAAAAAAACTATTTCAGCATCTCACATTAAATGTGTGTTTAATATGGTCAATTCTAACAGAAATGATCCAAATTATTGTCGACTTTATGCTATAATGGGGCACTCAACCTGTAAAGAGTATCAGTTATCCTGTTAAAAGACTAAGGATAAGGCTTCATCCACATGATACTACATCACATCTGTTCTGGCTACACCAATTGTCCACACTAATACTGCTACCAGCCCCATTTTAGTTTGAAAGCACCAAGGCGGTGTCTTAAGATGGAAGAGCAGACACTGAAACCTGATGGTGCAGTTACCCACATTCACATCGTGATGTGTTTTCATCAGATGTGACTCCACGACAAGTGGAGAATGAAAGTGCAGTTAACATTCACTGTCTGTAACAGTTCCACCTCATTGAAAACCCTGCTTTTACTGTTCACCACTGTTCTTTCTTGTTTGTACTAATCTGCAACGAAGTAACCACTGTGTGCGTGCATGTGCGTGTGTAATTTAGCTTTTAACCACCAGTTTTACTCATCAGACTTATGCCTTTATGACTCCTTACAGTGGCACTTATTAAGTGGTTACATTAAATGGAAACTAAAAGAGCTCTTCTCCGGTGTTCCCTGAACACTGTCATCTTTCAAGCTAAACGTCTGTTGGGACAAACAAAACCAACAAAAGCAGCCTGCAGGTTTTGTTAAAGTACACAAGCAACACAAATGAACACTCATAGCCACTTCTTCACTTACACAGGTGTTTCCCAGATGATTGTATTACATGGATAAACTCTGTATTGTGATAACCACAATCATCACGGGCAACATATTTTCTTAGTTTAATATTGCAAATAACTCACAGTATTATACTATTATCTCTTTCTTTTATGCACATGATAAATTCAGAATGACTGTTACGTTTCAGTAGTCAGCAGCTTCCCTGTTTCTATAGGCAGTAAAGGGTTGCTGGTTGGACTTGAGCATACGCAGTCTGCACTTTCAGTAACAACTGAGCCTCAGACTCTCCGTGTTGGGTTTTCTGAGCAGTAGACTCTGGCTCATGCTTGACTGCTTTGACTTTGACAGCATGTCCTAAAAAGTGAAGTAATCAATAATGTCCGCTCTGAAATGCATTTCTCAACTCCAGTTGAGTAGTAGAGTGATTTCTAGTGCCACCTCAGGCAATGAGTAGAAAATAAAATTTATGTCAGCCAAACTCTCCCCGTTTTTTTTTTAAAGCACACTGATGTCAGAATACATCAGTGGTTAGTGGAAGGTTGCTACAACTGACTCAGTGACACATGGAATATGGAAACTTGTTGACACAATATTCCAAAAAATATCCACTATGTTACTCCTATATCAAATGTTTTCAGCACCTGTGTGTACCTAAGATGCAGTCTTCCTTTACAGTATGGATATTTCCTCCATACCATAAATGTTTAGATCTTTTTTTAATTGATATTAGGCCTACCTTTCTTAGTTAAAATGGACTGGAAAATCAAATGGCACCTCATATACCTTTCACCTCATATACCTGTCGTTATTGAAAAGGTGTCAAGTGAATAAACATATTTTATATCTATATATGTCTATGTAGTATGCCACATGCACATGCTGATAATGAATAGATGGAAACTCGTCTCAGCTTCAAAGTATATGAAAATGCTATATAGAACTACTGAACTCCATTAAAAACATGTACGGTCTTTATTATTTTGGTATTCATGATAAACAATTAAATAGGTCAGATACAATTTTGTCTTCGCTTTGTATGGGGATCCGTATCAAAGTCAGATTTAAACTCTTAAATAATGTATTTGTACAGCCTTAGAAGACAAGCAGTCTATGTACTTTCGCTTTGCTATGTTACAGCGGTTGTTTGTAGTTGAATAATTCATGGCTGACTAGTATTGTTAGCTTGAAAGTGACCTCCCAGTGATTTCCATCCCATTTGAACTGAGTGAGTCACCTCCAAACTCACAGTCAGCAGCTTCGTGCCTCACTGCCAGACAGAGAGACAGACAGACAGAATCCCACCTGGCACACTCGACGTGACATGAATTCATTACCAAATCATTTCTGCCCCTTTAATGAATTAGGGGAGAGAATCAAGTGCTCAATTAAATGATTAGGTTCTGAGCTAGAGCAAAGTCTTTGCAAATTCCAGTCAAAGCCAGAGTATTAGAAGCAATCTGCTTTGAACAGACCTGACCATTGTCCCTTATCAGGGAGCTGAGTGCCAGCATTTCCTATCTGTGGGAGAGCTGGTACTGCATATGTTTCGCTCCCTCTGTCTCTCTGTCACTCTTTCTCTCGCGCTCATCATTATTGTTAGAACTCCTCTTTGTACACCACCTTCCTCCTACTCTTCATTTTTCATTTCCTTTTTTTCTCTCACACCCCTCTCTCCCCCCATGCTTGTGTGTTCTTCTCCTCCTCCCTTCAGGCAGCCAGGGAAAAGGAGAGCTCTCAGGCCCAGCTAAAGGCGCTGAGCCAGCAGACTGAGGCAGCCCGCAGGGAGCTCTCTGAAATCCTAGGCCGGTTGGCCCAGCGCGAAGAAGAACTCCACCGTAAGGACATGGACCTGTCCGAGACCCGCCAGCGGCAGTTGTCATTGGAGCAGGAAATGCGGGAGGTGTGGGGCTGAATATCCAGAAATAGAAATTCTCTCTCAGATCCTTTTTTCACTCATGGGATCATAAGATTGTGGGTTTTCACTATACAATGTATTTCTGCTGAGTTTTAATTTTTGCATTCTTTAAGTGCACTTCACTGATTCAGGAGCAGATAACCTCAGCTTTACAACTATGACTTTTATCAGCAATCAGGTTGAGTCACACAGAATCCCAATACCACCATGCAGTATGTTATTTAGCCATAGTAATAATCAACTAAAGTTGTGCCACTGAATTTTTGCCAAGACATGTAGCAATTATCCTTGTTTGCTAGTGTTCTTGTGCATATCACAGTCTAAACATGGATGTGACAGTAATTTGTAGATGAATATGTCTTGTTTAGACTGAGGTGCGGCCAAATTAATGTGTGATATAAATCTCTCAGGTAAAGAGCTCTTGTAAGATCCTAAAAGCACTTGTGACCCTAGGTAAGGGGAGCCTCAGCTGCTCTGGAGGAAGAGACTCAGCGTCAAGTTGCTGTTCAAGCAAGACTCAGGGAAGAGAACCAGAGGCTGGAGGAACAAGCTGCCACTCATGCCCGTCGTTGTCAAAGAGACCGGGATGGACAGGCGGAGCTCCAGGCAGCCCTCAAACAGATGACTGTGGCCCATGCCCAGCAAGCTCAGCGTTTAGCTGAAGAGGAGAGCTCCAGGAAGGAGCTCCAGAAAGGCACCTCAGATCTACAGGCAAAGCTGACAGTGTTGCAGGAGGAGCGGGCTGCACTGGGGAAACAGCTGCAGCTGGAGAGAGACGTGCATCAGAAGGAACTGGACAACTTGAAAGCAGTGATGGAAGACAGTATGTTAAAAAAAGAGCGTGAAATGCAGGCAAAACTAAAGGAGATGAAGGTAGGTTTTCTTTCTTCAATGTCGTTGCATAAAAACTGAATCACCAGTGTCTGTCCCAAAGTTACAGAATATCTTTTGCCACGCAGCTGGTCTCAGCCAGAATATAGTTTGCCACAAAATCATTTTGTTTTTTCTGCTTGCTAAACACACAGTTTACAACTTAGGAAAGATGAGAGATGCTGGTAATTGGGTAATTGTTACCTTTGCAAACTGCCAAATAAGCTGTTCCTGCTGTTCTAGTCTCATGTTAAATTTAGTTGTTGCTCCTTGAAGTTTCTTGTTTAGAAAACAGACTATCGATCTTTTAATCGTGGTCAAAAAAGCGAGCAAGTATATATTCAGAAATGTTTATGAGTTCCTTTGAAACCTCAAGAGAGCAGAGCCGAGCTCTGGATAATGTCTGAAATGCACCATGCTCCCATAAATTGTCAACTCTTTTGAGATTTTAAGGTCATAAGCCAACTAGAGATTTCTTTTCTTCACACCAAGGCATGGATCACAAGCAGAGTGCCACACTCTAATTGACTTTTGGAGCCTCATTGGCGCACACTTCAAATTCAGCACAGGCTGACACGCCTCAGCCACTAAACATCTGGCAGGTTTCTGACTCGGAGAGACAGGCAAAATTCTCATTTTAAATAATTTTCCTCATTGGCCAGGGTCTGTCCTCGGAGTACGAGTGAATCAAGGATAGCTGAGCTTTTAATGGTGTGTGGTGCCCTGTGGTTCCTCATGGCAGTTTCAAAGCTCCAAGCGTGAATATTTAAAAACCCTGATATCAGACTGTAGAAGTCTCGGCAGGGCAGCGGTGAAGATACGAAACTCCTCCTGCTTTACCCCCACATCACCCTACCCCCATGACGAGTCCTCATGGGTACTTTGTTTCTTGAGGGGCATAGGCCTCTCTGATATGGTTGAGTTTAGACCATTAGCTGTGCTGAATGACATGAATATCTGACATAGCTCATAGTAATGGTGTCATTTTTGAGTGCAGAGAGGACAAGGGCGTTTGCTCGAGTGTTTTTAAATACTAGCCTAAAGGAGCTGCAGATGTCTCCGAGAAACCCGCCCAGTATTCATAGAGCATAGCCTGAAGCCTATATTACAGTTTTGATACAGTCAACTGTCAGAAAGTGCATAAAATATTCTTATTTTCTTGCCCTTGTCCTCTCACTCTCGATTTCCCCTCCACTCTCTCTTTCCTTTCACCGTCTTAATCCCTCTCTCACCTCCTCCCCCAGTTCTAATTTAGATTTTTCCCATCTGTTTTTTTTTCTCCTCACTTCAAGCACTTGTGATTTTTCTTTTTTTTTTCTTTGTTTATGTCGCCCCTGATACTCCCAATACTCATTCATTGTTCGTTCACTTTTAGCCATGTGTGTGATAATGCGGTCACAGAACGCTTAACCGTCTGAGTTAGGACAAGCAGAGAGCCATCACATGCTGTTTTCTGTAATATAATGTCAGACCTCTCTGCGAATTCAACCAGGACCTAACACATGTGAATTAACAATTTTACAAATTTGGGTTTGGGTCCACTTTACTAATTTCTACTTTTGCATTTGTGATCAACACAGCAGCGCTAGTGTTTCATACATTTTCAGCATATTGTATGGCTTGAGATTCACAGAAATTCAAATTGTAGGTTGACATTTTTGGAGCAGATAATTCACCTGTCCTGATTATCTTAAGTTATTGCTTGTGTATCATGGCCTTTAACACATCTGCTCTCTACCAGGCAGATGCAGCTTCAGACAAGGAGCTTTGTGGGGTGCTCCGCATCAAGCTGGACAGGATGAAGGATGAGTGTGATAAGCTGGCAGCGCAGCTGAGCACAAAAGACGAGGCACAGGCACTTCTCCACAGAAAATACCATCTACTTAAACAGGAAATGGATGACAAAGTAAGCCTTGCCTCGTTCTTGTTGTATTTCCAAACATAGTGTCTAATATTAAAGGAAATAGAACAGAAGCCAGTGAAATCCATGTATCCATTTCCATAAGTTACGAAATATATGTGCAGAGGAACACCACAATATCCCAGCGTTAACAATAATTGTACTGTTGTGCCAGTATGCCTAATAGTAATCCATGATTGCTCACAATATACTAAAATAATCTATGTTAAAGATTAAATTGACCAATAGTACTTATTCATGAATATTATTCATCTTATTTTTATCCAAACTTCTGCCTTATAATGAAAATATGATTGTTGACATTTCTGTTTTGTATGTCCTTAATGTTTTAAATATTCAAGCAAAGCACCAGGGCAGACCAAGTCTCCTATCTTCAACAGGAAACAAGAGCATCACACAAAAACCTCACACGGTCCTTGCCTCTCCCCAGTTCTGGCATTCATATCGAGCATATCTGTTACGGTCATTTGATCACATAAAGCTAAGAATGGTTTGAAAGGTTAAGTGGTGCCAAATAAGCACTATTTTTTATCAATATGTCCTTAGGTGTTTTGCAACAGCAGATGAAGTACCTCTCTGACAGCCCACTGATAAGTTGTGCAGAGGTCTTTACTGGGGGGTGGTGGTGGGGCACTTATTGATCCAAAATCGGGTGAATGGAGGAAAAAAGAGGCTCTTATTAATGTAACGTGGGTGGTTTATTGTCCCAGGGACAGGATAACGATTCACGGTCCCTGGGCAGCACATCAGTTGGTTTCCTGTGCCTTGGACATATTGATTGACTGTGTCCAGGACTGGTAGAGATCCTTAAACTGTTGACAGAACTGACCAGAGAAGGGAACTGTGCTAGATCTGGAAACTGAATTGTCTCAGAGTTGTCCTTCTGCATTTTTATCATTGAGTAAACTAGATTAACTTCTGTGTGTGTTAACTGCTTTCACCCATGGAAAATGTGACGTAAATAAATGTTTTAAGAGTTGGTTCTAATTTCCATCCATTATACCCCAATCAGTTCTCTGTTATTCTCTGCAGGTCAGGTCAGGTGAACAGAGACATGCTTTGGAGTCAGAGCTGCAGGAGAAGTTGTTGGGGTTGGAAGCAGAACAAGAGGTAATCTTTACCTCCTTGGGTCAGGAGCTAGATGTGGTCTGCCGCAGCCTGGCCAGGAATGGTGAAGACAAACTACAGGTATTTAATATCAGTACATTATCTTGTTTCCCACTATGGGGTAAAAAATGGGGAAACGTTCAGCTTGATGTTTAGATTGGTTTCAAATTGTGGGTATTTAATTTGAAATGGCCATTTCCGATGTTGAGCTTTTCGGAGTGAAATGACATTACAGTGGAGGAGAAACATTAAAAAAAACAGAAGAGATTTGTTTTTTGTTTTGTGCAGTCCGTCTAGTTGTGACATGCTCTGTGTGTTTGTAAGCTCAGACAGCCAGATCTGGCTAAAGAACATGGACAGTTTCTGTTTGTGCTTCATCTGTTTCATCTGAGTGCACACATGCAGGCACTCTCATCACTAATCTCACGCTGACATACTGTGCTGTGTGCTGCGATAAAAGCCTGTAATGATGATTAAAAATATTTTTATCGTAGTGTGTGAATGTTGTTTGATCCTCTTAAAGGGTGATGAAGAATTTGCAGAAGAAGGAAAAAAAATGATGATTATGAGTATCTTGGTGCTTTTAAGAAAGATTAGCTTATTTACATGTGTGTTTATGCAAGGCTGTTGTGTATGTTCTGTTCCTGTTTGGTCTTCATTTGTTTGTTTGTTTGTACAATTACCAAAGTCTTAACAAATCTTAATATTCGTATTGAATGCAGACAATAGAATTGTATATGCTTTGACTGTTTGGTAAGATAGGTAAGTCTGTTAAGATAGCCATTTAAACTGCTGTAGTATCAATTCATACCAGGCTTATTTAGCCACTTCGTCGATTTGTGATTATCTGGCCTCGTTTGAGTTGTTTTTGGATGTTGGCGGTGTGGTTAGTTATTGATGTTTTTGTTCACACTCTAAAAAAAGAGATTTCCTTTGGAGGAATATCTATTTGGATACATCGTACCGACTAACAAATACGTTGTGTGCATGTCGCCTACAGGAAATGGTTAAGTATTAACACATTTTCCGCTCTCTCGCACATTCTAACTCCCCCCCAACTTGCTTGAAGCTAGTTTTCCTCTGCTGCTCCAGGCTAATGAACCCAGGCAGCTCTTCTCTGCTTTTATAGATTTCCCAGTATGGTCCGGCAGTGCTGCAACCAGACATGTGAGCCAACGCTTTGCCTGATCTGTAATGTGTCATGTTGAGAAGAAGTCAAACTTGCCTAATGGGTGGAATCATTAACAGTTAAGGGGTGTATTAGGTTTCAATTACCTAGTGATATTCTCCTCCTTTTTTCTTTCTTAGTAGCTTGAATTCAAGAAATTACAGGGTAGTTTGGCGCTTGGTGAAAGTTGAAAGAAAAAAAATTATTATGAGCAGTGCACTGTCATAAAAGAGATTAACTATATTGTGGTAAAACAGTTGACAGGGATGATTTTGAATTAGTGCTTTCATGTAGTGACAAGAGGGCAGCACGGTGGCGCAGTGGTTAGCGCTCGTGCCTCACAGCAAGAAGGTCACTGGTTCGAATCTCGGTTCGGGGGATCTTTCTGTGTGGAGTTTGCATGTTCTCTCCGTGTCTGCGTGGGTTCTCTCCGGGTACTCCGGCTTCCTCCCACCGCCCAAAAACATGCATTGTGGGGGTTAGGTTAATTGGCCACTCTAAATTGTCCAGAGGTGTGCATGTGAGTGTGAATGGTTGTTTGTCTGTTTATGTATTCTGTGTTGGCCCTGCGATGGACTGGCGACCTGTCCAGGGTGTACCCTGCCTCTCGCCCGATGTCAGCTGGGATCGGCTCCAGCTCCCCCCGCGACCCTTAACAGGAGTAAGCGGTAGAAGATGAATGAATGAATGAATGTAGTGACAAGAAGCAAAGACTACTTTTCAGTGCTTCAGCAAGTACATATACATCACTGTAAGTTATTCAAATACAGGGGGTCCTCGAGTTACGTCGGAGATCCGTTCCTGAGAATGTGTCGAAACCGAATTTCGACGTATAAGTCGGAACATACATTCATTGTGCCATTGTGCATACATTGTGCCACCAGATGTCGCTATAACACCACGCTAAAATAAGAGTTTATTATGGTGAATTGCCTTTTTTGTCCCTCTTGACACACTGTTGAGATCACGAGTGCAATGAGCATTTCCTTTAGATTTCTGTTATCAACCGTGTAGACCCTCGGTATCGCCACGATCCGGAACGCGTCTGTGTCAGTGTGCATCTCCTTACCGGCTGCCGCTGCTGTGGACACAGCTGTGGAGGTGCTGGAGAAAAAAAAAGCCGGCAGGCGCGCTGAGAGACAGAGAGAGCCGGCACCAGCGAGTTCCCGTGTGAAGTCTGTACGTATTTACGGGGCAAACCGCTTAAGCCGAAACAAGGAAATTCACGGGAGATGTGTCGTAACCATGAAAACGACGTAATTCGCGACCGATGTAACTCGAGGACCCCCTGTCCTTGCCTTTCCTGCACACATTTTGTTAGTTATATTCTCCAAATGATGGCATTCTTCTTCTGGTGCACGTCTTTTTCTTTTTCAGTGAGTACCATGTTCTGTATCATTTTCTATTGTCTCTCTTTGGACTTTGCTGTCTCTCTTCACTTAAAGCTGCTACAATGAAAATGTCTATAAAAACATCCTTCTTTGTCTTTTCTACCTCCCACCTTTTTGTTTGTCTTCAGACTTTGCTGTCTTTTCCATGTGAAGCAAGTGAAACAAACAGACTGTAACCGAGGACACACTGTCACAGATGTACTTCCATTCGGAAAGAGACATTTGAACCGCACAAAAACACAATGAAATTAGCCACGGCAGTTTCACCTTCTTTTTGTCTGCCAGAGCACCAAGCTGCTCTTGATGGTTTGGGAAAGAGCACAGACAGAATGTGCAAGAGGCATAGAAGCCCTTTAATCCTCCCACACCATAACACACTCCACCGTGCAGTTGTACACTCCCAGAGATGGAACCCAGTGCACCAGCAGCACTCCACTGCCTCTCTTTGAGCTGCCGTGGCAACAACTAGGGAAATTCATTTTGTTTGGATCTGGATTTGAGTGACGGATTGAAAAAGTTACTTGGCACCTGTACTGTTATGTTGTTTGCTATGGCATGGGACAGAAAGAGTAAAAAAAAATGCAGGCATCAGAGGTGCAAAAAAAAAATCTGTGTACTTTTTTGTCAACTTTGTGCAGGGCTGTGTTTTGGTTTGCACATGTAAATATATGTCTGTTTGGTGATCTCCTGACTTTTCATGTTTTGCCACCAGCAGAGCATGACTTTTTAGTTTTTAGTCTGTGAAATGACTCAACACCTACCAGATCAATTGGTACAAAATTTTGTTGACAGCTCCAGACAATGAAGCCTGAATAGTTTTGGTGATCCTCCCCTCTTGTGCCATTATGAGGTTGACATTTGTATTTTGGGTGAAATGTCTCCAAATATTGGATGGCCTGTCATAAAGTTTGATTCAGACATTCCTGTTTCCACCCACATAAAATGTGAATCTCTTTTTCTTCATCTAGCATCATAATTTGGACAGTTTATTTCCATTCATAATGAAGTGCACAGTTATGGCAGATACATTAAAACACTTTAATGGCATTTTGTCTTTATGAAAGGTATAGTTATTGCTCCAATAATTATTGATATTATAATTGTCAAGTCTGTAAGTACTGTAAACCGCTGAGTAGTGATTTGGCCACAGCTTAGACCCTTTTTTAGCTCTCTAACTCACAGATCTATAACTTAAACAGGGCTTCCTGGATCCTATTTTATTTGACTTTGGTACTTAGAGCAACAAGTCCCCACCAACACCACACCAGACACATTTTATACAACCACAATATGTTTTGTTGCCTATCATATCCAGCGCTAGGTTTATAGTTTGTATCAAAACTAGGGTTGTGGTAGCCTAATGGTTAGAGCGTTGGGCTTGAAACCAAGAGGCCTGGGGTTCGACTCCTGCTCTCCGCACCACCCTGAGTAAGGCCCTTAACCCCAATTACTCTCCTTGTACTGTATGTCCTGTATGTGTGGCAGCCCACTGCTCACACATGTGTGTGACAAATAAAGCTTGCTTCTAAAAAAAAAACTAACAGTAAAGTATAATGGGATGCAAGAGGGTCAAGAGAGCTGCATGGCTGTATGACGCTATGAAAACTCCTCCTTTTAAAAAAGCTGGTAATGAAGCATAAAGGAGATAATTCAATCATACAAAATTCACACGTACACTGTAACAGATGTGTATCCGAGGTGTCATCTAGTTATAAGACCAGGCGTCCGTGAGTTTTTGCCGGAGTGTTATCCGTGTTTGTGCGTGTGTATGTCGGCAGTCATTAGGAGTCAGCAGATTGTCAGTTTCTTTTGCAGATACTGGCAGGCTTGTCTGGGTGAGATGGAACCTACTGCCTAAGCTCATTTGTATGACACACAACCCCTGCGTATGTGTGTGTCTTGAGTGAGTGTGTGCGTGTGTTTGGCGTCATGAGCTGTTTAACACATACACTACCGGTACTTTAAATTGGCAGAAGTCGTTCGTCACAAAAGTTCAGAGTTTGACAGGAGGCTGTTGTTATCCAGTTGTTTATCCATTCGCATTTTCAATCACTACCCACTTGTATTGTCCTCATTTCTTTATAGCACTCTGTAACTCCTATAATGCTTCTTATACGTGTGTATATTTATACAACTTAAAATCATGGTTCCCTTTGATTCAAATTATTTTTATTTGTAGACTCTTTTTAAAAGCTCATAGTAGCATTAATGTTTTTTTCTGTTCTGTTTCAACAGGCGATTGCACAAAAACCTGGATTAGTAAAAGACCCCCATCACTGGCTTGCTGAGACAAAGGTGTGATCACTTATTCTCAAGAATTTGTCTTTGTAACTTTTTCACACATTCAGGAATCTAAGGAAGAATCGGTTCTAATAATAATCATAAGAATAAAGACAACTGATAATTTCACTGCTCTTCGAAATTCAGTCACAGGAGATTTGTTTAATTTATTTTCACTTTCCCCTCTGAGCCAACATCATGGTTAACACGATATCCTGCTTAGTTGAGCTCTTTCCACTGATGAAATTATGAGCTGCAGTTTTAATTTAACGCTTTGCCCTCACGTCCTTATCCTCCTCTGTTTTGCAATAATAGTCACCATCTGGCTGCTATTCAAGAGAAATCAGGTCTCCTTTGGTATTGCAATAATGCAGTGCATAAAAGAAACATGTAATTATGATTGTAGAGATGATGCATGAAACGGTGTTAAAATGTGTTTGCACAAGCAGTGTTTATCACCGTAATGTATCTCTACCGTCACTGCTTTCAGACTACTGTGCATTTACTGAAATAAAACCCTTGAGAACAGATGAGGTAATTAGCTCCCTGCGTTAGGAGTTTTTATGTTTGTAAGACCACAGTATGATTTACATGCTTATAGAGCACAGTTACAACTGGAGCACATTTAGAATGCACATATAACCACCAGTTCTTCTTGGCTGTAGCAACTTGTTGAATGAAACTTAGCCACGACAGTAAAACATTTATCTGAAAGCTGCGTTCCTCACAGGGATTAAGCTCATTTCTGGGTCAGTGGTTAGGGTTAAAGTTAGACCAGTGTTGGTTATTAAGACTTGAGGACGTGACTGCAAGGTTATGTAATATATGTAAGATCCCTGAATGTGATCTGTGTGTGTGTGCATGTGTGTGTGGCACTAAGCCGTATATAGAAAGAAGTGGAATTAAAATGTGATTCTTCTTTGCGGATTTTACAGAATTCCCTAGTGACCCACTCATATCTGACAGTTTTCAGGGACTTAATTAAGGTCCTATGCGAAGCTTCTGCATTGATTAGTGTGCAGAAAGTAGACTTTCACACCAACACAAGCACAAGTTTTATCATCAGAAGAGCCTGGAAGGTTGAACCTGTGACCTTAAGTCTTAAAAACTTCAATCAGTGGTTTCTTCTTCCCAGCACTGTACATCTTTTAATTTCCTCAGTCAACCCTTGACATGTAAGAACCCATCCACCCAACCATCGTAGTCCACCTTTATCAAATGCCATGTGTGCTGACCATGTATTTATTTTAAACAACCAGACGAAGCTCCGCTGGCTCTGTGAGGAGGTGCGAGAGCGAGTCACGAGAGAGCAGCGCCTGAGGAGGCAGCATCAGCAAGCCAGGGATCAATTGAAGGCCCTCAGGCAGAGCCGAGACTCAGAGCACGCCACTCTCCTGCAGCGCCTGGACCAACAGGAGAAGCTGCTGCACTCCCTGAGCAATGAGAAGAAAGGTACACAAAGAGTATTTCATCAGAAGAAATACCTTCATGTTGAGTTCATGCACACTTAGGAACCATTGAATGATTTGTATGTTTGGTATGGTCAGCTGTGCCAGTGAGTCACATACAGTTTGCACGCTATATACAATTTGTCACACAATGGCAAAAGTTGAGGCTGAGCAGACGCAGCTCTTTTTTTTTTTTT
The DNA here is from genome assembly GCA_016785345.1 of Trinectes maculatus. Lineage (NCBI taxonomy): Eukaryota > Metazoa > Chordata > Actinopteri > Pleuronectiformes > Achiridae > Trinectes > Trinectes maculatus. The sequence continues at coordinate 329,134 of JAFBJQ010000019.1, forward strand.
TGCTGACTACCTTTTTTCATCCTCTCTTTTCTGTGTTCAGCCACACTGTCATTAGCATAAGTAACTAATTCAGCACCATCATATTACTGATACCTGTGAAACTGGCTGCCACTGCGTGTGAGTCTGATGCATTGCCTTTTATATCATGCACATGACAGGCTCTGCTTATGAATACAGATGTTTGAGAAAGCCTCTTTGTGTGTGAAGTTTTGTGGAAAATGGGGTTGTTTGTCCTCCTGTTTCTGACTGCGTTTTCTCTAATGAGCTGTAAGCCGGAGGAGGAACAACTTGTTTTAAGCGTTGTCTGAAATATACAGGTGAATAGGCCTAATTTGTGTTCCATTACCAGAGAGAGTGACAGTTAAAAGACTCACTGAGACAGTGGAAGAGTCATGAAGGAGAGGTGGGACAAGATACAGTCAGCTGCTCATTATTTCAGTGAATGTTGTTCTGTTTTTTTACCATAGCCATTGCACCATAAACAACATAATGATACAGCCTCATCTCTGGAACCTTTCCAGAAACACATCACAGTTGGACCCTGTTAGCCATTTTGAGAGCTGTAGCCTTGTCTGTCTTCTGTGCAGCACTGATATTGTTTCCTTCGTAATTAGATCTATGCGTAATCTGTGTTTCCCAGCAGCTACAGGACTTAGTCACCTGAATTAAAGGTGTTGAAATTAAGATTTTATCGCCTTTTATTAAATACGGCTTTCCAGCAATGTGGCTGCTCGGTTATTCTCTTGTTGTATTAGTGCAGAACAACACAAGATGTTGACATCTGATACGATGCATGAATACGTGCAATAAGATGAAGTGTAAATAAACAGTAAATAACAGTTAGTATCCCAGGACCTACCACAGGTTTTACAGTCGGAGGGGTGTAACTGCGATTGTATCAGCAAACAGCTCATTGGCAGCAGCAGCAGTGCACCACACCACAATGTATATTTTAACTGGCTAAAAGCAGAGGGTTGAGACACTGGATGTTTATTCCACAGACAGAAATTGTGTTTGACTGTTTCAAATGTTTCTGTCATGTGGGTCGTGCAGTGTAGTAAAATGTATGTTTGTTTATGTACACATGTGCTTGACAAGAAGGAGATTCAGTCTTTGCCAGGTAATTGGACATTGAACCTAAGAATATAGTGTGAGACAGAGGGCCAGGAAGACAACAGAGCAACCAAAGGAATAGGTTTACAGAGGTACTGTAAAAGCATTAGGCCTTATGTTGTTTAAAATATAAGATAACCATTTTTGTCTGTATAGGTCACATTATGACAGCGGTAGGACTGATGTTCAAATCTTACTGAATGGGTCAGTTTCAAATCGGTATGAATAATGCAACACTCAACTTAGAACAATTCTTTTATGTACAAAAAATATTAAAATGATACTTAAGACCTGCTTTAGATGGAGGTAAACAAAGTATCCAAATGCATCTGGTTTGCAGATTCTCTAGTGTCATGCCATCCCCATTCATTACCAGCAACCTCTCTTCTCACACAGCTTTCTCATTTCAGAGCTGCTGGAGAGGAGTCGCAGGAAGGAGGAAGAAATGAGAATCCTTCAGGTCAGCATCATATGTCTTCACTAATTCTTTTGTTTGCATCTGTTGCTTGCACACAAGAGAGGTTTTTTTTCATTATCTAGCTGGCCTAATTTCAACAGTATGACAGCTGGTCCTGTTTATTTCATGCATTACCTTGGCTTCAAATGATTTTTTATGCATGACCATTGGGCTGATATTGAGTAACTGCTGGGCATCACTCATCTGAGTTCTGCAAAGCAGTGCGGCAAACATTAGTACATTGCTGTGGGCCTGACACACTCCCTGCAGCTTTGCTTGAACAAGCAGCTAATTACTGCAGACATGAAGCCTTGGAATTTAAAAGCCACCGTAGGCCTTGTATTTTAGAACTACAGCATCTAACTTGGCAATACACCAACACACCTAGTCTGAAGTGGACAGGCCCTGAGGAAGCTGCCAGGCACAAATGCAGAGACGCACAAAGATATCTGCTTAGCAATTGTTTCCAAACTGTGTGTGAGAGAGAGAGAGAGCGTGTTGGATAGCAGGGTCCCATCTGTAGCTGCACAATGGCACCTGCCAGAGCTTGTGTGCAATTAATCAGGCCTCTCAGACCCAGCCGAGGTTTTAATTATGAAGGATGAGAACAGAGAGATGTAGGGAGGGAAGACAGATAGTGAGGGATGTAGAGGCAAGTTTTAAAAAAAAAGTTGGAGGTTGGGCGGGGGGTAAGAAAGTATGTGACAAACCACCAACACTTCCCAGACGGGAGTGGGGGGTGCAGGTGTGTGTGAGTGTTTGCGTGGCAGATAAGAGGCATAGCATCACTTATGCATCGTTAGAGAGGGAGCATCATTCATGAGCTGGATGAGCGACGAGTGCATTTTGTCTTTTGCGCGCCCATGTGTCAGTATGTGTGATATAAAGTCTGTTGTGCGCTACAGTCTCTGTCTGGCCCCTGCATCTCCTTCCCTTGTTACCTATTTGTGGGGACACTCGTCCCCTCCTCCTTCCCTCACTCTCTGCCAAGCCACCATTTTGAGCAGTTACCTGAGCAATAGTTTGTGACTCATTTTATTGGCTGTTGTGCTTTCTTTGTGTGTGCTTACAAAGTAATGTGATTGCTTTTGTGTGTGTTTATAGGACCGTGTCCTAGATGTTGAGATGGTAAGACTCAATCTCATATAATTGAAGTTATGATTTGCCCTGAAATTCTTAAATCCAAAATCAAGTTGGATTTCAGCCTGTTTCCACATAGTTGTGTAGACAGGTTGACGCAAGGCTGTTTTAGCAGCAAAAATGTAAACACACAGTCAGGACCTCTGATAATACAGTGTTGACCTCATCACCCAAACAGTTCATGTCCACCAACATCCTTAATCAGCTGTTAGATGTCAGCCTGAAATTACTTAGCGCTGCTGAAAGGTTCTATTGAGCCAAGCACTTTTTTACTTTCCTGACACTAAAACAAATGGAGCTGTCTAACACATGTTGTCTATCCATCACAATTACGTCGCGCTTGACCACTTCAGCCTTTAATTAGCCATTGTGAGAAAGAAGAGGAAATAACCCAGACCACCAATCACGTCAAATAATTTCTGCTTACCACAACAACAGTGCGGCAGGATGTATCGACCCATCCTCCACTCTGCCCGGGATGTATATGTTTGTATGTATGTTCGTCAGTCAGTGTGCCATTAATTGCAGCAATCAGTACAACACTGTCTAACAGCCCCTTCTATTGAGGCTTAAATGCTCCATCTGAATAGGAATGGGAAGGCTATTGAAATATATAGTGGAAGGATGAATAGACTAGTTAGATAATCAAAGATTGTGACAAAAGTCGTTTGAAATGACCAGGCAGTTTGACGTCTGTTACTGAGTAGACTGAAGCCCAACACTGACTGTCACATTTTCCCTGATGGTTTGACAGGTGTCTGTAAAGTTTGTATCTGGCGCCTCTAATGAGAACTGAAGATGGAAGTGGCTTTGATTTAAATGTGTGACTGGGAATAACTGCCAACATTGACTTTGTTAAGGTTTTCCACGATTGTTCATACCATCAGCAACCTGCAGTACATCATTTTATCTTTTCCTCATCTTAAATTTGAAGTGTTAAAGAGCCATAAAAAGATACGTGAGGGAAACAGGAAGATAATTAAGGGAATTGGACTGCTACCCAAGTATTTATTTATGTACAGTGCTTGTGCTGTGTTGGTGTAGAATGGCGTTACTTGATTTTGTATGCCCTGTGAGCTACATCAGATTGATTATTTTGATTCTTAGACACAAACACACCTGTATTGATTCATATTGTATCATGTTTTGTGATTTCTTTTGCATACTTCAGTGGGTGGAATGAAATGACTGAATAAGCACATCAGACAAATCACGACCACATACAGTGTAGATATTAAATGTTGAATGTGTTATTTTCAGAACACAAGAATAGCCCTGGAACATTTGGAGTCAATTCCTGAGAAGCAGTGTCTGATGGACAACTTCAAAGATCTGGAGGTGGGTTCACCGGTTCTGCTGTAAAGCTCGTCAGTTGCTCAGACTGTGGTGTGACGACAGACTCGATCTTCTCCCTTCAGGAGTCACAGCGGCAGAGGGAGATGGTAGAGCAGCGTTACACCAAATACAAAGAGATCGTCTGGAACCTGCAGCACCAGCTGGACGAGTCCAAACGTAAAATCCAGGAGTACAGAGTATGATACAAATACACACACACACACACACACACATGCAGACAATGAGCTTTATAGTGCCTTATAAGAGTGTGCACTCCCAAACAACAACCCACACTATTTCTATTTCAGGGGGTAATTACACAGCTTTGTTCAAACTGCAGCTATTTGGATAAGGATAGCCTGGCTTTTAGAGCTATTTATTGTGTTGTTGGGTTGTGCTCGCCCACGCTGTTGCCAGTGTGTGCACTGCATCGTATTCGCCACTTGTATGAAATGACACATTTTACATACAGGTAAAACATCATGGGTGGACAAAGTGGCACAAGCTCCAGCCGTGGCACAAATGTAGAGTCAGACAGCTGAATTTGACCAGACTCTGTTAATCGCTACAGTCATCTTCCATGTTGGAGCACTGTCAAGGGAGCCATCAAGACATCATTGCTGACAGCTGATTGCCATTAGCAGTATACGGCCCCCCCAAAACACCCATACACTCCCTTTTCAAATGGTTTTAATCTGCCAGATTACCCTGCTGGTTTGCCAAATGACTCCCGTGTCGAGTGGTAAGTGGCGATTGCATTATCTTAATAGCTGCTGCCCACTCGAGGTTTGTTTAAGGAAAAACAATGGATGTACTGTCCTGAGTGACTTCCATCTCGATCACAGTCAGCAGTGCAAGTAACAACAAACAGTGCATGTATTTAAGTGCGGTCCTCTGCTTGAAACACCAGCTTCTATTCAAACAGGATTATCTTTTTTGGATGCTGTATGCTTGTCCTAGAAATTACAAGGGGGCTGTAACGTTGATGAATTAAACTGTCAATCTGAGAGACAGCAATGCCTTGGCAGGCCTTGGCGCAGAACGGCAATATTCACGGATATCTGTTCAGGCTGGCAGACTTCTGCCTGCATGTTTACAAGCAAATAAATGTCTGGAAATGAATCTTTTATCATACATGGGTGCACACGGTTCACAAATGACTCTCGTCTAGCAAACGTTATTCTGCAGAGCACCCGGGTTGTCTAAACAGGCATTCTCTGGACAACCACGTTTGCCTAACAACTCAGATTTTACCGAGAACTAAATTTGATTTTGTGTATTGTGTCTGTGTGCTGTGTAAAGGGCAGTACAATAAAAACAGCTTAACACACACACACACACACAGTTCTTCACGTCTGGATTGAAAGCACTGTGGAAATTATGCGTGTGAAGTGGAACCATGCAAAGAACATCATTGTCAGCGGTTTGTCATAAACTCACCAGTTACTGAACTGACATTTAAAAGATTCTGGCAAAGACATTTGTTTCATCTGTCACAGATGTTCATTCACTTAGTTTATTGGCTCCATCCATCATTACATAATAAGATGAATGTCTCACGACAGCCTGAGAAGGAAATGTCCAGCATGTATGCTACTGCCACCCTCAGGCTAGACTCCATCACTGGTATAAAATAAATAAGTTAAATAAATAAGCTTTCTTCTGCTGTGTCTGTCATGCATTGCAGCCTCACAGTTCAGCTGGTGCCACTGTATTTGTTTTGTCACATCACTGTGTCTGCTTGCTTCCAGGACGAGAAGCTGGATGCCACAACGAGGGGCCTGAAACTGGCTGCTCTTTCTTCCTCCATCAAAGCTCCCAGCACATTCCTCAGCAGCACGCTGAGGTCTGACACACTGTGTGGGTATTTATGTTTATATTTACTACAGCTGTGAAAGCGGTTCTCTGAAACTTTATCTACTGTGTGGTTGTATTTGTTTGCTTTGCTAGATAGATTGAGCTTTCATTTTTATTACTTTGATGTACTGTGGCATCACAGGTCTGCACATTATTTTTGCAAGATATATTTATGATTATGAAATATATTGCTGTATATCAGTCATGATCATTTCAAATATTTAAGCATCGGTTTTAGCTTAGTATGTGTTTCATGGTGGTGGCCCACTTGTTATATTACTTTTGGGAAACAGATTTATAAGATGATTGAATATTTTGTTTTGTATCTAAGTGGCTTCCTCCTACTTGTCCCTCTTTGCTGCAGCTTCCCACAAACGCCTGACCAGTTCAGACTTGGATGACTCCGCAGTCGATGGGGCCAAACTCTTCACAGATTAACTCCACTTCAAGTGAACCTCTATCTGTATTTCTTCAGACCAGGACAGCTGATTCTACCTGGCTGGTGCTCACCCAGAACAAAGGACAACTTGACTATCCAAGGAGGCCTTGCTTAATGCTAATCCTCCTCGCCTGCCTCAGCCAGGTAATCACTGGTGGAGGTGGAGGGTTAAGACTAAGATTTCACCCCACAGTTTGAGAGATACTTTGAAGGAGGACGTGTTCTGTCAAGGCTTTTTATTTATAAAAACTTGAATGTATTTATTGGTCTACAACCAAGATAATTTAACTTTTACCTTCTATGCCAATATTCCAAAACTGTTTCACAAGCTATTTACCATTTGAACAATCTGTACTTTTCTCATCACGCCAATGTGTTTTTGCTCAAATGATTTGGTTAACGCTTCACCAACAGAACTCTGGTGCCTTTTATACAATATGCAGTCTTATTGCCACAGACACAGGAAATGGTCTTAATCACAATAATGTGACAAATGTTTTAATGTATTGACCCATATTCTTCGGTATTTTGTTTCTGCAGTACATATTTTTTAAAAAGAAACAATAAGCACAAATGGATAACTATTTTTTATGAAATGTAGAAGTATATGTACTATGAATAAATTTCCATGCAGCTGAAAGTCTGTTTTTTTTAAACACGCTTCATTTCAGACTGAAGTGATTGTTTTGCAACAGCTGAGAAATTCCCACTACACCCACTGGTGTCTGTTGCATTTTGCAAAAATCCTTCATCAGCTACAATCTTTAGCCACTCTGGAGCAAAAAGTTGTCTTTTAATATAGAGCCTGACTGCAGTGGCGTAAAAACAGCACCTGCTGTGTAAACATTTCTGAAACTTGTACATAATCTTTTCTGAGGCATATGTTTTAAGACAGTGCAGTACATCAGATATGTAAGATGGCACCCAGTGTAAAACTGACTAAACAAACAGGGCTAACATCAGTAGAAAATGTCAGCAGATATAAAAGCCAAAAACCTGACAAAATGTAAAATTATATTGGACAAGTCAATAATATAGCAAAATCAATAAATAAATCTACTGCATTTGCAACAAAAATCTATTAAAACATAAGCAGAGTATATGTAGATTCTATATTATCAGCTCATTGAAATCATTATATATTATATACTTACCCAACAACTAAAGCTAAATATTTTTTAGCTTTACCTAAACCAGTGTTTATCTTGAGTGATACTGAAATCTGAAAATAAACAGGCAAATGTCTGCAGCTAAACTTCTCACAGGAAATATGTTTCAAGCCCCTTGACTGAGTCCGAGCTTATGTGCTTTTGGAGCTTTGTATGTGCCATCTGTACAAAACAAATCCTCTTTGTACAAACCGTATGTCTGATTCTGTACAGCCGACTGTACGAGAGGATGGAAAACGTCTTCCTCCCTCAAAATAACTAAATAAATAAATTGCGCTTTTGAGCACATTTAATGTCAACACTCTTCTCATCCTATTGAGCCTTCGCCCGATCTCCGTTTCCCCTTAAAGGACTAGTTCATAGTATGGTGACAAAGCTGAAGTCCAGGGAAAGTGTTGAATTCCATCACAAGCTGCACTTGTCTGATGACTTCTTAAACATTTTGAGATTTTATTTTTATCCGTTAACCTATCTGGTTTATCGCAGAACTAAACATACCATAGACTGACTGTGAGATTCCAGTCGTGCAGGCGTCACAGGCGTATAAGTGAAAGATTTAGATTTGTTTTTGCATTGTTTCGGCTGCTGAATGGGAGCAGAGCCGAATCGCAGCAGGAATATTTGTTTCCATAAGGGATCAAACGTGTTCTCGGGCTTCAGTTTGAGGATCACGAGCTGGAGCAAAGTGTTTTTCCCCGCTCTCATTCATCATACTTTTCATATATTCTCCTTTGTCCAAATAAATCACATTTGTGAGACTGACTCCCTGTCTCACACAAACACACACAATCACACACGCGCACACAACCACAACCCTGGCTGCCTAATGTTCTCCTTTATACTGTAACTACATCTCCAGGATAATGTCTGCTTATCTAAGCTATATTAGGTTGCAAAACGCATGCAAACTCATCGATCAGCCCTGCTGCTCCCAGCAGACTAGTTTCCCCATTTACATTCTGCCCCATCATTAGTCCAGCTTTACTCCACTTTGTCAGGTTGAGAGATGGTAATGAATAAATTCAGAGCTTTCCATTGGTTCCTGTTTGTTTTCCCGCAGCGGAAAACACAGCCTCTGCTCTGTTAAAACAAAACAAAACAACAACCAAAAAACCCACTTTGTAATCTGCTTTGGCACAAGCAGGAGAAACTGAACACATCTGGCAGAGAGGAGCTTGTAAGAGGAAACTGCAGCATGACAGTTCATGTTATTTAAATGGTGGCAGTGTTGTTCAGATCGATACACAGGGACCCGGGATTCTCTCCCTGTGTTTTTAGAGCATTTATTGTAACATTACTATCATTAGGGCCCCTGCAGAGCAGCAGCAGCAGTAGTAGTAGTAGTAGTAGTAGTAGTAGTAGTATAATATGTCCTACCATGGCATCACTGGTGCTGCTCTGGTGAGCTGCATCTGTTAATGTTAATGATTTTAGTTATTTATGCCTTTACTGCAATGCAATGGAAGTTGATGTAAATTAATTGAGGTTAATTTATTAACCATTTACTGTGTTTCTCACAGCATTGAGCTTAAAGGCTTAATGTGGACCTGTGAAATATCAGTTTGGCAAAAAAAATAATAATGTTTTTAATAAAACAGAAAAGAAAACAGATTTTGAAGAATGGCACAAGCAGTCAGGCCAGAGGGGCCTTGGTAAGAAAGATCACTGAGAAGCTGATGGTCACTGAGCTCCAGAGAGCCTGTGTGGAGATGAGAGAAACCTGCAGAGGTGCAACCATCTCTGCAGCACTTCATCGATCTGGGCCAGATGGAGGTGTCCGAAGCTTTAGGGACAACTCAACTGTGAACGTGCTCAGCTCAGCCGGAGCTCTGACTTAAACCCGGTGGAACATCACCTCCAGTTATTTATGCCTTTACTGCAATGCCATGGAAGTTGATGTAAATTAATTGAGGTTAATTTATTAACCATTAACTGTGGTTCTCACAGCATTGAGCTTAACGGCTTAATGTGGACCTGTGAAATATCAGTTTGGCAAAAAAATAATAATGTTTTTAATAAAACAGAAAAGAAAACAGATTTTGAAGAATGGCACAAGCAGTCAGGCCAGAGGGGCCTTGGTAAGAAAGATCACTGAGAAGCTGATGGTCACTGAGCTCCAGAGAGCCTGTGTGGAGATGAGAGAAACCTGCAGAGGTGCAACCATCTCTGCAGCACTTCATCGATCTGGGCCAGATGGAGGTGTCCGAAGCTTTAGGGACAACTCAACTGTGAACGTGCTCAGCTCAGCCGGAGCTCTGACTTAAACCCGGTGGAACATCACCTCCAACCACTCACACTGACGGAGCTGGAGAGCATCCTCAGAGACCCCTAAATCCAAGTATGCAAACTTTTTTTTTAAAAGTTGCAACCAAGATGACAAGAGGCTGTAATCACTCCCAAAGACCCTGGATGCATTTTTCCTTTTCAATATATTTATTTAAAATGTGATTCTTTTATTTGAACTGTTTTATTATACAGCTGCAACGTGATGAACTGGGAGGAGAGTGAAGGGGTCTGGAACCACTGTCTCCGCTCAGTGTAGCGCTGAGGCCGCTGTGGCATGATGTCTAATTACAAAACCCCGTCACAGTGGAGACACTTAAGGCTTTTATGAAGTAGTAAAAGCAGCTGAGCAAGCCGAGCCGGTCACACAATGTACACACAATGTACACACAATCCTGCAAACGTGACCCTGCCGCAGAAACACGGCGATTCCCAAAGTTAAGGCTCACTGAACATCACCCCGCTAAAACGGCCATTAGTAAACACAGCAACCACTTAGTGCTGCTCCTGCCCCTCACAGCCAATCAAACAGCGATCAGGCGTTTGCCGCCGCTGCTTCCTGGCGTTCCAGTGGTGCTGTGAGCCTCTGCAGCCGCCACTGAGGCCGAGTCCCATTAGAACAAACCCATTTGGCTTGCATCACAAACCCATTCAATCAAGCCGCTCTGCCCGGAGGCTGAGAGTGTATCCAGCTGCTGGTGTTCAATAAGTGAATGGGTTATTGCAGCCGAGTCTCTGTATAAACCTTATTTTCTCCTGAGCTTAGAATAATAATAAAAAAACAACAGCAACAAAAACCTGTTTTTTGTTGCAATTGTTGCACAACAATTTGTATTTCTCCCCCACTTTAAACGAAGATGAAGTGGCGGGTGGAATATGCAGCAGTCATGGGTGAGCAGGGTAATTTCCATGTTTGATTGCAGACAGGTGTGGAGGAGCAGCCCCTCTGCCCGTCTGCCAGCTGTGCTGCCGCAGCCACCTCTCCTGGCACTGAGCGCACCGGGCCCTTCACATCCTTCCTTCCTGTCATCGCTCCTGAGGACCTGAGCCACACCGCCTGGATCAGCCTGACGCGGCCTTCACACGCTGACTGTTACAGGTGAGTTGACCTGAGTGATGTTGCTGAAATCCTCTCATTGGCATTTGTTTATGACTGAAGTCTGCCTGCACCAGTGGCGGAGCAACTGCACTCGGGGCCCGGGGGGGATGGCCCCCTCCGTTCCAGTGGCACCATATGAATATGTGATTAGCCTGCAGAGGAGGACACAAGCACTGTAGGCAGCGTCTGTAGGCAGCATCTGCTCTAAATATGTCTCCATCATTCTCCTGTGTACATTTCTAATTAGCATTGTAAGATTTGTTTCATGCCGCACTGCTTTACAAGCAGGGATTTGGGTGAAACAGAGCGAATGAAGTGAAACCTGCTCTGCTACCAGCAGGAGTCAAATGGTTCACTGTGGTTGACCTGAAAAAATAGCCACGTTGTTATTATGGTCCAAACCGGTGCTGATGAGTTTAATGTTGTGAAGGCAGACTCCACTTACAGTAGGCCAGTTAGTGATTTCCAAGTGTTTCAAAGTTTCATCTAAGCTGGCAGCTCCCACAGTGTGATTTGCTCTGAGTGGCTGGAGGCAGGAGGCCTCGTGTGGAATTCACTATTAAATTAGGTCTGTGTCTTCAGGACGGAGGTCACCTTCACAAGCAACGGCAGGGTTTTTTTTTCTTTTTCAATCTTGATGAGAATATCTCACCGACTGACTGGAGGAATCTTTTGTTTTAGTTTTTTTGTCACTTACCATCACTTTTTGTGTCATTTGAAGCCGTGATTCCAGGATTTCAGACACAGCGCATCTGATTGGAGCTGCGCACGGAGCTCCCTTTAGACAGCCTCAACAATTATCTGCCACCATCACTTACCATCAGATCAGATTTAGAGCTGCTTTTGCCGCAGTCACCTTCACAGCAGTTAAAATGGTTTTGAAGTTCACTCTCTTTTTTTTCTCAACCCCCCACCCCCACCCCCACGTCCCCCTTCCCAGTTTCCATCTGGTCTACACAGGCAGGGCTGGGGGGGCCGCCTACATGGGCTGTGTGGGGGCCCCGGGGAACTGAGCTGCAGCTGAGATGCTCATTGCTTCATTGGGAATCTCACCGGATCCAATCACACTGTCAGGGCTCGGAAAGAAGGTTTGCCTCCTCGGTAAGTAGATAGACACACACACACACACACACATACAGTATAAATGTGCCTCCATGCAGAGTCACAGTGGACCAGTGTTTTGTTGTTGTGTAGCTCAGGCTCACACTTGTATTTCTGAAGCCGTTTCACAGATGTAGTCTAACGCCAGTAAACACCATTAAAAAGTTCCAGCAGACTCCTTTTTGCTAAATCGCACTAAATTACTGCTGAGTCTGCTACTTTGGGAGTTTTTATTTTTTTTTTTAACAAACCCTACATCATGAATGCATGCGAGTCAAATCCCTGAGCTGCCAGACCTGGTCCCTAGATGGCACTGTGTCCTCTGGACAAGAGCATCCCTGCTGTGCATCATGCGGCCGTGACAGCCTGTAAAAGCTTTTGTCAGTGGAACTGAAGATCTCCAGGCCAGATTAGCACATTCCCACTCTGGCAGTTCATTAGGGCCGAGGAGCTAACTGAGAGATTTGGCTGCTGAGCGACGGAGCGGACGAATTAGAGGAGGTGTGTGTGTGCGTGTGTGTGAGACACACAGTGAATTAAGTGCACATGCGTACGCCACACCTGACTGTTCCTGCTGTTTATGTGTCACTGTGTGGACCCACTAAGATCTTAACCCACACATGTGCACCCACCAGGCCTTTCCCCCCTTTTCCCTATGTAAACGCTGACACACACACACACACACACACACACACACACACACACACACACACACACACACACACACACACACACACACACACACACACACACACACACACACGCACACACACACACACACACACACACACACACACACACACAGTGAAACTGTTACAGCACTCCACAGTGTAGGAGCCAACAAAAACAGATTTCATCTGTTTGGTAACCTATGTAATGCGCTGTATTGGTCATACAGAGCTACTGTTAATTTGAAAGGAGGGGGCGGGGGGGGGGAGGGCAAGCTATAAAGCGTTCAATGGAAATAAACCAGTTTATTAACTGAGGTAACATTTCATGACAGGTCAACAGTCAGGTGTTAATTGCATGAAGCGGGGACGAGCAGCTTCCTCGTTGGCGTTTCAGAGACCGTATACCCGGCAAAGGCAGAGGTAATGCAGTCACACACACACACACACACACACACACACAGAAATCCATTTATAAAAGCCATTAGCAAATGTAAATTGTTTTTCTGTCAATTACGATATGAATTATCCAGCCGCCATCAGCGGGATTGATGTAATCTACTTTCTACTCATTTGACTAAAAGGAAAAGTAGTTGCTCCACATAAAATCGAATCAATAAACTTTGTCAGCCAACAACTGTGTAAGCAAATGGGTTGTGAATAGCAAATGGATACGTTTCCTCCGCCAGCGCCCTGCTGGTGTGAATGTGAAAGTGACTAATGGCTGTGAAAGCAGCAGTAGCTCAGTGTTTCGGGGTGTGTGCCAGGAGGCTCGTTCAGCATTAACACAGCTCCAATTTGTTGGCACCTGAACTCAGAATGATTAGAATATTAATTGCAAACACCGTTTTTATTTACTTGCTGTTTGGAGAAACACTGGGCTTATTAACCATGATGCTTTCTCTGGCTGTGATGCTTTATGCTCCAGTTACCTCTGCGTACTACAAATGGCCATTTACTTTTGGCCAGGATGTTATGAAAGAGGCAGAGAGGAGAATGATTGGCTGGGATTTGAAGGATTTCCTGGTTTGTCTGCTGTTTGCATGTTTGTGCAGAAGTGGACAATCACACTGGGATTGGTATTCATCTTTCATCTTCCAGTGTTGGGAATGAAGCTAAGTGTCTCTGACAGCTTCTCCAGCTCGAGCGGTTCCAGAAAAGTCACTTAATGGAGGGACTAATCAGAAATGACGAAAAACCACTTTGTTTATTTATTTATTTTGTGTCCATTGTGGCTGGTCTTTGTGCGTTTGCATCTCGTTTGCAGGCATCGTTTCTTTCTCAATTTGCATGTCTTTTGTTAAACTGCAGCTCAGTGACGTCTCTTGGCCTCCTTAAGGCCGTGGTAAAAGCGACTCACTGGTTTGGATGTGCTGTGCTGTTCGGTGCTGTTTGTGTTTGTAGGGCACAGCGGCAGTGAGACGAAGTGTGTCATTGCCGGCTAAAATGAATGTTGTTTTCTCACACGTTTACGAACGTATTCATAGTTTTTTTGTTTTGTTTTTTTTGGGAGGAAATAGCAAACAGATGCTGAAATGTGGCTCTGTCTCCTAATGTAAAAAAAGGTCCCCGAGTGGAACGAATCCCTGCTGGCCCCCTATGTACCCACTGCCTGTGGCAGGATGAATGAGTTAATATGGAGTCATTGTGCGAGTTGGATATACTCACACATGCTGCTCTGATCTCCTCCATCAATGGGCTATTGCCCGTTAATGACCAGCTCTGTGAAGGCCCATTTGCACGAAATATGGACAGTGTAAAAATGAGCTGGGAAAGCAGGTGCTGCTGCCACTGAGTAGCTCATAACCAAGCAATGTGGTCGTGGAGAATCGAATTTACAGGAACACACCACCATTTTATGATTCTTGCCCATTTTCCAACTCGTCCGCAGTTTAACAGAAATGGTGGTTTTGGTGAATAGTCTTCAGTGCAGATGGCATCTGTCTCCATCTCCTCGCAGCAGCTTCTCCTGCTCTCACAGCGCACGAGTAGATAAGTGACAGGCAGGCTTCAGTCGTAACATCCAACATGTTTGGGAACATTGTTTCTTTTTATTTCGAGGAATTGTTTGGAGTCAGAGGAGCATAAGACAATAGTAATTAACTGTTCCAAAAAGCCAAGTACCGACACAAAAAAAAGACTGGAACGTGAACACCGACTGGTTTTGCATGGAGGTGGATGAGTAACGAATAACTTCAGCAATAAATAATGAAATTAACGATTAAAAAGAAAGGACGCGTTGCCAGAGGCTCATGTCTTACGGAACAACAGAAAGAATACATATGTCTAATGCAACAAAGACAAGCTGAGCAGACGAGAACGCTGACACAGTTTTAAAAAAACAAGGGAGAAAAGAAAGAAAAGAAACACCTGCAGTGTCAGTAAGGTGCTAACAATAGAGCTCCAAATCCAGCAGAATCCATCTTTATTTTCTTGTTCTCTTTTTTAAATTCCCATTAAAAAAAAAGACATGACGGAAGTAATTTGCGAATAATGAGGCGTCCCTAATGCAGGATGTGAGGGAGGCTGTTTGGCTCAACAGCTTCTGATGGTCAAATATTCATGCGACTGTAGAGAAGAACCACCCAGAGAGACTCAGCGTCTAATCTAACATCGTTTGCTCTCGCCTAAACAAATGCTCCTGTGCACGTCATGTTTTATCTCAGGCGTCGCTGGCAAAGGAATAAAAATCGTTTTTGTTCCGTTGCTACAGCAGAGAAATCAAATCAGATGTTCTGTCTGTACAAGAAGAGGGTTTTTTAAAAAAAAGCCGAACAGAACCTTGAATTTTCTGTACAACACTGACCCGCAAAGCACAACGGCTATGACGTAATAAAATATGTAAACATATTTGCTGTTCTTGACACGTCAGTGACAACAGATAGAATCGCACTGCATGGATGCTTTTTTTTTTCTTTTGTAAGATAATTGCAAGTAATTCCTTGAATCTCTGCAAAAACAAATTGGGATAATGCGCTTCGCCACGTCGTGCCCGGAAGTAGAACGAAAACTAGACAAAACAAAAAGAAATGTCAGTAAGGTGCTAACAATAGAGCTCCAAATCCAGCAGAATCCGTCTTTATTTTCTTGCTCTCTTTTTTAAATTCCCATTAAAAAAAAGTAAATGAGATGACGGAAGTAATTTGCGAATAATGAGGCGTCCCTAATACAGGATGTGAGGGAGGCTGTTTGGCTCAACAGCTTCTGATGGTCAAATATTCATGCGACTGTAGAGAAGAACCACCCAGAGAGACTCAGCGTCTAATCTAACATCGTTTGCTCTCGCCTAAACAAATGCTCCTGTGCACGTCATGTTTTATCTCAGGCGTCGCTGGCAAAGGAAGAAAAATCGTTTTTGTTCCGTTGCTACAGCAGAGAAATCAAATCAGATGTTCTGTCTGTACAAGAAGAGGGTTTTTTAAAAAAAAGCCGAACAGAACCTTGAATTTTCTGTACAACACTGACCCGCAAAGCACAACGGCTATGACGTAATAAAATATGTAAACATATTTGCTGTTCTTGACACGTCAGTGACAACAGATAGAATCGCACTGCATGGATGCTTTTTTTTTTCTTTTGTAAGATAATTGCAAGTAATTCCTTGAATCTCTGCAAAAACAAATTGGGATAATGCGCTTCGCCACGTCGTGCCCGGAAGTAGAACGAAAACTAGACAAAACAAAAAGAAACACAAGAGAAGGGAAACGCTACCAGAGATTTAAAATTCAGTGGAGTAACAACGTCTTGTACAATTTGCCTGCTGGTTCCACTTTTGCACGCTTGAACACCGTTTAGAATTTGGAGGCCACGCACGGCGGCCCGATCCTTAGCTGAGACGTGAGGGAGGGAGAGAAAAATATTGAGATACATTAGTGTATCACATCCTGCTGAGCGGTTCGTGAGCACGGGCCAAGTCAACCCTGACTAGACATTATCCTTCAAAACAAAAAAATTCAATAACTCCATAAACTGCTAAATTAACAAATACAAAACAAACAAAAGAGAGAACTAAAGACAGCTTTAAACAGACATGTACTTTACCTCATATCGCGTCCATGAAAGCTACAGTTAATGAGACCGTAATGTGAAATCATGTTTTGGCTTCCGACTTTCCCGACAATCATTGTTTCTCGAGGTCCCTCACTTACACAGATGCCAGCACCACGTCACATACACCTTACATGCATGCTCAGAATGGCTGAAATGACAGTGATCCTATTTTACAGGGTTACAATGGACAAGGTCATCAGAACGCCGAGGATCACACACCTCTTGACAGTCACTTGGGGTCGTGTGGATGTTAAGAGTGATATTATTCACACTGCCAGATGTCTCCACCGCAGGGACTCCTGAAAAAGGTCAGTGTGGAGTCCTGGTGAGGTTGTACTGCATTGTCTCTCCATAATGCTTACAATAGTAAGTGTGCTTCTATAAGCCAAAGTTCTGTTGGAAATGGTTCAGTGACTCAACCAGTCTTGAGCGCTCAGGAGATTTTATCCTTTTTAAATCACAGTTGCCAATATGGTACTGTCAAAAGGTTTGTTCCAAACTGTTTGTTTTTTTATGTGTTGGGAAATGACTTGATTTCTATACATAATATTCCTTGTCCTTGTCTTTCGGTCTCTTGCTACTGGCGCTGCCTTTGGTGCCGCCACTGGGTGCTTTATCTTTCACCACAGCACCGTTGGTTTGTGCCGAGTTGCTGATGTAGTTGCGTGTCTCGTCCACCTGGTAGGAACCCTCGTCCCTGTTCCTGTACTTGTACATGGCGTAGAGGAGGATGAGGATACAGAGGGCAGCGGCTGAGACGATGCCCACCACCATGCCCGTGGTACTGCTGGATTCTCTGATCACCTCTGAAGCCCCCGGAGGCACTCGCCGTACCACGCCCGGCACTGTGGGCAAGGCTGCAGGTACCGTGCGCAGCATGGGCGAAGTGATGAAGGGGCCCCTTGGCTTGGTGCCGTCCCCATCGAAGGATGTTGGCAGGGGGAGCAGGACTATGTCCGGCTGTGGGGGTTTTACCTCGCGGTTGTTCATTTTCCCAGCAGGCAGCTTGGGTGGCGTGTCTGAGGGGACCGCCGCCGGTGGTGTACCCCGGAGGTCAGGTAGAGGCGAGGTGGGTGTAGTCCTACCTGCCTCAGAGGCTTTGCTAGGCCTCAAGTCCTTGGCCTCCCACTTGGGTGCGAGAGCTTTGTAGCCACCTTCATAGGCCGATGTGGTCAAGATCTTATCTGTTACCAGGGAGAAGGTGGTGTAAAAATCTTCATCATCAGTCGGGGGCAGGCTAGAGTCGAAAGCTTCGCCAGAGCCAAACCCCGAAATCACCATTCCATCATCATCATCACCATCATCACCACCATCACCATCATCACAATCATCGCTGCCCCGGTCCGACAAGCAAGGTACCCCCGCCTCAGTGGCCATGGCCAAGGATTCTTTGGTGGTCTCAATAATGGTGAGGACAGGGCGGAGGGTTGGGGGGAGGGGGATGAAGGGAGAGCGGGTGGATACAGAAGGGATGTCTATGGGGTCCTCAACTAGTACGGGGATGACTAGTTCCCCTCCTGGAAAGCGAAAGAGAGAAACAGGCACAAGTCAGGCGGCAGCAAGTGTTTGGTCAGCAGAGCAAGAAGCAAACAGCAAACGAATCAGTAAAAGAAGGATGTAAAAAGCAAAGCTCAACAAGAGAAACAAAGGAAGAAAGAACAGAAAATAGTCTACCAGTGCAAAAATAATGAGAAACAGAACCAAACAAGACCCAAACTGAAAGAAAACAGCCATAAATAAAGTTTACATTGCATCAAAAGGCTTGGAGGGATGCACAAGGGTGAGCCATGATAAACAGACTCTTCCTATATATCCTAAGAAACTACATTTACACTGCACAGCTAGTCATGGTTGCTAGATGTTCTAGGTGCTGTAGATGTGGTTGTATCTAAAAAGTGTTGTAAGATACAATATGTGTATATCTCACACACTTAGCTCTGTATTTACTTTAATGCTGAATGCTTCTCCGCAAAGGTGGTCAGTTTCTATAGGTCAAATACAAGTTCCGAGGCGATTTTGTTGTGTGACTTAGTGGCGTAGTGGTTATGTTACTGGTCTGGGCATGCAGAGGTCGTGAGTTTGAGTCCCACATCTGTCCTGGATTTTTAGTCCCATAAACAAACACACTGTGTAACTTAGATAGAACATTAACAATAATTAATGATACATTAAAATTGAATTAGATAGAACATTAAATAATAGTAGTAACTTAAGTAACTAAATTCTTAGTTACTTTAAGTGACTAAGTAAATACTTAGTTAAAGTAACTAAGTAAATGTTTACCTGCTTAGAATAACTAAGTAAGAAACTTCTCACTTTTTTTAAAGTTACATGGTAACTTATTAGTTACTGTTAAAGGAATTTTGTTGGTGTGATCACTCTGACCTGCTCTTTGTCTACTCTGACGTGTTTGGTGCCAATGATCTGTTCAGTCTGACCTGTTTGTTGTATGAAGTAATGCTTCAAAGACCCGACAAGTGCCGGGAGATGTGCCTTCTTATTATGACTTGACTGCCATAACCAACCTTGTACCGGTGACAAGAGTTCTTATCATGTCTTGAATGCCACAACTAGCCTTGTACCAGGGACAAGAGTTCCCGTCCAATTGGAGAGATGTATGTGTGTGTGTCAGCTATCTTAGTAAACACCCAGGTCCAGAATTGTAGAAAAAGGCAGGCCAACAGACTCATCTTGGAGTCTTCCTTTGTAACTTCCACTGTGTAGTTGCTTTGTGAACGCTCCGTCTTGTACAAGAATAAAGTATACTCTAAATTTCAGACGTTGTCTCCGTTGCCTCTGTCTGCCTGTCATTCAGACGCTAAAAATATTTTGACAGTTACTTACTTAGTTACTTTAAGAAACTAAGTAAATACAATTTTCACATGTGCGATTTTCAAATTATGGGGTCGTGCGATTTTATTAAAGGCAAATTAAAACCATACACGTCGAGCAACAGCTTTTGAGATCTACCCAAAGTGCCAGAACGTGTACCAGAAAACAGGTGAAAATCACTTCATGTGCTTGCTGTCAAGTGCTCGTAGTTTTTAAATTATGGTCAGGGAGTGAGGTGCAGTCAGTCTGAATAGGTGACTTTTCAGTCTGTGACGAAAGCATTGGAAAGATTCTGCTGTCCTGATGTCTATGGGAAGCTCCTTCCACCATTGAGGAGCCAGGACAGAGAACAGACGTGATTTAGTTTGGTGGTGGCCACCTGCCCCTCGCAGTGAAAGAGTAGCAAGCCGTCTGGCAGTGGTAAATCAGAGCGGGTGGGCTGGGGTGTAAGGTTTGACCATTTTCTGAATGTAGGAAGGACCTGAACCATTCGCAGCACGGTAGGAGAGAACCAGTGCTTTGAATTTGATTCGAGCTGCTACCGGAAGCCGGTGCAGGGTACGGAGGAGCGGTGTAGTGTGGGAGAAGTTAAAGACCAAACGAGCCGCTGCATTCGGGATGAGTTGCGGAGGTCGGATGGCAGATGCTGGCAGACCATCTAGGAGGCATCCCAAGGAGATTTAATCGAACGCAACTGGATTTTTGGTTCATGCTCGCTGACTAGTCGAACGCACCTGGATTTTTCCAAAAATCCAGTTGCGTTCGATTCAATCTCCTTGAGATAACTATGACCTGGTTGAATGAGAATATTCACAGGCATCTAGGAGGGAGTTACAGTTTGTCCAGGCGTGAGATTACAAGAGCCTGAACCAGCACTTGCTTTGCCTTCTCGGTTAGGAAGGGACCTATCTTCCTGATGTTGTGGAGGATGAATCAGCAGGAGTGGGTCGTCGCTGCAATGTTGGCAGCAAAGGACCAGCAACTGGTCGCCTAGTGTCACGCGTAGGTTGCGGGCTGTGTGAGCAGGAGTTACCCTGAGTTTTCGATTGTAACTTGGCGGTCATTGAAGGGAGACATCTTCCCTGGCTAATCGCTATTCATTTTATTTAGTTTGTTGTTGTTGATGTGTAACATGCTGTTTGCGTGTATATAGCCCGCCCCCCTTCCCCCTCTCCCTCGCTATTCTTTCAGGAAGCGGGGAAAGACTCCGCCCACATAGTGACACTGCTCCACTGCTTTGCTTTTTAGTACAAATTTACTTACTTAGTTACTTAGATTCATTTAGTTACTTAAAGTAACTAAGTTACTACTATTCTTAAATGTTCTAATTAAATTTCACAGTGTATGTGTTTATTGAACCAAAGATAAAAGATAAACTTGTGACTTGAACTCACGATCTCTGCATCCTAGGACCAGTAGCATAACCACTGAGCCACCAAGTCACACCGATAAACTCTGCATGGAACTTGTATTTGACCAATAGAAACCTACAGCCGACTTAAAAAAAAAAACATCTGCAAAGCGAAATCTCTGTCTCTGCAACTCTACACACCTGTTAGCAGCGTCAGTCTCATTAAGCACTGAGTTCTGTGACTGCTACGGCTTTTAAGCAGTGATGATGGTAAAGACAGTGGCCTTGGTGTAGGTGAAGGGGGTCCACATCCCGGTAGGTACAAGCAATGCTCCAGCAAGGAGCAGCCAACCTTTATTTTATTAAATATATTATATTAAATACATAATATTAAATACACTGACAACAACTTATAGAATCTACCCAATA
Organism: Trinectes maculatus; assembly: GCA_016785345.1. Classification (NCBI taxonomy): domain Eukaryota; kingdom Metazoa; phylum Chordata; class Actinopteri; order Pleuronectiformes; family Achiridae; genus Trinectes; species Trinectes maculatus. The sequence goes on from JAFBJQ010000019.1 coordinate 350,457, forward strand.
AATGTTAGGTAGCAATTTGCATTAGATTTGTTTGGCTACATTTTTTGGGGGCTGGGGAGTTGGGAGAGATTGTCTATATTGTGCAAACCAGGTTTTATTTGTCAAACAGGGCTTCAGCCCCCCTAAAATAGGCCTAATTACGCCACTGCTTCTCCGCATAAACGTCATAAAGCTTTTAAGAGGCTCGTTCATTTATTCTCAAGTGTAAGTGTGTTTTGTACACTCAAACTTATGGGCCCCGAAAAATGCACATGAAGAGGGGCAGAGGGTATTAGCAGTTGTTTGCAATTCAAGTGCGAGCCAGTGGTCCCGAAACAAAGTTAACTACGTCTGAAATAAGAAACAGTTTGTAAGAGAGACACTTTTTGACCCTGCCGACCTACATCGTTAAACAAACACTATATAGCCCTGCGTCATAAAGCTGAAAGATAATAGGAAACTAATGAGGAGAAAGGTAATGTCCATGGACAGGAAGTGCTCCATAGTCAGACCACATTACCAGAAGCCTCTTAAAAACCTGACTTGTATTTATAGTCTATCAGTGGTTATGACACAGATCGAAAAGAGAAGACGGTACAAGTAATAAAGTCGCTGCTAAAAAAGTTTTTAAATGAAGTGTTAGGCTCCCCTATTTGCCCTAACCTCTTGCCTTTTGACCCCTACAGTTACCACAATGGCACAAAGTTTAGGGGGCAGTTCAGCGACACCTGAATGTTTGCTCATCATCGTGTTTGACAGTAGGAGTTCCCTCGTAACACTGTGACACGTGTTCTTCTTTTGAGTGTGAAACTTCATTTTAATATAATTCATATTTTTCATCACCTTACAATGAATCCAGGGTGTACCGGATTTTTACCTGGCTAAAGTTGGATTACTAGAAAGAGTCTGAAACATTCAGATGTCTGGTGAAGCTGCTCGTCCTCTTGCCAAAGTGGCTTGTTCGTACATTGCAAAGGCTCACAAACAGGGCACTATAAAAAGATGCAAACCTTTTAGGAAGATTAAAGGAAAAAGAACACAACATAAATGAAGGAAATCAAAAGAAAAACAAAACAAAAAAACCCACAAAAGAAATAAGGCATTGCAAAGGAGTTCAGAGTTAGAGCAAACATTGTAAAAACCATTCACAAAGTAAAGCCACAGATAGAGCTCTCAGAAAGGGATTAGTAATGAGGAAGTAGAAAAAACAGGAGAAAACAAAGTCAGCTCGGAAAATCATAAAAGCCTACGAAAACAGTTTTCAAAGGAAGAAAGCATACCATCAGCCTTGTCAACTTACATCAACAAATTGCCCGCATGATTTTGGCAGGAAGAAAACAAAAATTTACAAAAGAAAGTTGTGTAAGAATGCCTTTGGACAAGTCAGGTTAGTTTTGTTCTAACAGTTTCTGATGAATTCGTATATAATTTCTCTTTTGAGACAGGATGGTACAGGGAGGCAACAACACATACATCCACACATCATGACATGAAAAATAATCTTCACCATTCTGTTCAGGACATCTCTTTTTTTTGTTCTTTTTAAATAATCATTTACTTCTTGTATCAAAACAAAAACTGTATATCTATAAGTCTTGCTTTGATAAATACATCGCTCCATAAATATCTACAGCCTGATCAGATGACTTTTTTTTTTTTTGCTCGACTTTAACATGTTCATTGGTAATGAACAAATGGATGACTGTACATATCTTAGAATCGCTACATAAAGGGATATAGGAGCAGGGAGTGTGAGACAGGGTGGGACCTATGAACATACTAGGAAGGAAATGACATAGATGGGGGTGAACGTGTACATCAGTTGCCATGTCCATGTAAAGGCGGCACGAAGCGGTCGGGCGGCATTAGAGCTTTTGGCTGTAAGGAAGGGATGGGGATATACAAACAATGAGCATATACATGCCCATCTACAAAAGAGAACAGCACTCTCAACACTGACAGTTTTACAGACCCTAAGCTGCAACTTCTTTGCCATGCACAAAATCCATTGACTCATTCAGTGATCAAATCCAAATTCAATCAGTGTTAGCTCTTCAATAACCGGAAAATATTAGCGATTAGCAGAGAAACTGTTTGGAACATTTTGCAAAGATAGTGGTGATGGTCCATTTTGAAGGTAGCTTCACTTTTTTCTCTATGAGGACGTGAATTTGGAATTCCGATCGAACGGCGTTGTTTTGTTGCCAGTCGTGAAACATTCTGAGCGATTAACTCATAGAGGAAAGAGGAAGCTTCGTTCGGATTGGGGGGGGGGGATAAAATCATCAAAATATTAGCAATAGTGATTCTTAGCAAATTAGCATGTATTTAAAATCGGTACATTTTCAGAAAAAGAAACATAGAGATACACATATATGTGTGTTAACATATATGTACAAAACAACATGAAATCAAACAGATTAGCAAGCAAGAAAGAAAGGCATTAAATTTTCAAAGATGAACAACCAGAAAGCACACACTGAGGCAGACGAAGAGAGGGGGACAGTTTACAGGACAAGTGTCACCACCTTCTTTAACTAATAATAAATGGTTTATTATTAGTTACTGCAGTTACATTTCTCTTGTTAGTATTTTTAAACACGGGACAGAGCGTGCAGTCTGGGTGAACGTCAGAGAGAGAGAGAGAGGTAAATCGCACATGGTTTGGTTTTGGATTTAGGTTCACTATTAGTTGTTGGGTAAATGCATGCGTAAGTAAGTTGCATTTAGGGAGAGTAATATACAATAACGATACAGCAAGCCAGGAGCTGGTTTGAGGGGAGGGGCTTAAGAAGGGGTCAAAGTTCAGTTGAAGGTCACTGCCATCAAAGGGCTGTGGGATATGATCTCAGGCAGAGATAAAACATTCAGCTTCATTGTTGATATATAGCCAATATTATGTGGTAGTTAGCTGTGACGTATTTGCCAATTAATCAAGGGGGTGAGTGAAGTTAATTAAGATAATTAATAAGCCGTTTTGTATCAAATGTCTAGATGCTTTGTGTTATGTGCATAACCCACAGCCTTCATTTGACAGATGTGCAGTGAGGGAGTTCCACAAGAGGCCACTGGGGGACGGGTTTATCTGTGACTCCGGTGACGATAAGGAGATGTGAGAGGCACATTTGTCTTCGCATGTCAGGTTTTGGTTCTTTAGCCTCCGAACGCCTCGTTCATTTAGTTAAACAAAAAGGCTGCGCGAGTGAGTGAGGCGACACGGAGGAAATATGGCACGTGTCACGCTGCGCTGACTGTGCGCTATCGACACTGACGTCGCAGATATGACGTTCCCGCGCGTTCCCGACCACGCTCCAGAGAACGCAGTAATGTCTGACTTGACAGAGTGGGCTCAAAGACGAACGTCCAGTACGCTGTGATAATATTGCAATAACGTCTTGCCTGGGTGAATACAAAACAGCATAAGTGATTTCACTGAGGCTTTATTTAACCAACTCTGCCCTTGTTGTCTTGGCCTTGTTTGCATCCTTCCACTAACAGCTCCGGGCGACTGTTAGCTCTGTGCTAAATCAACAAAACACTTGATGAGAGTCGAACCTCTGCAGTTAAAGGTCTTCCAGTAAAGTCAGTGCAGAGGACCTTGATGTTTTGGTAAACACTTTAATCCTACGTAAGCTCTCGCACAAACGTTGCACATCCTGCTGCATTTTTTTATGCAGACAAACACTGCGCTTTCTAATGGGTTTGTTTAACCAGATTGCGTTTTGTTTTTTCTTTTCACCAATGTCAAGATGGATGGGGATTTTATTCTAAGCCTCCCTCTCTCTGCCTCCCTGGCAAATAATTCCCCACTCTGCTAGACCTACAGCCCGGTTAAGCAAAAGTGAGTGTCTGAGTTTACAGAAGAACATTTGCCTCAAAGAGAAAAACTGAGGTACTAAATTGTCTGAGTCAAAGAAAAAGAAAAAAAAAATGATAGCCTTTCCTGCAGGAGTGTGTCGGCTTTGAAGAGGAATTAAAAGTAAATATAGTTTCTCCTAACTGGCTGATTGACTGACTACCTCAGCAGCTTGCAGGCTCCAGATGCAGAAATCTCAAAGCAGCACTTTCTCCTCACTTTCCTCCACTCCTCTCTATTCTCTCCTCTCTCTCTCCCAGCCTGATCCCCGTGTCCATCCGAAGTTTGCTGAGGCGTCCGAATGGAGACGAATCCCGACGGTGTGTCAGGGATTTTGACGGTGCTACACCACAAAAGCGGAAAGCCTGCGCACCAGCACCAACTGGGGATGAACTGAGTCAAAGGGATTTCAGCGCTGCAAATTGTGGGTGAGTCAGTGGTTTGGGGCCCTGAAATCCCATTGTAGCTGTGTGTATTGTGCCCATAGACCTGCTGTAGCAGAATAATTCAGCTCTTCCCACCACAGGTAGGGAGCTGATTACCAAAGAGCAAGCAACACACAGATTCTTAGTGCGAACACACCTATAGAACCTGCCGGGGATTATATTGGCACGCTGTGCAATGGCTGAGCGTTCTCCAAACACGTGACTATAAAAAGCAGCATATTTACCATGCCATTAAAATATCTTATCACGCCTGTGCACACAACTGCCAGGAGAAACTTGATTTCTCACTGTTGGACGTTGGTTTCCATCCCAGAAGTTAAATGATTGTCCAGGTCCAACTCCAGGGAGCAAAGAGGTCTACCCTGTAAGGACATGCAGACCCGAACTGGCTGGAGGAGGAGCTCTCTTGCGGGAGGTCCTGAAGCCATGGCAACATGGCACATAGCTCTTAATCCATCATAATGTGGCCAGGGGCAGCCGGGCGTATTAAATTGGCATCTCCGGCAGGCGTGGCGACTTGCCCCTGTCAACTGGTCGATTTGCTGTACGGCCATTAGGCTGCACCTCTGCACTCAGTGGACATGTGTCAGCTGAATAACCTTTAAACTGGGCTATCGTGACAGCTGGTGCGATAGGGCTTGAAAGAAGCCGTAGCCGACGCCACAAGGAAACGGCAGTGATCCGTTTTCCGCCCTAAACATTGCACTTCCTGTACAGCTGTGACTAAATCACAAAATGAAACATCCATGCTTCAAGTCTATCTCTTCTCTTTTCCCATATAAGGAGACATAAGGTTCAGATCTCTTCCACCGAATCACTTCATCTTGCTTGTTAGAACAACCAGAAATGATCTACCTGTTTGTTTATGATCAGCAGCTCGTCTGGAAATGCGATGTTTTCATTGTGCAGCAAAATGCACACGAGTGGAAACTGGGGTGACGGACGTAGAAAGCATTTCCCCAGTCAACGTTGGTTCCCATTACCTACACAACAATCCTTCTCTACCTCTCAACCTGAAATCTTTCACCACAAGCTGATGCTGTAAATGCAAAACTACACATTCTCAACTTCACCACCGACTGCATCTGGAAAAGTGTGCTGATGGGAGCAGTAAGCGTTAACCAAAATGGTAACGTTGCTAGTCATAAATCCAATACAATTATAAAGAGGCTAAAATCAATCGATTCAGGATGTATAGCTAAAACAACTGATGCAAAGTAAGTCAATCATTCCCTGCAAAAATCCGATGCGACTCATGCACATTTTATCCAGTCACTCATCTCTCCAAGAAACTGCAGCGTTCCTCCAATTACTATTGGAGGTAAATTATTTTGCACTACAAGTTTCCAGAGTAAAACTCACTCCGAAATCCTGAAGTATAAAAAACAGCAGTGATGACTCTATTCCATTTGTGTTTCAGGTCCATAGTGCGCAGTGTCTCCCTGACACACTTTTCCTGGCACCACAACAGTATGTGGAACAGAGTCATCAATAATACGGTTAGTAACATTTATGCTTTCTTTGCTACTCCAGGTCAAAATGTCTGCATTGACTACAATACTTCATCTGAGTATTTTCAGCACTGGTAGACTCCAGTAAAACTTTTTAAATGTGCTTTAGTCAAACTGGAAAAAATTTATGAAATTTAAAAATTTGATGTTAAGGCCTTTTCGGCAGTCATACTTACTGTATGCTTACAAATCACACTGTGTCATCTGCACTTGAGGATTTATGGAAATCATTTGCATCAATTACAAGAGCATAATTACAAATCAATCGCAAAATGACTCTGATTACATGGTAATGACAATCTGCAGCACAGTTAATCACTGTGAAATGAAATCAGAAATCGACTCCAGTCTTCGACGTTCCCTGAGCCGAGCCTCTCCTGTGTCATTTCCAGGTAGCGCTCGAACTCGCCGGTGCGTTTCTGCTTATTCGGAGGATTGTCAAGAATAACGGCGCACGCTTTGGCTGCTCTCTTGTGGAACCCGCGTGGGATAAGGGGAAAAACGTAAGGCTTAACAGTTTGTATTTTTATTAAAGACAGACAACACAACCACACACACAGCAGACAAGACAGGCTGTTTGGCAGACACAGACAGAAACAGCAGGCACAAGCACAAACACAAGACGCCTCTGAGGGATGAGCTGCCGTAGGGCCACAGCGGCAGGCCTTCACCGCCACTGTGGCCCCGAACATCTACTGACATGTATTGGAAGCCAGCTGGGGGTTAGTCTGAGACTCATGGGTGGAAAAGAAGCAGCACGCACACAATGGACGCCAATCATATCCATGCAGAAGCAGGGGAGTGGGGGGAGAGGGCAGTTAGTTAGTCTGTAGCTGCGGTACAGTTTACTACAGTGTGCATGCCATAAATGCCTTCTACTTGGAGCAACAGATAGAATAGAAAAACAGATATACTTTGTGGCAATAAAAGTCTTTTTATGCCATCTGCATTCAAACAGACATGTATATGCAGAAAGGCTAAAAGAAAGGAGGTGGGTGAGTCGAGATGGAGGTGGGGAGGGGTGGGGTGGGGGTCAACGCTCAGGGGTTTGGGGGGGGCAGGGAGTCATTCTTTCACAACACAACTTTCTTGAGACAGAATGGGGTTGCCTGCACAAGGCCAAAAAAAGGATGATGGCAAGAAAAGATTTTGTTGCCGTTCATTTCCCTATGTTGTATCGAAAATGGGGGGTGTGTTGTAGGGTGTGGGGGGTGGGTGTTTCTTTAGAAGCCGTATGGCACATGAAATAAACACAAAACTGGATGAGTAGGAGAACTCGGAATTTTCCAACCACCAAAAGTTCATGCGGCACAAGATGAGGCAAAAACGGGAGGAGCGGCTCTGTCCTTGCTTGTATGATGGACGATGGATGATGATGATGAGGACACCCAAAAATAATAATAAAATAATAATAAATAATAAAAATTAAAACAACCACGACAAAACAAGAAAATCAAACCACCCCCACCATCCCACCCCAGCCCCAAAGTAAAGCAAAAAACAAAAGGCACAAACAGGAAGCAACCCAGCAGCTGGGTCCAGATGTTCATATGTGCATCACAGAGACAAAATCAAAATGGCAAACGAAAAACAAATCAACATCATGTCATGCAACTGTTCATACAACTGAAAGCAGGGCGAGGAATGAGGATATGAATTTCTGTGTCAACATGGTGAAATGTACAGTATGTATGAGTGTGTATGGAGGGTACCATGCCCTCTCTGTAACAACACTTCCACTTTTGAGATAACTTGGGTTTGAGGTTTTAATAGTCGGGACGCGTAAATCTTTAAAAAGAAAAAAACAAGAAAGTTCATTTAGTTTTAATAATCTCTTTCCGACTTAAGAAAGCAACTCATGCTCATATAGATAAAGCATCTAAATATTGCATGAGGGCGCCGAGAAAATGGTTTTCCCTCCACATCAAAAAGCCATAAGCGCGAGGGCCTAAATGTGGTCATCATTTTAAAGGAAACAAACGCTATTACAGTGCGATAAGGCTGCGGAATAAATGAGTTCCATTCACAGATTGGAGGAGGAATTGTAAAACGACTTGCGCAGTATCAAGTAAATTACACGGAAACCACCTCATTTCCCAGAGAAATAAATAAACCGCGATTATCTGTTATTATATTCTCCGAGCCGACGTAGCATAGTGAAAGGCAATGCGTTGTCTCGGCTTCTGATTGGCTGTGAAGAGTGGACATATGCTTGGTCCAGCGCGGAGCCATATTAAAACGGATTAACATGGCATCAATTAGTCAGGACAGTAAAACAATCACAGCCTGAGCTGTTAATGATTTCCAGAACGCCTGACGGGAGACGCTTTTCACACGCTGAGCCACTTTCAGCAAGACGCACACACACACACACACACACACACACACATGCACACACACACACTCCCGCAAATGAACCCGAGCAGCAGCAGCATGTTCGAACCCAAGTTGCCTCAAAACAACCATTACATGTACTTTTAAATCTGCACTGTAATTTACAGCTCTGTTGTTATTTTTCAAACTCCACTGACTGACTGTCTTATCACTTTGGTCTAATCGCAAAGTGATCTATATATATATATGTATATATATATGTGTGTGTGTGTGTGTATGTGTGTGTGCAGAGGGAGGGGGGGAGAGAGACGATGCGCACAGAAATTCGAGGATATCTGTTCTCTATCAGAGTGTTTCAGGTAAGGCAAGCCTCCGACGAAGGAAACAGAGGTACAAACAAGAGAAGAAGAAGAAGGAGGAGGGAGGAAGAGGCTCTGTTGCAGTTAGTCTGCTACATATCACAGTATCTATGCCGAAAGCATCTTTGTTCTCGAAGGAATCTCAAAATGTATCCTCTGTCAGGAGAGACGCACGCACACACACACACACGCACAGCGAGGGGGGAGTCGACCATGTACAGGACAGATACATTTTGAAGCATCAGTGTGGGCGACATGCGGATTGATACTAATTTCGCACTTTGTTGTTGTAAAGTTTTGCTCTCCACCGAATGCTGAGAGCACAAAATTAGTATCAATGCTTCGTCATGTCTGCGACCAGTGGCCCCATAGCTAAGTGTAACTTGATTTAAAGAGGAAGTGTGTGAGGTTTTAACTGAGTGGCGGCCTTTATAACATGTGTGCATTTCTATATCATCAGAGACGTCATTCTTAGTGCTTCTATCCATCTCCAAAGAGTTGTTGTTTAAACTTTACATGCACGGTGAGAACCCTTCACACTAGTGTGTATTACTCACAGTGGCTACTTCTCAGAGGGCTTTTTCTCTTTGTCTCTTTTGCTTTCTCTACAGTTACACTTGAAGCTCCCATGGGACATGATGCTAAGAGGAGACTGTCCTCGGCAGCAAATCAAAGAGGGAGAGGGAGAAATAGACCAGGTTCAGAGCAAGCACAACTCGACACACCCATCCCACCTGCGTGTCCGGAGTCGCACTCCTCCAGGTCCTCGTCGTCGCTGGAGCACTCGGCCGAGGAAACAATGTCGTCAGTCGTCTGCGGAGAAAGGCACGTTCACACGCACACACACACACACACACAGAGACACACACACACACACACACAGACAGAGGAAAATGTGGTTAGGCCCGGGGTAGTACAGCGAGCCCTCAACTTGCTCACAGCCATTCCAGTCAAGGATATCTCTGCACACCCAGGCCTCTCCGCCTGTCCTTCAGCTTCTATATATCATCTGGAGTCCATCATATTTCACAGTGTTTATCATTCTTCGCTTTATGTGCTTTCCACCTCCGCAGATAATTGTTTTCCTTCACCCGCCGCACTCTGCCTGCGATTATTTACCGCCGCTCCCCTCCTCCGTCGTCCACAATCAATGGCCCCACCAAGCCGTCACAGATCAACAGCGTCTCAGCTCCTGATTTGTGCCAAAGGGTGCGGATGGAGGGAGGGAGGGGGGGAGGGATGGGGCTGGTGGACTTGCTAGCTACAGCTGGACCAGCAATGGATTATCTGCAGCCTGCAGTTCCCACAATTCTGATTTATCCCCACCACCCCACCACCCTCGCCCCTCTCCTCAGGTCGACCCATGGAGGACAGAGGGGGGGGGTTGTATTTCAGCGGCAGTGTGCCGGGCAGCCGGCGTTTATTAGAATGAATCAGCGGGGCGATAAAATAAGCCCTGTCACCAAGCAGGGTTATGAAATCAGAGTGCTGATTGAGTTTTCCAGTCCTGGCCCAGGGTGTGGGGCTCTAAATATCATTGAGTTTGACAGACTAATGAAACGCGCCCCCATGCTGCTGCCGCTGCTTTCAACAGGGCCCGGAGAAAGCTGTCCGCCTCTACCACACACACACACACACACACACACAGACACACACACACGCAGACATAGTTGCTGATGATCAACAATCATGTTTACCAAAGCTCAGAGTGGAAAAGTTGATTTTTCAAAGCCGACTCCAAATGTGTGCATGAGCTTCATAACATTCCCTAATGTGTCCATGCCTGTTGATGCTAGTGTGCATAATGCACAGCATTATATACTGTACTGCTGCACGAGGAGGCCAAAGCTAACTGAGGGGGGCTGCTGTGAACCAAATTACTGTAAAATACAGCCCCTTGGTAAAAATGACATTATTTATTGAAAGGCACATTGTGGGTGTAAAAGTGTGGGTTAGTGCTGAAAGAGGCTTATTGCTTGTTGTGTTGTGTTATTGTGATAGCACCAAATGTGGGAGGCAGAGAGAGGGAGAGAGAGAGAGGGAGAGAGAGGGAGAGAGAGAGAAAGAGGTTCCAGCAGATCCATCCACTCATCATCCACCATCACACCTGATGGTGTCTCTGCATCAGCTTCACACAGCCTTACACACTTTTGTACTTTTAAATAAAAATATCATACATTAAAAAAACAAAAAAACCACAAACAAAAAGGTAAGTCCAGTGAAAATAAATGTGCTGGATGACCAAGAAAACGACTTTAATTATCAGCCTGTGGTAATTGTAGAAACGCAGTAATGTGGGACATATAAGAAGAAAAGAATTGAATGACAGTCACAGGCTTATTATGAGAACGTGTATTGAGGCAGTGTCTTCACAGCTCCATCAGTTGAGCTCAAATAATCCTCTATTAACACTCATTCGCCAGATGTAATACCTTATAATGTCGAGGCTAAGATCAATTCATGAATTGATTTTTTTCACCAAGTCATTATTTACATTCTTTTTCTCATAAGAGTCAATCTGTTACACATTTTTTTAATGTACCAAATGACAACATGTGGAAGAGCCTACCCCCGGTCTGCATGAATTCATGTTTTTCAAAGTTCACATCTCAACAGAGATTACATTACAGTAGTATGAGGACTGAAGCTGCTGGGACCGGGCCAGGCTAATCAATGAAATGACAGGCCGACATTATGGCATTTAGCCCTGAGATAACTCTCATCAGAAATGTCAATATTTCCTCTCTCTCTCCAGGTTTGCCGGCACACAGAGGCCAAACCCTGCACCGCACTGCACAGCCCCTTCAACAGGAGAGTCGTCAAACACCTCATCTTTGAACCGATCCACATTAAAGGCGGAGGCCTGACCGCCTCGCCTCGTCACGTAAAGGTTGCACTTCAATGGTAAGAACATACTTTCAGTGTGCATTTATTTTCTCTTTCACTGACTGCCATCCACTGTAAAAGCCAAGCAACTTTGCTTCCACTCAGAGAAACTGAAGAGGGCTTTTTTCGAGTGCGATGTTTGACATTTGTGGGTTTACTAGACATACGGCCGGTTCACGTTCATAAACACATGATGTATCTCCTCTCATCACAATGGCGAAGATGGAAGTGGCTCTCGAGTGGCGAGGGGCTTGGAGTGAACCGCCGACGCGACACGCTGAGCTCCCAGGCTTCTCTCCGTCGAGCGGAGACGTCGATGATAACACGTGGCATGAGGCTGGATGGTGTAAATGCAAAGGGAAGTCATGGAGTGGAAAAGGCGCGGGCCGCGTTTGTGCAGCGATGGCAGCCTGCAGCGGGGTATAGCATAATGACGTGGTTGGCCAGCAGGACTACAAAAACTGATTTCACAGCTGGGGGAATCCAATCCTCTGTCTGAATCTCCACAACATAGAGTGGGATATAGTTTGGCAGCAAAGTGACAACAAACATTTTCATCGTCGTTTTAAGAGAGTCCGGGAGGTGGGATTTACGGACCGCTGTGTTGTGGTTGTCTATTCTCTACATGAAGACAGACACACACACACACACACACACACACACACATTAACTCACATGTTATGGGCCTCATGCCTGATTATCCTGATTACCGGTACTCCGCTTTGAAGAGATGCTCAAATCTCTGGAAAACAAACGCCGCAGTCGAATCAATAGCCAGACGTCGCGCTAACAGCTTTTACCTCTGACCACTTGAGCACATGAACTAAGAAGCATCACACTTGTGCGTGATTAAGATTGGCAGCTAACTTGGGAGACGAGTCTGAAAACATCCATGTTTTACTCTCACAGGTGACAGAACAGTCAGGAACAAAGGGATGAAACAAGACGCCGGGATGCATCTTCCCCAACCAGTCTTCTCCGGTGTTTGATCAGGAATTCTGCAGCGAGTACAGCGAATCAGCCGCCAGCAGTGCAGAGCCCATTAACAGGCTGCAGGTGAGGCTGCAGTCACCTCAGTATGTGAACATGCTCCACCACCAGTCAGGCCCGAGTGAAAACTGATTAACTATAAACTTAATGATTTGGAAACGACACGGACCCTCTTCACGTGTCCGGAGGAGATCCTCACCCTTCAGCCGTGACATTAAATCAGGTATCTGGTTTAACGTTTGCGGAAAAAAGAGCTTTGCCAGGCAACGTGACGCCTTAATTAAAAGTATGTGGGTGAAAAAAAAAACCCACACTGACATATGGAGCTGTTTCTTGTCCCAATTATTATTCCTGAGATCCATACTGGGCCTGACAAGAACCCTTCAAACTGTGATTCCAATTTCTAAGACGAAGGAGACAGCATATGCTGTATGAGGCTTCAGCAGTGTGGGCGACACAAAGCTAAGTGTCTTACAAACGTACACTTTTTAGTATAAATCCTTCCTGTCACCTTCTCTCCACCACAGCCCAGTAAGGACACACTGTCTGTTTATTAGCTTAGCAGCAGCAGCAGCACTGCAGGCTGCCACGCTCTGCCACATCCAGCAGATAAATGCAGCCGCTGTCTGACAGGTTTATTCCACTGCCAAATCGGGAATCCACTATTCAATACAGCTGTAAAAGTTATATGGTTAAGTTCTTTTATTTTAGGCCTGCGGTTCGAATCCTACTCTCAGCGCCACCCTGGGCCCTTGAGTAAGGCCCTCAACCCCAATTACTCCCTGGGTGCTTTATACTGTATGTACTGTATGTACTGTATGTATGGCTGCCCACTGCTCAAAAACCCATCAACACACACCTTAATGTTCAGAGTTTGCCAATGTCTAAGGATCCTACAACTTAAACGGGATGGGCTCAGCGTAAAACCCCTTAAACACGTGGATGATACCAGAAGCAGCTGCTGCGTCGACGCTTCTGGCCGTTGTTTGAATAGTGTGCCGAGCATGGCGGTGATCTGAGAGGTCACATCAAAACAACGGATTGTGCTTAGCAGAGGGGGCGAGAGAACGACATAGTGTACTCGACCACTGTCGAGTTTCCCCCCAGGTCAGTAAAAGCAGTGCAAAGGCTAAAACCCAGCCACGGCCCCCCGGGTTACAAACATGACATGAAATATGAGTGTCAGCAGTGTCGTGTCTTTGAGGTTTGTGTAGGGGTGGGGGGGAGTACATGCGTAAAATACAGTACACTGAGTCATATCATCGTGGAGGGCACAGGAGGTTGGTCCTGAACGCACCACGGTCTTATCATAACAAATGACCTTCCCCTTTTTTTTGTTCCCCGAGGGTGTAGGAAACAAACAAAGCCTTTTGAGGATAAGGGAACAGACACGTTATGGATCCACATTACAGCCCTGCCATCAAACCTAATTTGGTTTATTTATACAATGCCACAATGCCCAATGGCGAAAACTGTTTTTTTTTTGTTTTTTTTGTGGAACTGATGGGAGTAAACCCCACAACAAATCAATTTTCCTGAAGCGACTTATCCCGGCAGTCAGTTGCTATGGATATCCAACGTAGCTGCATGTACCGAGATCAAAGTGGCGCATGGGGGCCAGGGCAAATCAAAGAAACACGATTCAAAGCAACTCCTTCTTCCCCAAGGTGCTTTTTGGTCACCTTGGAAATATTTCTAAACGGGGATACACGGCGCAGACTATTTTTCAGGTTGAGAAATTGCCCAGAAGGGGACAGAAATCAGGAGCCAGCCTGACTCCCACTCCCATCTCCTCTATCTCCCTGCTCCACTCCACCACCGTACCAAAATAAGATAGTCATCTCCAATGGCAGAGGCTTCGCCTTTCTGTTGATGGCTGTCTGATGTGTGCGTTATCGTGTCTGATCGAGGCTTTGACGGGCCGACAAGAGAGAAGCTTGTATTACAAGGGGAATCAATGGCACTAGGCCGTATCCCTATCAATAGACTGCCACAACTCTTTTTGCTTATGTTCCCAGCTCTGTGAAAGATAAGATGCTTCATCTGAGAGAAAAAAAAAAATAGAGGTGGTGGGATGGCAGCGGAACACGTGTTCAAACGAACACAGAGAGGTGAATGTGATCAAACAGTCCTGATCATGATGTTTAATCTTCAGCGGTAATGATAATGTTGAGGGAAGCCCTGCTGATAACCTTCTCCTTTGATACAGCGGATAAACTGCAGCTAAATGAGCAGCGGAATCATGTTGCAAGGGCCTGAATGATAAATGCTAAATGATTTCCAAGATCAAATATTGATATTTCAAATGAGGCCTTTCTGTGAGTGGTCTGCTGCAGTCAGCACATTTCCACCCCCCCAGGGCTATGGAGAAATTGGGTGAGGACAGCAAGAAGGGGGGGAAAAAAAACAGCTGGAAAGAAGAAAAAAAAAATGCATTTAATTTGTTCACCATCACCGTCGTGTGTTGGTTTTCAGTGGACTGGGTTGTGTGCCAGTATTTCTCTTTTTCTCAAGGACCCGCCTTTGCGCACAGAGCAGTGAGGGTTGCTGGCTCACAGCAGACTCTAATTGCCCCGAGGCCATAGGCAGCCACTTTCAAACAGGGTCATTCATCTTCCCATGGAAAAGGAAATGGTCTTTGGCCCTGATCCTTAATCACCCCCCGGCCGCAGTGTACAAGGTCATCAGGGAAGCTCTGTGACAAACACTCACACTAGCGCAATGCATGTATGTACACACACACATATGGACAGAATAAGGGATCGATGGAGGGGGTGTATGCTGTGGTCACATGGTGGGAGATGGGGGGAGAGTGGGGACAGGAAAAGCAGGCAGCGGAAGGTGAGCAGATGGATGGATGGAGGGAAATTTCTTTTCTCCCTGCAAGTCCATGACGTCCTCAGGTGAAACCGGAGCGGCGATTACAGCTCTGAGTTATGGTTTGTGTTACCACTTGCGGTTCTCCCTTCCAAGAGGAAGTGGGGAATGCATGTGGATGTGGATGTGGATGTGGATGTGGATGTGGATGTGGATGTGGATGTGACGATAGCTGACACAGGGAGAAGATGAAAGCACAGGGGAGGCAGAGGCGGAGGCTGGGAAGTCAGGACAGGACAGGAATGGAAAGAGCTTCGTCTTACTGAGGATTACAAGCCTCTGAAAATGGGCTAATAACAACATTCTTGCTTTAAGACCAGCAGAGGGAGTGATTCCCAAGGCAAGATCACTCGACTGGGATCACTTATATAAATCAGACTTATTTACACAACATGTGTAAATAATGTCGTTTTATAACACAGGATCGTGTGGTCTCTGTGCAGGCTCATGTCCATGCTGTGTCAGTGTTAACACTGCTGTGCCACACTGCAACACAACCTCTGTCTAAAGTCTGTATTTATTACTGCATTCAATTTATTAACTTAATTACAAGTGTGTTCACCCAATTACAAGTCTGTTTAATTATCTTGATATGCTAAACAGTTGTTAAATGTTGTTTATTTCACCTAGCTTTATTTTTCAAAAAAGTAATTGGAATTTATTTCTGTTTTCAATTAATATGCTGATTAATTTCTTCATTTTTCCCATAGTGGGCCATCATATAAGATGATATGTTTTATGATATGAGAGCTCATTTAACAGGGGAACAAACAGCCACTCACCTGTACCCTGGTCAAATTTTATGCTCACTTATCGTTTTCATTTTATTCAGTATGTTTAATCATTTCTGATCACTGGTGAACATCATCTGCCTTCTACGACTCATCCGTTTTTCAGCCGCTGTGATCTCTCTCGCAGTCATGAATATACATGCTTTAATACGGCTGAAGTGAGTCTGATCACATTCGTTCTGAGTCGGATTTGTGGAACATTTTAATTCTAAGAAACTTTAATTCAGTTTGTTAACCTCACTTAATCCAGGATCTGTTCTCTCCCCTGTTAACTCAAAGCACAAATTAATTCAATAACGTAATACATCTTAAACAGTGTTGTTCAAATGGTATCTTGCTATGATAATGGATCATCCACTGTGTAAATGGAGGCTGATTAACTAAATCTAAGAAGGCTTGTGTTTGTGCTGCTGTTGTGGGACCTGCTTTTGAGACAATAGATTTTAAATAGACCTCAGTTGACCTCACTAATTGCAACAATACAATCAATAAGTAAGACAATTGGAAGAGCTATTGGCTTTCTGTTGAGAATGTGTGAAGTCTGAAACAAGTAGCTGAAACTGGACTCTGCATGTCCTCCTTGTGGACCACATTCTCAGCTCCTTTTTCAATCCATTCCAGCAATGTTATATTTCTAACAGTCAAAGGCGATTATGACTTCAAGGCTGGAACACCAAATCAATGTAGGCGTTATGTAATGGCCAATGCTGGCAGCTTTATGTCTCTCCAACTAGCCGGAGGTCCCATTAGGATTCAGTTCCTAATGAGCACAAACCAAATTAAATATTCGATTTAGTCTCGAAAATGAGAGTTGAACCATAATTACCAACCAACATAGAAATTATTTCAAATGCACTATAAGTCCTCTAATGGTATCTCACATGATGAGACATGACTACCCACGGTGGTGCACACTACTTACAACTACTCTTCACTCATTCCTGTTCCACGCAACAGGTCTCAACTAGTTTCTTCCACTACCACTATTATTGTGTCTATTATTGTGTCTGTGTGATACATATTTAACTAGAAAGAAGAACCGCATTGTGTGCACTCACAACTGTAGGAGGTGATAGCGACATAGCAAAAATATGATATAATAATAATAATAGCTCCTCAACATTCACTCTGACACTATTATTATGTTTCTGACTACAGGAGCTCGACAATAAGACGGGCCTCAGATGAATGTCTGTTTTTTTAACAATAAGTGTGTTTGTCTCGGGCTCTGTCTCCACAGGTGGTGTAGGAGACTGACAATGTGGTCTACCCTCTGAGACGTGCCATGCGCTTATGTGGAGAAGCACAAGTTCTGCAGAGGCCTGAAGATGATATGCTGATATGATGAGGTGAGCCGCAATGACTCGTTGTCTGACGACATGAGCGTGGTTTAAATTGCTCCAGGAAGTAGAGTATTCATGGTGACAGAGATAATGTGCTGTAGTTTCCACATGTAAATTGTAAAGTTTGTAATTTATAAAAGATTAAAAATGTACATTGTATGTTATGTTAAATATTGTGATAAATATTATTTTTATCTTTTTGGTTCTCACTCAGGAGCAAATGAACAGTTTGGTGATTCAAGTGTGGGGCCGGACCATGGTAAACACCAGTAATGGCTGCAGTGGAGGAGTCGTCCTCCGTGGAAGGGGGGGGAGGACCCTGTCTTGGCTTAAGCATCACCAACCGGGGAGGCCCCCGAAAGCGTGCAGCAGAGGATGTTTCCCTGGCAACCCTGTCCTCCAGCCACATGCCCGAACCCGCTGCTGTGTCCTGAGGCAGGCGCCCTGACATTACCACTCTGTGCCTCGCCCCATGCCCCGCCCCCGCCCTGCCCTTAACCCCGCCCCCATCCTACCCTAAACCCCGCCCCAGACCACTCTATTTGTTTTGATTGTAAATGATTTCAGAATACCACCACCTCTGCCCACCTGAAGTCATCCTCAACAGCATTATAAGCATTAAGTGGAACATTCACAAGAAGTTTTGATGGGCCCGATTAACTCCACAACCCTTGACTGTAATGGGATACCTTTGGTTACCATTTCCTCACATCACACAAGCCCTCCTCTCCCTCCTGACACTGAAACTCAAACTTTCTCACTGTGAACTTGCGACGAACAAAAAGTCGTCTATTTTTTTCCTCCTTGGTTTTCTGATAGGAAAATGATAAAGTACTTAGCCAAAGTCTTTGTTGATACATCTCCTGCATTTTTTTTAAATCTTAAGGTGTTTTGGTACCACAAGGTAAAAGTGTGAAAGACAGATGTTGCTTTATTGTTGGTTGGCTTTTGTATTTTGAGGTTTTATTTGGTATTCTATCTTTGTTTTCTATGTTGTTTTTTGCGAGACGTATTTTCCTTTTTTTTTCATTGTGAATGTTAATGAAATTTAAAATCTAGGGCTGGCACCTGCAGTCTAACAGCTTGTCCATTTGTTTAATCTATGCCAGTCAACAAAAAGTATTATGTTTATATGCCATGCCATGCCATGCCATGCTATGCTATGTTTTGTTTACTTTTTTTGTTATTTGTAGATGAGGTTTAATAAAACTAACTATTCATGATTTCTTATGATTTCTTTCCAGCCTGCTTGTATGTCTGTCTATGCACAGAGACCACACGAAAATTTAATTCCTAAAATGGACATAGTCATAGTATGTCGTCCAAAATGTGACCAAAACCTCATAGTCTATCATGTGGTACGAAAATTGATGAAAACCTTATAGTATAGTATGTCATCCAAACATCAACCAAAACCTCATAGTATAGTATGTCGTCCAAAATTTGACAAAATTTAATTTTTTTGAAAAAACATTGAAATCCGTTATCATCATATTATGGTATGTCTTCAAAAAAATGTAACTAAATTTTCACTTTCAAAAAATGGACAAAAAAGTTATACTGAAGCACTTCGTCACAAGATGTCGCAAAAACTGCACTTTTTGGAAAAGGTCAAAAATTTGACAAAAACGTCATAGTATAGCATGTCATCACGAAATTTAGCAAAAATAACCTTTTGCGGTTTTTAACCAATGAGACAATGAGATTTTCTGGTGTCTAATCAACAAAATATCATTCTAGGGGGTGTTTTTACTCTATTTCCTGCCATTCTAGCGCTTTATTTCCACTTTTAATTAAGTGCCGTTTTGGGGCATTTTAGACATACTAAACCCTTACGTTTATTTTCGATTTTTGACCTATGACAAAATGAGGTTTTCTGGTGTCTAATCAACAAAATATCATCCAAGGGGGTGATTTTACTCTATTTTATGCCATTTTAGCGCGTTATTTCCACTTTTAATTAAGTGCCATTTTGGGGAATTTTCAACATACTAAACCCTTACGTTTATTTTCGATTTTTGACCTATGACAATTGGGGAATTTTCGACATATAACCCCTTACGTTTATGTTTAATTTTTGACCAATGAATAAATGAGGTTTTCTGGCGTCTAATCAACAAAATATCATTCCAGGGGGTGTTTTCACGCCATTTTCTGCCATTGTAGCACGTAATTTCCACTTTTCATTAAGTGCTGTTTTGGGGAATTTTCGACTTACTAACCCATTACGTTAATTTTCAATTTTTGACCAATGAATAAATAAGGTTTCTGGCATCTAATCAACAAAATATCATTCCAGGGGGTGAGTTTACGCTATCTTCTGCCTTTCTAGCATGTTATTTCCACTTTTAATTAAGTGCCGTTTTTGGGCATTTTGGACATTCCCTTACGTTTTTTTGTGATTTTTGACCTATGATAAAATGAGATTTTCTGGCGTCTAATCAACAAAATATCATTCTAGGAGGTGATTTTATGCTATTTTCTGCCATTGTAGCACGTTATTTACACTTTTCATTAAGTGCCATTTCGGGGACTTTTCGACATACTAACCCCTGACGTTTATTTTCGATTTTTGACCTATGACAAAATGAGGTTTTCTAGTGTCTAATCCACAAAATATCATTCTGGGGGGTGATTTCAGACTATTTTCTGTCAATCTGGCGCAGTTTTTCCACTTTTAAACAATGTCCATTTTTGGGAATTTTCGACATACTAACCCCTTATGTTTTGGTCCAATTTTTGACCCATGCCAAAATTAGGTTTTCTGGCGTCTAATGGAGAAAATATCACCCTGGGGGATGATTTCACGCTATTTTCTGCCAACCCCCCCACTTACGTCCTTTCGCGATTTTTGACCTATGAGAAAATGAGGTTTCCTGGTGAGTAATCACAAAATATTATTGTGGGGGGTGATTTTAAGACTATTTTCTACCAATTGGGCGCGTTATTTCCCTTTTTTGTGGTTGGCCATTTTTAAGAATTTTCGACAAACTACACCCCCTGACGTCTTTTTGAGATTTTTGACCTATGAGAAAATGAGATTTTCTGGTGAGTAATCCACAAAATATCATTCTGGGGGGTGATTCCAGACTATTTTCTACCGATTGGGAGCGTTGTTTCGCTTTTTTTCGTGGTTGGCCATTTTTGGGATTTTTCGACATACTAACCCCCCTTACGTCCTTTCGCGATTTTTGACCTATGAGAAAATGAGGTTTTCTGGTGAGTAATCCACAAAATATCATTGTGGGGGATGATTTCAGGCTATTTTCTACCAATTGGGCGCGTTATTTCCCTTTTTCGTGTTTGGCCATTTTTGGGAATTTTCGACAAACTACCCCCCCTTACGTCTATTTGAGATTTTTGACCTATGAGAAAATGAGGTTTTCTGGTGAGTAATCCAAAATATATTATTCTGGGGAGTGATTTCAGACTATTTTCTACCGATTGGGCGCGTTATTTTCCTTTTTCGTGTTTGGCCATTTTTGGGAATTTTTGACAAACTACCCCCCCTTACGTCTTTTTGAGATTTTTGACCTATGAGAAAAGGAGGTTTTCTGGTGAGTAATCCACAAAATATTATTCTGGGGGGTGATTTCAGACTATTTTTTACAGATTGGGCGCATTATTTCCCTTTTTCGTGGCTGGCCATTTTTTTCGGAATTTTCGACAAAATACCCCCCCTTACGTCCTTTCGCGATTCTTGACCCATGAGAAAATGAGGTTTTCTGGTGAGTAATCCACAAAATATCATTCTGGGGGATGATTTCAGGCTATTTTCTACCAATTGGGCGCGTTATTTCCCTTTTTGGGTTTGGCCATTTCTTGGAATTTTTCAACATACTAACCCCTTACGTGTTTCCGCGATTTTTGACCTATGAGAAAATGAGGTTTTCTGGTGAGTAATCCACAAAATATCATTCTGGGGGAAGGCTATTTTCTACCAATTGGGCACGTTATTTCCCTTTTTGGGTTTGGCCATTTTTTGGAATTTTTCGACATACTAACCCCTTACGTGTTTCCGCGATTTTTGACCTATGAGAAAATCAGGTTTTCTGGTGAGTAATCCACAAAATATCATTCTGGGGGGTGATTTCA